>OX418221.1:64254933-64713981 GCA_948455865.1 Conomelus anceps
GACTGCATGTCGTTAAATTTCACATGAAAAGTTAATACTAATACTATATCGTAGTTTTTTTTTTTTTAGGATGAAGCCCACATAGTTCTGAGACCTGTGCGTGGGTAATGAGTTGCACCTACAGTTTTAGGTGGGTTCCGGACCACCGGAAAGTGATTTTACAGCAGAGAACAGTGTCTTTTTTGCTGGCCATTCTAATCGGTCACCGTTACAAACAGGACCTACGAGAACGCAGCTTATCTCTATCTGATTGAACTGATACCTGCTACGGCTCGCAGCTATCGTTACGTGAACAGTAGACCTCATGGCCAAGAGTAATTGCACAGAGGAACATACTCGATGTACTCAATGATAATCACCTGAGCAAAATTAAACATAATCATCAGACCCAACCCTTGATTCAATTTGCATAGTCTATTATTTCATTTTTGTTTTCCACATTAAGTCACTCCTTATCACATCACCAAGGCCGCATTCCTATTTCCCAGACAGCTGATTGATCAAATTTTACATGTCCAGTGAATATTTACAAAAAATATTAATGAAATTTTTCTAATTACTTAGTAATCACTCCTTATTAAACGTTATAGAAATTTTAGAAATGAATTGTTTCTCTTAAACAAATATGTAATTCTTATGAATGATAACTTAATTCATATGAATAAGACTGAACCAGATGAATAAGGGGGCCCGAGGGCTATCTATGAATCTGATTCCAATTGCATAAATATGATGGAGAAGCTTATTTTAAAAATGATAAGTTCATATAGAATAGAATCTAATAGTCGGCCTATTAGCCTTACATTTTTCTTCTTAAATATCCTTTAATGCAAGCAAATTTCGAAAATCCTGACATAGCTGGGCATTCCTTAAAGGAAGATCCATGCAAAGTTTCATTGAATTTGGTCCACGCGTTTAGCCGTAAATGCCTTAAAAACAGACAGACAGATGCAAAATCAAGCTTCTCTTTAAAAGCGAAATGCACCCCTCCAGTAGAAGTGAGTAAAAATCATAATTTAAACGGAAATACAGTGTCAGTTTTGATATTAGATTGTAGAATTCAAAACGGTCGAGTTAAAACAGATACCTCACTTCGTTCGGTCAATTATTATCATTTTATTCGTCGGGTCCTTCCGTTGTAACGGTTTATTTGATGGATTTACATTTCCACTTCAAATTCTTTGTTATTTCTTGGAAAGACTGATCCTAAAGGCCGCGTTTGGTATAAGAAAACAAAAGATGTTCAAGGAAGAAAAGAAAACAGAAGAAAATTCTCGAACAGAGCCGATGAAGAGCCTTGAGCCTGTGGAAATGGGGTCTGCAAGTTTTTCCATTGCACTCTGTGAAGCAGTACTGGGTTACTTGAAGTTGCGGGTTGCCTATCACCGAACGCGGAAGGGGCAAGCAGCGAGGAGATATTTTCCAACCAGCCGCGCCGTAAGTGGCAGAATTTCCCGAGTTTCCTTGTCGGGAAAGTGTCGGTAACGGGGAAAATGCTTCTGGTAGGAGTTTATGTGACCTCTACCACTTTCCATTGCGTCGTTTGTCCTTTTTTAGTGCCTCATTCCCTCTCACACTCTCGCACACTCGCCCTCTCTTTCACACTCCCTCTCTCTTGAAACTACGAGTAAAACTTTTCAATCGGATGTATTCGAAGGCACAGCACAGACAGCTAACTTTTC
Source organism: Conomelus anceps (assembly GCA_948455865.1). NCBI lineage: Eukaryota > Metazoa > Arthropoda > Insecta > Hemiptera > Delphacidae > Conomelus > Conomelus anceps. The sequence goes on from OX418221.1 coordinate 64,256,616, forward strand.
CTCGCGCGAATGAAGCAGAGTTGCTGCTTATTTTGTAAACTTCTAGACGGGGAATTTTATGTCGGCTTCTATAATTTCGCAGTTTTAGAGATGTACTGTCGAGATTATTCAACTGGAAAATGTATAGCTTGAAATATTTCACAAAAATTACACTTTTTTAAATGAGGGGAACTCAAATCCGTTTCCGACCTCAATAGAATTCAACCTATAACTTCCGGCTCAAATTAAGCTTGGACTTGATAAAGAAAAACAGTGTGTCACCTTTGAAATATGATAACAGTTATATACTGTAGTTTTCATATAACTTGGCAGCAGTATGCTTGGTTCACATGTAGCATGTCCCATCTGCTACACGCTGCCAAGTTATATGAATACTACAGTACCTTGTTTTATATTTGACCTAATTAAGGTCATTTCTTTCCCTCTAACAAGTTATTTATATTTAAATTCTTATTGTAAATTCAAAGACTTGTAGTCAATTTCGATTGTGAACAATTAATATTTCTACTCAATTTTGGCAAAACGTTTTCGAAGAAGATAAGCCTTCATGACTCGAAAACGTTAATATTTCTACTCACTTTTTGGCGAAACGTTTTCGAAGACGATGAGCCTCCATGACTCGAAAACGTTTGGCCAAAAAGTGAGTAGAAATATCTTTTATTCACAATTAAAATCGACTGAAACTCGTTGAATTAAGAGATCATTGTTGATAAAATTTTAAATAAAATAAGCAGGAGACTAGCAATCAGTGCTTTCATTGCTGTAACTGATACTGGGGAAAGGTCCATGGATAACGGTACCTTATCTGGCCCAGTATCAGATAAATTAGGGAAAGAATTGAAAAAGAACGTTTTTGATGTAGCTTTTCAAAATAAACCTATTTTAAAGAGTTTGTTTGGGAGTAGTAAGTACAAAATTAATATCTGGGATAAAAGTGGGGTTTATAAATTGAATTGCGATGATTGTAATGCTTGTTATGTGGGTCAGACCGGTAGAAGATTCAAATGTAGAATAAATGAACATTTCAGGGATTGGAATACCCAAAAAGGAGATTAAAACTTTGCAGAGCATCTCATTGATAATGGACACAAGTTCAAGGCTGAAGAAAATGTTGAATTTCTGCATTTGATTGGCAAAGGCAGACAATTGAACATTTTAGAAGCTTTGGAGATAACTAGGTTGGTTAAAAACGATCCATTACTAGTTTAAATGATCAAATTCATTTTTAACAATTTATACAACTAACTTGGTTTCATCATAATTCTAGCCTACATTTTTTAAAAACGGTACTTTTGTATCTTTCTCGGTTGACCTTGACTGCATTTCAGTGAACTTCTATTTTTATTTTTTTATTTTAATCGATTCAATTCTAGCCTTATCGTGTATTGTTCTTCTTTGTTGCTTTCTGGATGTTCACAGTTTTTAGTTATTGATTTGACTCATATGTTTGCTTGTTACTCCTCCCACCAGGGGGCGTGACTTGTCAGCCAATCACAACCTTCAATGAAGGTCAGCCTCTTTCTCGCTCAGTCAATAGTATCATTCCATGTTTAGTATATTTTAAGCTACTCTGTACTTTAGTTTTAGTTTGAGATTGATAATAGTATAACAACCGAAACTAGTTTCTTAATATTTTTAATAAATGTGGTTGTGACAATTTCGTCTTATTATTCTAATAATAAAATGTTAACATTTACAACACAGATCGTTATGGATCAAGAAATCCAAGTATTATTTATATTTGTTGTAATATTTTCCTTCATCTTTGATTATTTCTTCTCTCTTTTTTTTTTGAGGATGAAGCCCACATAGGTCTGAGACCTGTGCGTGGGTAATGAGTTGGATGATGGTGATTTATGAGTTGGACCTACAGTTTTAGGTGGGTTCCGAACCACCGGGAAGTGATTTTCAGCAGAGAACAGTGTCTGTTCTTAGTATTAATTTATCAAAAAATTGTATTATATATATTCTAATCTTTTTTTTACAAATTTTTAAAAATGTTCATCAAGTTGTATGTTGTATATCATTAATTGGCTCTTAATTGGTTGTACTATAAGCTTTTTTATGTAAATAAATATTTTGCAACTCTTTTTACAAGTACTAAGTATGGAATATGAAACTCTTCAAATTTCAAGCGTATCTATGGACTTATCTCAAGGCTTCTTAAACTCAAGGAAAACTCCAAAAGCATCTTCCTTGAATGCTTTTAAGTTAGGTTCATAAATACGGGCTTAACGTTTGAAATTTCAAGTAATTCCGTTAATTGGGATTTCATATTCCATACTTTGTAAGTTGGTAGAGAGATTTGATTTGATGGGTTGAGATTTCTGTGTCGCATAGCGTGTGTGTGCGTGCGGGCGTGTGACAGTGAGTGAGAAAGAAGGTTAGAGAGAGTAAAAAAGGGATACATAAAGAGAAAGAGAGGAGAAATAGAGAGAGAGATAGAAGAATGTAATGAAGCAGAAGACGACGGTGTTCTTTGTGCCTGACTCCACCCATGGGAAATGAAATGTTTAGATTGCACCCGGAGGCCAAATAAAGCACTGAAGATTTTCCTCGTTCCCATTTCCGTGCTTTCAATTTTAACATCACTTTTAGATGACTTCAACATGTGTGTGTTGGCAGCACTGCATCACTGAAATACGCAACTCGTTTCTAATATATCAACTCTTGATGCGAAATTGAAGTGCACCAACTATCTAGGAGCTGGATATTTTTATGGTACATTCTATAATGTAAGGTATTCTTTGGAAAATATGAAGAATCAATCGTTCCAAATGTCAGAAAGTTTTACTGAACTCAAGAAATGATTTAAAAAACCCAGTAGTCTAAATGCCCGGTTTCTGAGTTGTTCATTAAGTTTAATGGATCATTAACCCATTGCTCCAGCATTTAGTTAATGGTCCATTAAGTTAATGAACAACTCAGAAACCGGGCATAAGACTTATGATATTCTGTTGCATAACTCAATTCTTCTCATTAGGAATTTCAGTCAAAATTCAACTAGAGATTTCTGAAAATTACTCAGACAATGTTTACTGATTACGATGCTGACAATTGTTTACATTGATGGTTTGTTTTGAATATGAACTTATATATTTTAAATGAATAGTTATTGTAGAGAATAGAAGTTTAAAACAATTCTTGGATTTCTTGTTCCATAACGATCTGCGTTGTTAATATTAGCCTAACTTTATGTTGTAACTTTAACGACTTTCATTCAGTTTTATATGTAAAATAGTTCGGAACCCTCCTAAAACTGTAGGTCCAACTCATCAATCATTATCATCCTACTCATTACCCACGCACAGGTCTCCGACCTATGTGGGCTTAATCCTAAAAAAAAAAAAAATATATGTAAATATAAAAAATTTCAAATCGTTTCCAAGTCTAGACTCGTGTAGCAAGAGTCTAGATTTCTCTACGAGAGTGCTCTAGAGATAAGTGGCTCAGTTTAGACGGCTTGTAACAAATAATCTACGAAAATAAGTGTTTCTTCCCTACCAATATCACGGATCATTAATTTTTGTAACTGAAACTTGTAAGCTGAACCATTGAAAGCTGAACCTATTAGCCCAGTCACATGAATGTACTCTGATTGACTGCAACACGATTTCTGTTTCTTTTTTATTTTGGTTGGCGTTTGAAGTCAGACATATTTGACTTTGACCTCTTCTCTGACACTATCTTGCGTACTTATTCGACACTATTCTCTCCTCTTCTTTTTTCTTCTTCTTTCCACTTCTTTTTCCTACAACTTCTACTTCTTCATCTTTTTCTCCTATTTCTCCTCGTCCTCCTTCTCCTCCACCTCCACCATGTACTCCTTCCTCTTCCTCTCCTCATGCACCTCCCCCTTCTCTTTTTACTTCTCCTCTTCTACTTATTATTCTTCATGATCTTCTTTCTCATTTTCCTTCTTCTTAGTCTGCGCCACCATAACCCCCTCCTTCGTATTTTTGTTTTTTCTTCTCATTTTCCCTCTTCACTGTCTCCTCCTTCTTCTCTTCCTGATTCTTCTCAACCTCTTTTTCCTCCTTTTACCTATTCGTCTTCTTTCGCTCCTTCTTCTCCTACTCCTCCCCCTCCTCTTCTTATTTCCTCCTCTTCTTATTTCCTCCTCTTCTACTTATAATTCTTCATGTCCTTCTTTCTCCTTCGTTCTGTATTTTTCCCCTTCTCCCTCTCCTACTTTCTACTCTTTTTTGTTCTCCTTTCCCTTTTCTCCATCTCCTTTTTCTTTTCTCCCTTCACCTCTTTCTCCTTCTTCCTCGTCTCCTCCTTATATTTTTTCCTATTCTTCATATTATTTTTTTTCTTTCTCTTCTCCTCCTACCTATTCGTCTCCGTTTTATCTATTCGTCTTTTTCTTCCGCTCCTTCTTCTCCTACTACTCCCCCTCCTCTTCATATTTCTTCCTCTTCTACTTTTAATTTATCATAATATCCTTCTTTCTCCTTTCCATTCTCCCTCTCCTACCTCTTACCATTTTTTCTTCTCCTTTTCCCCCTCTCTATCTTCTCCTTTTCCTTTTCTCCCTTCTTCCTCTTCAACACCACCTTCTCCCTTCCCTCTTATTCCTCATCCTCTTCCTCTTCCTCCTCCTCTTCCCACCTCTTCCTTCTACTTCTCCTCCTCCTCCTCCTCTTTCTTCTCCTGCTCCTCTTTCTACTTCTCCTCCTCCTTCGTCCTTTTCCCCTCATCTTTCTACTCCTGCTCCTGTTTCTACTTCTCCTCCTCCTCCTCCTCCTCCTCTTCCTCCTTCGTCCTCCTTGTCTTCTTCCTCCTCTTCTTTATTTTCTCATTCGTCTTTTTCTCTCTTCTTCTTCTTCTTCCCTTCTTCTTCTTCTGATGATGATTTGGGTCTTTGACGTTGCCTGCCATTGAACCATTAGTCTTTGTCAGGCCGTCGCTTGGTGTCAGCCGATAATTGACCGCGTTCAAGATGATTACCAGCATCCAAAATGGCTGACAACTGACAAAAATTCCACTCGTCTACTTTGCTCAAACTTGCTCCTAATCATGCTGTATTTAAAAGTTAGTCAGTTATTCTGTCACAGCTCCTAGCGTTTTTAACCGAATTCCAAAAAGGAGAATGATTTCAATTTTACCTGTTTTTCACGTTTATCAATTACTCGATGAAGCTATTTCAATCATTTTTTCTGTCATGAGTTCTTTATTAGTTATTAGTATTAGTTGGTTATTACGTCTAGTTAGTTGATTAGTTATCAGTTAGATTTAATTTAAAGCGATAGCCGCGAGCCGTAGCAGGTATCTGTTCAATCAGAGAGATAAGCTGCGTTCCGTAGGTCCCGTTCGTAACGGTGACCGATTAGAATGGCCAGCAAAAAAGACACTGTTCTCTGCTGAAAATCACTTCCCGGTGGTTCGGAACCCACCTAAAACTGTAGGTCCAACTCATCAATCACCATCATCCAATTCATTACCCACGCACAGGTCTCAGACCTATGTGGGCATCATCCTCCAAAAAAAAAAAAAAAAAAAATTGGTGTGATTTGTTTTTGTGTATTATCCCTTACGGGTGATTGTTGTTAGACTTTGATGATTGTGGAAATGGAAATATTCCACACTTTTTGTATTAGATTTGTTCAATATTAGCGATTATGCTGTTATCTATTTATTTATTCACATGCCTAAGCTCATAGGACAACCAATGAAGATCCTTAATGACTTACAACAAAGAACAAACTGTCAGAAAGGAAGATTAGAAATAACAAAAAAGATAAAGAATACAATTTTATGATAATCAATCGTAAGAAGAGAAGAAAAAACAATGAAAGATATAGGAAAAAGGTAGAAATTATCACTTAACTTGTTAGAGGGAAAGAAATACCTCAATTAGGTTAAATTTGAATTTTGAAAGTTTACCATGAAAAAGTAAAGTTAAAAAAAAGATTTACAGGAAACAGAAGGAGTTTTGTAAATTTTGAGCAATGTAATAATTATTCATTAGTTGTGGCAGTGGCGTAGCCAGGATCAAATTTCGGGGGGGGGGGGGGGGGCTCACCAAGCTTGGGGTATAGGTTTGGGGTATAGGAGGGTCCGGATTTTTTTTAAATTTAGTGGTGTGAAAAGCAAATCTAGACAACTTGTTAGGCTCTAAAGTTCAAAAGAAAGTTTTGAAAAATTACTACCCAAGAACCTAGGTGGCCAGGTTTGAAATGATAAAGTTTGATATACCGATATCTGTGACTATTTTGAGTCAAAACCCTTGAATTGGAACTAATCATACTTAACTTATGTACTGAATCTCAAAATTGATACAATGATAATATATTGCATTTCAAGTTTATAAAAATACAACTCAAATATACATGAATAAAGCATACCTTTTTATAAGTTTCATATAATTTACGTCATTAGCCTAAAACGCACCTAACCCAAAGATCATGAAATCGGAATTTTTTGATCATATCACACTGATTTTAAGCGCTTGCATAGAACTTGCATTTATTTGTGTGTTTTCATTTATAAAATCCCGATTTTATGAACTTTGGGTGCGTTCAGGCTAGTGGGTTATACTGAATTTTAACTTCAAAACTAAATTTTCTACAAGATGAGTTTATTCAAAAAGATGAATTATCAATAATTAACAAAGTTAATCCACTTCAAACTTGAAAATTACATTTTATTTAATGTAATAAGTAAATAATTATGGTAGTCACAGTTTTCTAACATGTTTTATTCGATTTCGTAGCTCATTTTAAATCAAAATTATCCATTTGAGCACCTAACAAGTTTCTATATGAGTAAATATTGAGGAAAAATTTGAAAAATGCATTAATCTGACTATAACTGTAGCTATATTCCATTACACAAACAGGGTTTCTGTAATCTGTTCGTTATAATACAACAAAACATATAGAACCCTTCGGCTTTAATAAGTCCTTATCTATTAGTTATTTGAGAATTTTTTATTTCTGAAATTTCTGGGGGGGGGACCCGGGCCCCATGGGCCCCCCCTGGCTACGCCACTGAGTTGTGGTCTTGAATAATGAAATTTTACGTGAAATAAATTGCAAACCATAACCTTTCATCCTTTTTTGCAGGTTTGTCAGCCCTCATTAACTGATCTACCAAAATGATCCTCCTCAGTCTGCTTCACCTACTCAGCTGGTGTTTCATTAACGGTAAGATGTACCAAAATTACATTTTTCATAACAAAAAATGTTAAATTAATAGTATATTTCGCACCTAGGGCCGAAAATGTGTGTTTGCCGGCTCGAGATCGCGGTTTTCAAGTTCGAGACGAAGTCGAGAACTTGAAGCGTTTGAGAGCCGGCAAAACATTTTTGCCCGTGTTGCGAACGCTATTTTTCGCCACACTACGAAAAAAAACAAAACAACAATGTTAAGATGGAAATTTTGAAAGCGAAATTTTAAGGCTATGGTACTTGCAAGAATACAAGGAACGGCTATCACCTTTTTATCCAACCTACAGCGCTCTGGGTGGGCATTTTGTCAACTACTACAACTGTTCATCAAAAGGTTAGATGGTTAGGTTTTTTGTTGTTATTCCTGTTCCTGATTCGAAACCTGCATAAAACAACCAAAAACCTAACCAACTAACCTTTCTATACCAACAGTAACCTTTACCAACAGTTGCAGTAGTAGTCAAAATTCCTAAAAACAAAAAACCTAACCAACCAACCTTTTGGTGAGAGGTTACCAACATTTGTAATAGTTGACAAAATTCCCACCCAGAGCTCTGTAGGTTGGATAAAAAAGGTTCTATTGTTTGATATCAAAACTACAAAATAATACATATTAAGTTATAAAAAGTGATCATTTTTGACATTTTAAATACTACGTACATATTAAATTATAAAAAATAAACATTTATTGATGGTTTAAATATTTTTGTTTTACATAAAAGTTGGAAGGATTTTTTTTTACAATCATGACTGCTGTATCCAGACACGATCAGCTGTCATTCAAGGTCATTTTCTTTTCCGCCCTAGGGCGGTAAACGTTTACAGACCTCGACGGAAACCAAACACTTTCGGCTTCCATATGACGCACGAAAAACAGCTCATTACGTCCTAGTGTGGCGAAAAAAACTTTTCACGAAAGTAGTAGAAAGTAACGTTGAGCCATAAAGCCATGAAGCTTGACAACTCGAAATTTCCTATTTGTTGTCAATGTTTAGGAAATCTAACCTTTCTTATCACTATAATAATAGCACTATAATGATGTAACTTCATACTTAAAGTTGTTCACCTACAGCTTAACTTTAAGTTCGATTCTATCAATTATCTACAAATTTTTGAAAAATGCATTGATTTTTGAAAAGTACATTGATTTAAAAAAAGGAACCCATTTTTGGAAAAATGCATTGATTTTTAAAAAATGTATCAATTCTTGAAAAGTGCATAAATTTTTGAAAAAATGCATTGGTTTTTAAAAATGCATAAACGTATTTTTACGCTTCTTTTATTACTGTCTTTTTTTCTTTCAATTACGCAAATCGTCTTCTTTTTTTATTTATTTCTCCCTTAATTAAAATCACTTTGCTCATTCTCTCCATTTCGTCAAAGACATCACTTGCAACTAGTTTTTCATTTTTTTCTTTCTATTTTTGGAGTCCTACCATCATTGCAAAACGACAATTGCCACAAATAAAAAATTCCCTTCCCTTCTCAGTGGTTGCTATTTCTCCCGTCATCTATGACATCTTTCATAAGAACTTGCTAGTCGTGTCGGAACTATTTCTGGACTGTTTTTTCTTCGAAACGATATTAGTGACAAATCAAAAACCATTGGCTTTGTGGTGGTCGGTTCTGCTCGATCTATCTTTCAACACTGACACAACTAGGCCAAGAAAGAAATAATATTATGGTTCTCTCTTTTTCTCTTTCTTCCTCCCTCACACTCTTACTTTCTCACTCTTTTCTCACACACACTCTCTCTTTCTTCTATCTCTGTCTCTTTCTCAGAAGTTGTCAGCTCTGTTTCTTTTGCCTAACACAACTACACGCTCGATAGAAGATAATGAAAAAAACCTAAAAATGGCAGCTATTTCCGCAATTGACTTCATTTTTCTAGGGTCTGTCTCCGGGGCTGTCCTGCTCGCCCCTCCTCCTCCTTCACCACCTACCACCCCCCTACTCTTGTAACAGAATTTCGATTGCATTTTTATTTCCGTCCTGTATGAAATGATCTCGAACAATTCCCCCCCCACAAATATGTAGCTTTGTCACTTCTTCTTCAAACATCTCTTCCTTTTTTTCTTCTTCTTTTGTTGCTACTCCTTCGCTTCACCGTCTCCTTCTCATCCCCACCCTTCGCTTCTTCCTTTTTCTTTTTCAATCTTCTCCGCCTCCTCATCCTCATCCTCCCACTCCCTCTCCTTCTCCTCACTCTCATTCTTCTCCTCTCCTTCTTTTCCTCCTTTTTGTTCTTTTTCTTCCCACTCCTTCTCTTCTCCGTTTCCTTCGTCTCCTCCTTTTCCTCTTCATTCTTCCTTTCGTCTTCTTCTTCCTCCTTCTTTTCGTCTTCTTCTTCTCCTCCTGTCATCCTTTTCTTCTCCTCATTCTGTCTTCTTTTCCTTGTTTCTCTTCTTCTTCTTCTCCTCCTCCACCACCTCCTCCAACACCTCATCCTCATCATGTCTTCTACTTATTTTTCTTCTCCTATCTCCTTTTCCTTCTACCTCTTCTACTTCTCCTCCTGTCCTCTTTTTCTTCATTTTCTTCTTCGTCTTCTTCCCATTCTTCTTCCCCTCTCTTCTTTTCCAGCTCCCTCTTTTCTTCTTCTCCTGACTTCTTTTTCCTCCTTTTTACTTCTCCTTGTTTCTCTTCTTCTTTTTACTTTTCTTCTTCTCCTTCTCCTCCTGTCTTCTCCTTCTTTCCTTTTTCTTCTACTCCGCCGCCTCCTCCTCTTACTGTCTTCTTTTTCTTCTTCTTTCCACTTCTTCATCTTTCCTTCTTCCTCTCCTTCTCTTCCTTCTGTTCTCTTTTTCTTTATTTTCTTCCCCTGACATCTTTCCCTTCTTCCTCTTCTCCTTGTCATTCTCCTCCTCCTCCTCTTTCTCCTTCTTCCACTTCTTCTCTTCCTTCTGTCCTCTGTTTCTTTCTCTTCTGCCACTAACATCTTTCCATTCTTCCTCTTCTTCATCTTTTTCTTCTCCTTCTCCCCTTTCTCCTTCTTTTTTTCTTCCTCTCCTTCTCTTCCCTCTGTCCTCTTTTTCTTTCTTTTCTTTCCCTGACATCTTTCCCTTCTTCCTCTTCTCCTCATTCTCCTTCTCCTCTTTCTCTTTCTTCCTCTTCCTTCTCTTCCTTCTGTCCTCTTTTTCTTTCTTTTCTTTCCCTGACATCTTTCCTTTCTTCCCTTTCTCACCATTCTCCTCCTCCTCTTTCTCCTTCTTCCTCTTCTTCTCTTCCCTCTGTCCACTGTTTCTTTCTCTTCTTCCCCCAACATCTTTCCGTTCTTCCTTTTCTCCTTCTTATTCTCCTTCTTTTTTCTTACTCCCATTCTCTTCCTTCTGTCCTCTTTTTCTTTCTCTTCTCCCCCTAACATCTTTCCGTTCTTCCTCTCCTTCTCATTCTTCTCCTCCCATTAATCCTTCTTTTCATTCTTTCTCTTCTTCTCTTCCTTGTGTCCTCTTTTTCTCTCTACTCTTCCCTTTACATATTTACCTTCTTCCTCTTCTCCTTCGCATTCTCCTCCTCCTTCTCATCCTCCTCCTCCCCATTCTCCTCCTCCTCCTCCTCCTTCCCATTCTCCTCCTTCTCCTTCCAATTCTCTTCCTCCTCATCCTCCCCATTCTCTTCCTCCTCCTCCTCCCCATTCTCCTCCTCCTCCTCCTTCCCATTCTCCTCCTCCTATTTCTCCTCCTCCTCCTCGTCCTTCCCATTCTCCTCCTCCTCCTCCTCCTCCTTCTCATTCTCCTCCTCCTCCTCCTCCTCCTCATTCTCATTCATTCTTCATCCACTCCCCTCTTTCTGCCTCCCACCCCTATCGACAATCAATTTTGTATGTCAGCAACTTCTTTAACAGTTCAACTTTTCTATTTCCGTTTCTAACGCGCAGTGCAGACAGCTGTCTCCGGTCTATGAATGACATTTCTTAACAAAATTATCGGTCATAGGCGTCAACATTGGATTGTAATAACATTTCTCACTTTTTGCGAAATATGGTTATCATTTTTCTACATTACACTTCGCGCAGTGTGGTGACTCTTATTCAGTAGCTTAAATGACAATTTTTTCAATAAATAATAACATGGAAAATGATTACCGAAATCAGTGGTGTAACTAGAGGGTAAGCCTGGAAAAATTTGAAAAATAATTCCTTCAACACCACATTTTATTCCTGGATTTCTTGTTCCATAACGATCTGTGTTTTTGATATTACATTTTTATGTTCAAATTTGTCACACAATTTGGGTTAGAATAATGTTAGAATGGATGAATTTGTGTCTTGAATCGCTTAAAATGTGGTTTTTATGGTAAATTCAACAATTTGCAGTCAATTATTAGCAATTTAGGTTAAAATAAAATAGCTTATTAGTCTCAGACTAGGTGCTAGAATAACTTAAAAAAAAAAAAATTATAATTGAGAATAAATTATATTTTTACTCATGTAGGCCAAACGTTTTCGAGTCATGGAGACAAACTGTTGGCGAGTAAAAATATCACTCTTTCTCAATATTAAAATTGACTGCAAGATGTTGAATTTACCATAAAAAGTTAATACCACATTTTAAGCGATTCTAGACACAAATTCATCCATTCTAACTTTATTCTAACCCAAATTGTGTGTCAAATGTTCATCTAGTTTTTGCATCATTGTCATTGGGAGATTGTAACTCATGCTGAAAATTTATTTTTCAAGTAAATTTGAAAGGAGGCCCACTTGAAACTATATTCACTCTGCTAATTCTGATCCCCCACCTCACCTGATTAGGGTACAGTATAGTTACGTAATTAAAAATGGCTTTAAACCCCTTCCTTTTTTATCTCCTATTTCACTTATTCTAATACATGGCTCTGCCATAGTTGGATAAGTTTCGTTTTCCTGCACACCCCACAATGGAGCCACCTATTTGTAATTGTCTGTTAGCTATTTTCATTTTGCTTTTTTTATTATTATTATTATTATCATTCCGCAGTAAAACATGAAATCAAAACTTATTATATTACTGAGCAAGGATAACATATTCATCATTATTATTATTATTATTATTATTATTATTGATTATTCATCACATATGGGAAGTGATAGCCGCGAGCCGTAGCAGGTATCTGTTCAATCAGAGAGATAAGCTGCGTTCTCGTAGGTCCTGTTCGTAACGGTGACCGATTAGATTGGCCAGCAAAAAAGACACTGTTCTCTGCTGTAAAATCACTTCCCGGTGGTTCGGAACCCACCTAAAACTGTAGGTCCAACTCATCAATCACCATCATCCAACTCATTACCCACGCACAGGTCTCAGACCTATAAAAAAAAAATAAAAATAAAATCCATAATAAAAACCTGATTAAATTTAAAACTTAGCAAACCACCCCAGTACAAGCTAAACTTAGCTTCTGGTGTTGCCACTACTAGAATTATTATCATAATTACTATTTATATATTGAATTTTGTTAAATTGTTGTATATTATTTATTAATTGCATGTACTGTTATTTACATTCAATAAAGCTTATAAAAAAAAATATTATTATTATTATTATTATTGTTATTATTATTATTATTATTATTATTATTATTATTATTATTATTATTATTATTATTATTGTTATTATTATTATTATTATTATTATTATTATTATTATTACTAGTTCCAGGCGGTCTCTAGGTTTGGAGGTGGTTTTAGCCAATAGTTCATGCTCATGTACATGTCAAATGGCAAAACGCCTTAATAAAAGAAAAAAAAATTATTATTATTATTATTATTATTATTATTGTGTATTTTTTTGTGTTCAATAAATTGAATTAAAAAAAAACGAGGAGGGGTTTTCTAGCAGTAATTCAAGACTTCATGAAGCTTTTTCCTTCAAAAGAGGGGTCCGGGGGACTCTCCCGGAAAGTTTTTTTTGAAAATAATCCCTCTTCATCCACATTTACAAAGATTCAAGACGTCTGTTTTGCTTACTTTGTCAAAAATTATTGTCTTTCAGGGCTAGTTTTAATTCCAAAATGTCTTTTGTTTTTGGTTCTCTTTCTCTGGGGATCTATTCTTCTCCCCCCCCCCCCCCCCCCTAGTTACGCCACTGGTCTAAATATATAATATATTCTACATTAAAGACACTGAATACACATCTGTAAAGTGTGATACGTTCGTCATTTTGTTTAATTTGAAGCTGGACAAGAAGAGAAGGGCTATTCTCGGAGAACTCAAGCAAGTGCTTGTGCAGCTCTCCAGGTTTATTTGTGGAAAACAATTGGCGCTACAAACATTCGCCAGCGCCTTCTCAGATTTGCCGCCAAGGTGTGAGAAGTGAGAAGTAGAGAGAGAGAGAGAGAGAGAGAGGGAGTGAGAAAAAAGAAGAGAGAGCGCGTTATAGAGAATGGCCGAGAAAGAGAGTGTGAGAGGGGGTGAGAAAGAAAGAAGAGAGAGCGAGTTATAGGGAATGGCCGTGGAAGAGGGGGTGAGAAAGAAAGAAGAGAGAGCGAGTTATAGGGAATGGCCGAGAGAGTGTGAGAGGGGGTGAGAAAGAAAGAAGAGAGAGCGAGTTATAGGGAATGGCCGAGAGAGAGAGAGTGTGAGAGGGGGTGAGAAAGAAAGAAGAGAGAGCGAGTTATAGGGAATGGCCGTGGAAGAGGGGGTGAAAAAGAAAGAAGAGAGAGCGAGTTATAAGGAATGGCCGAGAGAGAGAGAGTGTGAGAGGGGGTGAGAAAGAAAGAAGATAGAGCGCGTTATAGGGAATGGCCGAGTGAGAGAGAGTGTGAGAGGGGGTGAGAAAGAAAGAAGAGAGAGCGCGTTATAGGGAATGGCCGAGAGAGAGAGTGAAAGAGGGGGTGAGAAAGAAAGAAGAGAGAGCGAGTTATAGGGAATGGCCGAGAGAGATTGAGAGAGGGGGTGAGAAAGAAAGAAGAGAGAGCGCGTTATAGGGAATGGCCGAGAGAGAGAGTGTGAGAGGGGGTGAGAAAGAAAGAAGAGAGAGCGCGTTATAGGGAATGGCCGAGTGAGAGAGAGTGTGAGAGGGGGTGAGAAAGAAAGAAGAGAGAGCGAGTTATAGGGAATGGCCGAGTGAGAGAGAGTGTGAGAGGGGGTGAGAAAGAAAGAAGAGAGAGCGCGTTATAGGGAATGGCCGAGAGAGAGAGTGTGAGAGAGGGGGTGAGAAAGAAAGAAGAGAGAGCGCGTTATAGGGAATGGAAGAGAGTGAGAGAGAGGGTGAGAAAGAAAGAAGAGAGAGCCCGTTATAAGGAATGGCCGAGAGAGAGAGAGTGAGAGAGAGGGTGAGAAAGAAAGAAGAGAGAGCGCGTTATAGGGAATGGCCGAGAGAGAGAGAGAGAGAGTGAGAGTGAGATAGAGAGAGAATCCGAGTAAGAGAGAGAGTGGGCGCGAGTAAGAGAGAGATAGATAAAAGAGAGATAAATTAAAAGAGAGAAAGAAAGAGAGTGAGTCGTAGATAGAATGACAGAGAGAAAAGAGAAGAGAGACACACAGTGAGAGAGCCATTTCACGGAGATTTGTCACCAAGGCGCAAGATAAGAGAGCGCGTGAGGGTGAGAGGTAATGAGAGAGTGAGGATTGAGAGAAGAAAGAGAGGGATAGAGAAGGTTTGAGTGGGAGAAAATGAGAGAGTGTGTGTGTGTGTGTGAGAGAGGTAAGTAAGAAAGAGTAAGAGTGATAAGAGAGAAATAACAGAGAGAGCGTGTTAGAGGGTGTGACAGAGAGAGAGTGAGTGAGGAATAGAGAGAGAGAGAGAGAGAGTAAGGAGAGAGAAATTGAGAGAGATAGTAAAAGAGAGTGAATCGTAGATAGAATGACAGAGAGAGAAGAGAGAGAGTGACGCAATAAGAGAGTCTTCTCACAGAGATTTGACACCAAGGCGCAAACTGAGAGAGCAGGTGAGGGAGAGTGAGAGAGTAAAAGAGGGAGGAGTGAGAAAATAGAGAGCGAGATGGTATGAGTAGGAGGAAATGAGGGAGTGTGAGAGAGAGTAAGAAAGAGACAGAGTGAGTGAGAAAGAATAGAGAGGTTGGGAGAGAGAAATCAAGAGAAGAGAGAAATAAGAGAGTGCGCGTTAGAGGGAGTGACAGAGAGTGATGAGTGAGTGTGGAAGAGAGAGCAAAAGAGAGTAAGAGCGAGAGAGAGTAAAAGAGAGGAAGAAAGAGAGAGATTCATAGATAGAATGAGAGAGAAGAGAGGGAGAGAGTGTGTGTAAGACAGAGAGGAAGAGGAGAACAAGATAGTTGAGGAGAGAGAGAGTGGGAGAGAGCGAGTGTAGAGAGAGAGGGTGAGAGTAGTGAGTGAGAGAGACTGAGGGAAAAAGAGAGATTGTGTAAGGGAGACAGAATGGGAGAGAATGAGAGAGTCCGAATAAGAGAGGGTGAATAACAGTGAGAAAGATTGTGAGTGGAAGAGAGAGATTAGGATTAGGAGAGTTTAGATAAGATAAAGATAAAATTACTCTATTTACCTAAATTTACAAAATTCCATTGACTGATTAAAATAGTATATTTCGCACCTAGGGCCGAAAATGTGTGAGATCGCGGTTTTCAAGCGTTTGAGAGCCGGCAAAACATTGCTATGGCACTGGCAAGAATACAATGTTGTTGAGGCTATGAAAATATCATCGTATTCTATTGTTTTTATATCAAAATTACGAAATAAACAGGATAATACATATCAAGTTATGAAACAATAATTTATAAAATATAATATAAATATAATACTACGATATATATATAGCTTATTACCGTAATATTATGTGATCATCTCTCTATGATTTGTGATCGGACACGATCAGCTGTCATTCAAGGTCATTTTCTTTTCCGCCCTAGGGCGTTAAACGTTTACAGACATCGTCGGAAACCGAACACTTTCGGCTTTCATATGACGCACAGAAAACAGCTCATTAAGTCCTAGTGTGGCGAAAAGCATATTATTAACAACACAATAGATTGTACATGAGAAAAAGCGTGGATATTAACAATGAAGCATTTACGTAATAAAGGCAAAAATTCGTCCATTCAAACTTAACCTTGAGAGACAGATAGATAAAATGTCTTTATTGGGTGAAGTTAGGACTCACAGGTCCTCTCTGACACTTAACCCTTAAATTAAATACAAATTTTAAAATAATAATGCAATCCATCGTTTTATTCAATAAAACATTTATCATTTAGAGTGTGTGTGTGTGTGTGTGTGTGTGTGTGTGTGTGTGTGTGTGTGTGTGTGTGTGTGTGTGTGTGTGTGTGAGAGAGAGAGAGAGATAGTGTGAGCAAGTGGGAGAGAGAGGAGAGAGAGGTATGTGAAAGAGTGTGAGAGATTCAGATAGCTTTATTCGAGTAAAAGTACAATTCATATGACTTCTGACTATTACCTCTCAATGAATGACATCACCTCAATTCATGGAAGATAGATAAAAAAAATAGATACAAGACGATACGTTACTATTACACTGTTTTGTAAGTTAGATTACTGACATTAATAAGAATATTTGCATAATAAATGAATTGTAATATCAAGGTGATGCATTTACACAAAAGGGCGGAGTTAGGGCAGAATAGCCCTATCTTACACTCAACCTACCAGAGAGAGAGAGAGAGAGAGAGTGAGTGAGAGAGAGAGAGAGAGAGAGAGAGAGAGAGAGAGAGAGAGAGTGAGAGAGTAGTCGAGAGAGGGCGGCTGAGTTTAAGAGTTTGTATATGTGATAGGGATTTGAGTGAAGTAACAAAAGCTCTTGAAACAGTGGCAAAGTAACGCGGCAAAGGTGGAGGCCGAGATTGAAGGAGGCCAGGTGCCAAGTGAAGCTTCGTGAATATTTTATTATGGTAATGTATTCTGGGGCTACTTGTGTAGAGAGAAGCGCCAGTACCCACCTCCCCCCCTCACCCCCCCCCCCACAAAAGTACAACTTGGGTTCCTACTCTTCCCAATAACATAAATAGAGTCTCCTCCTCACAGTCCCAGACGTTGCAATTCCTTACCCTCACTCACTCACTCAACTTCCAAGCCCTGGCCGGCTGGCCTTCTTCTCTCCATGCATGTATGTTTGTTTCTTGGAAATTTGTTCGGAGAAGTGAAAGAAGCTCTATGCCACCGTATGTATATAAACGTATAAAAGGCTGGATTACAAGTTTCTCAATGTGCTCTACAAGGCTTTCTATCTGCTCAACTTTTCTTGCTTGGATCTTTCTTTTCGTCGTACCTACTCTCTTTGCTCTCTTTGATTGTCTTCACTCTCTCTCTCTCTCTCTCTCTCTCTCTTTGGCCAAGACTCCGCCTTTCTGTGTAATTCATCTCTCAGATCAAGCTCTCATTCTTTTTTACCAATCACATCAATAATTCCTACTGAACAATACGTTAAAATTTATATTTTCCTACAGTGACCCGAAAAAGTGTCTATTTTTGCACTAACTGTAGCACACAAAATAGTATATTCCAGCACCAGTGTGGGAAAGTAAATTCCAGTGCGCGAAAATACTTTTCCGCACTCCAGATTTGCAACCTAACAACACAAAATAGTGAGCATGTAATACGCAGGTTCCTTATTCTGCATTTAAAAAAAAGGTTGGCTGCCCTGCTTCAGCCACGCAATAAGCGAGCTCACAGTCAGCTGTAGTTGTTGTCGAAATCGATTTGATTCGAAGATAGGTTATGAGAGGAATTGTCAGGTTATGTATGTCCATTTTTGTTCTGTTTAAATTACTTTATACGTTACTGTAGGAAAAATGTAATGTGTAATTCAAGCGCAAAATATTGTTTCTGCACTCGAGAGACTATTTTCAAAAAAGGTGTTTCTCTCCTAGTTAGTATTTATAATCTTCTATATTCAACTATTCAACCATCATGCTAACTTTTCCCAAATCACTGTACATAAGGGAATTGATAGCCGAGTGCCGTAGCAGGTATCTGTTAAATCAGAGATAAGCTACTAAACTCCTGGACCATCTTTGTAAGGGCGACCGATTGGATTGGCCAGCAAAAAAGACTCGGTTCTCTGCTGTAAAATCACTTCCCGGTGGTTCGGAACCCACCTAAAACTGTATGTCCAACTCATCAATCACCATCATCCAATTCATTACCAACGCACAGGTCTCCGACCTATGTGGGCTTCATCCTCCGAAAAAACATCACTTCAACTGTGGGATTTGAGAGTTGCTAATCTTAATAATACTGTTATCATTCATGTACATTGTAATTTTGCACAGTTTGAAGTGTCAACAATGGACGAATCTTTGTTGAAACTCCGTCATTTCATGTATAGATCATCAAAATCTAGTCATCACCATAGCTTACATACAAACACCATTCCGTAGCAAGAAAATTCATTAATTTTATTGTTTTATAGCCAAATTTTGATAATAATCGACAAAATCATGCGTACAAATACAACATAGAAGCCGGGGAGATTATCACTTGGTGAGTCACAATAGTAGCTTATTCAAACAAAAACCTAGTTATATTGGTAGGAAACTCTACAACAAGCTACCACAGTTTCTAAAAAGTCTTGAAAATATAGAAAGATTTCAAAAACAATTGAAAAAATTGTTTTATTGATAAAGCTTTTTATAGTGTACAAGAGTACCTTTCACATCAAAGTGAAGCCTCACCTCGACTAATTGATATAGTAATTGTGTTATCTAGAGTATAAGATAGTATAATATTATTACTCTGACTTATACTCCTTAACTGGAGTCTCCAAGACGTAATCTACAAAAAAAAACATATTTCATATTCAAAAGCCTCATTCAAACTACAGTGATTTTATGTAAAGTCACTGTAATTCATACTATAGTAAGACGGCCTTAGGACCAGCCATGTGTTGACTAAGAAAAATTTTATTTTGGTGACTATACGTCATTTTGACAATGGTAACTGTCATCAAGTATAAGATGCTCCACTGCGCAAGCACCCTTAGTCATTATTCTGATCCATGCTTTCATTCTAAATCTATTTCAACAACAATTTCCGTTTTCCGTTTTGTTACATTCATAACAATAAAATACTTGAAAATTCTCGAAAAATTCAAGAATTCAGCGCCACCTATCAGTTGCTCGGCAACGCATGTTGGAGCCACCTTAATATATACGTATTCAAACAATATATAAATATATATACTGTGTATTTTGTTACACGTATATAAATAATATATAAATATATAGTTGAGGGGTTGGAGCTTGGCCAGCTCCATTTAGGAGGCTTAGCTGACTCGCGAACTAAACACGAATCATCCGTTACGAGGCTATTAAAAGATGGTCAGACATCTCTTGTCGTTTGCTCTAAAGTCTAGACACTTGTCTCTCTCACGCTCTCTCATTCTCTCTCAATCTCTCTCTTCTCTAATTTTCTTTGTTCTTTCTGTTCTCAAATTGTCTTTCTCATCCTGGCCGAAGCCAAATTGCACTTGCCGGTCACTGAGTCATATCAGAGGCGCCTAAAGATCGTACATTGACAATAAATTGTTCGGAACCCACCTAAAACTGTAGGTCCAACTCATCAATCACCATCATCCAACTCATTACCCACGCACAGGTCTCAGACCTATGTGGGTTTCATCCTATCCTCAAAAAAAAATGAATAATAGTGACATAAAATTTATGTACAATTCAAAACGGAAAGTGATAACCGAGTGCTGTAGTAGGTATCTGTTCATTCAGAGATAAGCTACGATACTGCTGGGCCATCTTTGTAACGGTGACCGTTTGGACTGGCCGGCAAAAAAGACTATTCTCCGCTGTAAAATCACTTCCCGGTGGTTCGGAACCCACCTAAAACTGTAGGTCCAACTCATCAATCACCATCATCCAATTCATTACCCACGCACAGGTCTCAGACCTATATGGGCTTCATCCTCCGAAAAAAGTGGCGTTGAAATAAGAAAGAGATATACCCACGCTCAAGCCTGAGACTGAAACGAGGGAAGATTAGGCTGTGCGCAGGGTTTTTGGTCATATTTTTTCAAAAGTTTCTTGTATTGGACATTATTAGGGCTTTCAAATATTGCCATAAGAAAAAGTTTTTTCATCAATTATTTTGTAAAATATGGGGGTTCAAAGGAAAAAATTTCGGTTTTTGATCTCACCTACGAGTGATTTTAAACTTTTAATAAATTTTCTTTAACTGAGACCTTGAGAAATAAAAATACTTTTTTTTACACCGATAAAACAATTCGATTTTTAAAAATCTAGAAAAAATTTCAGTTTTTTTTTAAATTTATTTGAAAAACTATTTGTTTGATGGAAATAAAAATTATGTTGTTTTATTCCTCAATGTGTCTTTTAGTTATAGAAAATTTATCAAAAGTTTCAAATCACTTGTAGAACAGGTCGATTGCCCCTAAAAACAAAAATAAAATCATTCTTGAACCCCCAAATAATCGAAGAAAAAAGTTTTTCCTTTCAGCAATAGACTACATTTGAAAGCCCTAATAATATCCAATGCAAGGAACTTTGGAAAAAATTATGACCAAAAACCCTGCGCACAGCCAAGCGAGTCAAGCAATTATTTTTTTTTTTTTAGTTGTATTTTAAAAATCAGAATCTTAAGTTTCATTAGTAGGTTATTAGCATGGTTTATAAGGGCACCTTGTACCATGGTACTGTGAAAAATATCGATTTTCTGTTTTTCTAATATTAAAACTGACACTGTATTTTACTTTTAAATAATGTTTTACTCACATATATTGGAGATGCTTGAGGAATGTGAAATGCATTCCTCAAGCATCTCCAATATATGTGAGTAAAACATTATTTGAAAGTGAAATACAGTGTCAGTTTTAATATTAGATTGTTCATTAAGTATTTCGTCATGGAAAACATCACTGATTTCTGTTTTTGTACAATCGCTATTGATTTTTTGAGTTTGAGGGTCAAATATGAAATATGAAATATTTGAACATATTGCCAATAAAGGATCTTGGTTGATTTTGGCTAGTGATAATCAAAGCATTGGACAGCTGGTTCATTTCGGACACAACAAAATTTGAAGAATTTTACGATGCTGATATTATTAGTCTGCTGCACAACCCAATTATCCACTTTATTTTTACAGTGCAAGCGCAGTCGTTTTCATTTTTGTTTGTGTTGAAGTCTCTTCTTAAATTATTTTAAAACGTAGAATTGAAAAAAGACAGAACAATTATGAGGCAAGATGTATAATGAGATCTGTTGAACAAGGAAAAGGAGAAACAAATCTTTTTCAAGAACTGACAATTTGTATTTCTTTGTGAATCGGGAAGCATAATGATGTTTATAAAAACCGAAGCAGTTCATTGGCAAGTTTAGTAGAGAGGTTAGTATGCACTTTGGTTGAATGGTGCATATGCCTATTAGCACAATTGGTAATAATAGCCTAATAGTAGTTTATGCAACGATTTTATTTTGACCCTTATTAATGCACGAGTTAGATGTAAGCTCGGGTTATAAATATCTCACGAGTGCTTTAATGGCCAAATAAAATCGTTGCATACACTATTTTATCTACGACCACTAGTATACATTTAATTAAAACAATTTCATTTTACCTGTGACTGTCAGAGATACCTAACCTCTCATCTCAAATACGAGAAGTTATAGTAGATTGTTAGGTTAAAGCAGCTGGTGTAGCAGTTTGATCAAATCAGCTGATAGTATCACAATATTGAATTACGATATTGATTCCATCAAAAATGCTTCTGATTGGTCCAGTACCCGTGTTATAATGTAGAACCTGTACTATAATGAGCTCATTATGCAGCGGGTTTCAAAAAGCATTTCGAAAAGACAGCTGTTTTGGCATCAATTGTGAAACTGTAATGTATACATTATGACATGGTCGTAGATAATAATAATTTTTCTTATTATTATTATTATTTAATTCGTCGGGTCCTTCATTGTATTACCGTACTATATAAGCATAAAGGAATGATACATAGAATGTTTGGCAGCAGTACCGAAGTATGTGTCGATAAAATCCCATTCTTCTCATATCAGTGCTTCGAATTTCCATTACCAATCAATCTTATGACGCACAAGTCTCGAAACTTCATTGAACAACATGAGTGATGATCAAAATAAACCATCACATCCCTTACTCCATACATTACTATATCTATATGCCCTCCATATCTATATACACTGTATATATCTATATACACTGTTTATATCTATATACACTGTCCATATCAATAAATCTATATATATCTCCCTCTAACTCCGTCGGAAGTGGAAGCTCGCTCGTATCGGCCACTAATTCATCATCAACCAACTTTGTCAGTGTTATCGTGAACAGAATGAATTAATGAACAGAATGAATAAAGCCGGATGAATTAGTGAACATTCATCAATCACTCGCCTTTTTCTACGGCAGCTTATTGTGATTGAACCGTTCCGATATCGACTTTGATTTGTTTGCGGATTTCATACACAACTGAATCAATTTAGAATTTCGTAATCTTTTTATTTATCTTAGTGTATTTTTAACATTTGTATGACGTATTTCGTAAACAACTGAATCAATTTCGGCATCTTTTTATTCGTCTGTGTGTGTTTTTAACGTTTTGTTTGAGGGATTTGTTTTTATGGTAATCGATTTTGTGCCTAGGTAGTAAATTGGTTTATTTTACAAGTGCAAGGTTTGCACTAGCCAGTAAGAAGGCTTTGACATGTTTTCATTCTTTTGTTCGAGTATTTTTCCTTTTTGTTTTATTTTTTGGGGTGAAGGTCAATGAGTTCTGAAAATTTTCGAAGTATTGAAACCATTTTATATGTAATTAATATTCCAAGTAATTGGTAATGGTAATATTTTGGTGAGTTCTGCATACAAGGTCTTTTGTCACCTACAAAGGAAAAAAATATTGTGATAGATATCCATGCTATATAATAAACAGCTCCTTCCTGTTAACGAGACTCTAACGCTGAAAAAATTAAGGAATTAGAGGGGAAGTGGGGCAAGAATGAGGAGAGAAAATGAAGGAGAAGAAAAACAGGAGAAATAGGAGGGAAAAGAGAAGGAAAAGAAGAGCAAAAAGGATCAATTCAAAATTTTAGTTTCTTGTTCAGCAATTTTACTAGAGAACAGAGCAAGCTACCATTTTTTTGAAAAAATATCTTTGAGTATTCTTGAATTTCTTAAATAGTTTGGTTGTGATATGATTCATGATTCACAAAAGAAAGCTGTGAGGACAATCAAAATGGTTGAACCTTTTGAGTCATGTAGAACGGATTTTTGAGATCTAGGTATTTTTACTCCCTTTATATATTTGAGGTAATTGTTTGCTCTAAACAAGGAGGCTTTGTGAAAAACTGTGGTACACATACTTATAATAGAAACAGAATTTATTAATTTCGAATTCCTTCAATTGCTACTAATTTTGTTAAATTGTCAGTTACTTAAAACCAACTTGTGAGTTACTTATAATACTTGACAGTAAGTAGACAGAATTACGCCTCAGTATGATGACAGTCTCATACGAGAAAAAGCCTTCATACGTAGTCTGTCAATGTCCAATAATTGAAAATGTCAAGGAAATGAAATATTTAGGTGTAATATTGGATAATCATATGAAATGGAATTTTCATGTTAATTATTTGTGCAAAAAACTGAAATATCTAATTTACATTTTTTATAATATAAACAAATTAAGAAATATAGATATTATTAAAAAGATTTATTTTGCCTATGCAAAATCTTTATTTGAATATTGTATTCAAATGGGGTGCAACATATAATAATCATTTAAACAAATTATTCATTTTACAAAAACACCTTATAAGAGCTGCTCTAAATAAACCTCGTCTTTATTCTAGTAGATTAATATTTAACGAGTTTAAAGTACTAACTATAAGACAAACATATGTTAAAAAGATTGTTCTATATATAAACATATATAAAAATTTGTTTGTATTAACTAGTAGAACTGGGAACTATAATACACGACCAGCTAGGACAAATGTTTTTCAAAAAGTAAATACTCGTTTGAATTTAACTAGACATCAATATGTTTATTTCTGTAGTGAAATTATAAATAAAGTTCCACAAAGTTTCATTAAAAATAAACTTACAACAGCTTTATTGAAAGAAATAGATAGATGGGTGAAGACGAATATATTCTTTAAAATTAATAGTTTTATTAAATAATAAAAAAAATAAAAAATTATATACAGTAGTTCTGTAATAAATCACAGAAGGCTTTACGGTTTTGTACTCCTCTTTCATAGTTATCTACAGTGTTAGTCTGATGAAAATCCTTTTCCTTTTTTTTTCTCTGTCTCTCTTAAATCTTATTTTCCTTTGTCGTTTTGGTCTCAAAATCAACCTTCACAGGTTTTGAAAGAAAAGTATTCTTTTTTTGCAAGGTCACAGGGTCATCAGAAGTTTTAAATATTTGATATCCTGTACAAATAAGTGGATTTAAATAAATGACTCACTGCTAGCGCACAAGCTTATGCTTATGCTAGCTTTAGCTCATTAAGATAGACTTAGATGTATGTTTTTGCTTTTTTGTATATTGTATTACTATCTCTTAAGTTTATTGAAAATTAGAAAGCTATTTAATTTTGTAAAATTGCTGAAAAATGAGAATAAATTGAATTGAATTGAAAATTGAAGTCTCAAATAATTTTGTAATTGAGAAATTATTTGATGTGTTTACTAAAGTGTCCACGAATTCATGTTAGAAAACAATAAATGCTCAATATAACGGATTGTTTAAGTGACTTTTCGTTTATTTTAATTAATTTGAACGATTCCTATACTTTCTAAAGAGTCACCAGGATGAAAAACAGAATCGCGCTAAATCTGTTTCTCACACTGTATTTATTTATTATATTTTTTTTTCATTTATGAGAAATCAAAATATCCTAATTAAATTGTAAATTTTCTCATTTTCTAGGTGCAGCCGGCTCAGTTGAAGTGCACTTTGAAAACAAAGATGGCGGCTTTTTTCTGAAGCACACCGCCAAGCAGCCCTACCAGGCGGTGGCTGATCTGGGTTCATCGTCGGGGGGCCCCTCGGCCAGTGGGGGGGCTGGTCCCCCCTCGGGAGGGGGCTCCTCGACAGGGGGCTCACAGCTGAGCGTCGACCGGTTCACCGTGTTCGAGACTTCGCAGCCGATGTCAGTGCGGGCCACTTATGGTCCATTTTCAACCAAACAGACTGTACCGGCCAGGTACATTGTACCGGATCCTATGCCTTTCAATGCATCGGGCCTTCTTAATGAGGTGAATATTTATTCAATTTTTCTAGTGCAAAATGGCTTTTGTTTTATTGGCTTTTAAACTATTATTATTTTTATTATTATCCTTTTTATTTTTATTATTATTATACTTTTTTATTAGGTTTGAACTGTATTACTCCCACCAGCGAACAAGGTTTATCCTTCTGCTGGTTGGTGCCAAATATTTTAAAGGAAACATTTTTATTCTGTAATTACTCTAATAAATTAGTTGTATCAATTTCTGTTTGTGTTTAATAAACATTTTGTGGCATTAAGAGATTTTGAAATTTAGAAAATACAATACCGTACTTATTAATAAAACGAAATTAATTTAATAATATTTTCAACATTTCAAATTTCAAATTCCTTTATTGCCAAAAAATTTAAAAAATACAAACAGAAATTGATACAAATAATTTATTAGAGTAATTTCAGAATAAAAATGTTGCCTTTAAAATATTTGGCTCTAAGCAGCAGAAGGATGGGTTTTTTTTTGCTGGTGGTAGTAATACAGTTCAAACCTAATAAAAAAGTATTTCCCTTACAAGAGTTACAAGCCAACCCCTCGTATCAAGCAGAAAAAAAATAAAATGAAAAAATAAACAAAATCAAACCATAGACCATCATTTCTATCATTCCAAATTAAAAAAATATTTATCTTTTATCCAAGACCTCTGTTTACAATTCAATTCAATTCAATTTATTTAACACACTAAAAAACATACACAAAATATAAAAAACAATAGCAAAAATAAAAATAACGACAATAAAGATAATACTTTCTGTTATTCAAGTTATGCAAAAATTCAGATGGCATAAAGTTTATTAATCTGCTGCTAATGTATCTTATTTGTCTTCGTATTGTAACTAGGTTGGAATATTCAATTACATATCTGTCCACAGAGTTAATTCTAAGGTTATATACATTGTTTGGTACCTGGAAAACAAAACTATTCCTGTTTCTGACTATGTATCTGAATAGACTTTTTATATATAATTGTCTCACAGTGAAAACAATGAATGAGTGAATTTAAATGCATTGTCTCATTTTCATGTATAATGAGATCATATGTCTGACCATCAACGAACAAGGTCCTTTTCTTCTGCTTTTTTGGTGTAAACTGAATCATTTGTCGATTTACTAGAAGTTTAT
This sequence comes from Conomelus anceps, assembly GCA_948455865.1. Lineage (NCBI taxonomy): Eukaryota > Metazoa > Arthropoda > Insecta > Hemiptera > Delphacidae > Conomelus > Conomelus anceps. The sequence continues at coordinate 64,283,106 of OX418221.1, forward strand.
TATCATGTTTCATATCTTGTCATCGACACCTCTGTTTTTATTTGTATTTTTGTACGATGGTTTTTCCCCTCCTCACACACAGACCTGTTTCTAGGTGAAGAGTATATTCATAGTTTGTCTATTTATTTCCTACTTTTATCCTGTTTTCTTGAGAGTAATTTCATTTCAAATTCAATTCAAAATCAAATACTTGTATGATAGAATAGAATATGCTTTTATTTTACTTGAAATTCACAGGCTTAGCATACATTTATTCTTTACAAACATGAATAAATTTATTTAGTTGCACTCATGATTAGTAACAAGGACATGAAGATAAAATCAATAATACAATGTATTCACTTGCAATGAGTGGAAATAACTTAACTTGATTGAGTCACATGAAGTACAATGAATAGCTTCTCCTATTAATAATAATGATAAGCGTATGGCTTTTAATGGTGGGGAGACCCTTACGGGTAGTTCCACCTCGCCGTTTGTGCCATGTTACGGGGAACATGGTGGACCTACTATTTTAGGTGGGTTCCGAACCACCGGGTAAGTGATAATAAGATCTCTATTAATATCGCTTCTCCTATTAATATAATAAAATTAAAGGTAAACATTTATATTTATTTATTGTTGTAATTTTGATAGTAAGTTTGTTATTGTTGATATTTATTGTATTGTTGATACGGTAATGAAAAATATGTAAATATTTCATATCAAATTTATTAAAGTTTTTTCTTCTGTCCTAATCTAGATCGACCACCACCTAGACATGAGCGCTCACATGGTACGCGGCGAAGTGCCCCGCGACTCACCCGTCGTTCGCGTGCTCTTTCACGCAGGCGCAGACGCCGGATTAGGTGGAGGGGGTGGCGGGGGCGGACGTCAGCCCGTCTGCATAGTGCTGCACGTGCATCCGCCTGTGGTCGCCGGATCCGGTTCCGGCAACTCGCTGCACCCGGCGACATTGTCGGCGTCGTGTAGTCCGGACGGCGAGGATGGTGTTTGCCTGGCCGAGGTCACCGTGCCTGCTTCATGGTGGGTGCCTCTTCCGCCGCCTGACGAGAAGCCCGTTAAGTCGCCGCCAAGGTTGGTACGACTGGAATTTGGGAGGGGAAAATTTGAATTTTGGTTCATTTAATTTTATTAATCGTATGTTGGTCCTTGTATCTTGTACAATATTTTTTTTTTTCAATTCAAACATGAAATTTTTTTTATAAACATGAGTCATGCAATATTCTTAAAATATAAACAATCATCTCCATTAAAATACATAATACACACAACAGGCCACAAAACAGGCTTTAGACGCTTAGCGCAGTTGGTTGGGACGTCGCAACTTCAGCTTTCCGTCGTTGCAGCGGTCGTGGGTTCGAATCCCGCTCCTCCGTCTGGCATCTATATGTTATCATTCACATCATTAACCACGCACAAGTCTCGGACTCATGTGGGCATCATCAGCAAAAAAATCCATCATTTACCCCAAAAGGCAGTGAGGTATATACTCCATTATAGGGAGAGCTGTAGGTCACATTTCAGGTCATATAATCCTCTAAGTGTTCCAGTTACATACTTGAGGTTCTCACCTTTTACTTGTCAGACCGCAATAGTTTTATCATTATTATTATTACTTCATTGCTTAAAAAACTTTTTTGTAAAACACTTCAAAATTGTAAAATGTCAACTCTTTTTCAACTCATTTTTTAATTAAACCCTTAGTTTCTTTGGAAGGTACACTATAAGCTTAATACCCGTATAGACTGGATTTTTCTTCATTGTGTTTTTTTTTTTAATAAAACCATTTTTGTTCCCAATGTTAAAATCTTGTACATCTAATAGCTCAATAAATATTGTACTTTGAGTAACGCCTGTATTCAAACATAAATATATTTATTTCATGTGTAACGTAATAGTTATTTATGTATTAAGAGCGTGAAGCGCGACTTCATCGCTCGAGCCAAAACATTTACTGCGCGACGCATAGCGGAGCGCAGTAATTTTGCGAGAGCGATAAAGAAGCTTCACGCGCGAATTACATACAATATTTTTCCTACAACTGCAGTTCTGGATTCCAAGACAATGATATCTTGTAGTTTGTAACATCACAGACCATACGCGGATTTGGTTAGCGTTCGCCATTGTTGAGGTTATATGGATTTCACGGATTCCGTGATCCACCAATGAGAAGGCATCAGAAGCGTAAAGAAAACAGCTGGCGAGCGTAAAGTACTTTACCGCTTGCGGAGCAGTAAAGAGGTATTTTACGATTAGTTTTCAGTACGTAAAGAACTACTTTACGAGCAGTTGTAGGAAAATACTTTTATTTCATGTATAACATGAATAACTTTATTACAGTTAACATAAACACTTGCACTTAATGTGTTACTTGAATACCATTTCTATCTATTTCATTTTAAATATTGAAATTATATTATTTAAAAATAATTCAAATTATAAAAATTAATTAATATTTATACCCATAAAATTAAAAATTGTTGAATAATATTTTATGTGTAACATACATGCCTATTTTAACTTTTTATGATTAGCTCAACGAGTTGCAGTGAATTTTAATTGAGAATAAATGATATTTTTATGCACTAAAGGGCAACGTTTTCAAGTCATGAAGACTCATCTTCAAAGACGTCCTAGATCGTCATGTAGGTGTTTTCTTCTAATCAAAAACCGACATGATGATCAAGGACGCCTTTGAAGATGATAAATGAAATGAAATATTTATTGTTCCTTTACAAATACAAAACATCCAAGCAGTACAATAATTGAATATTTGAAAATATATATATATTATGAGTACAAATTAGAAGAAATTATTGTATTAATTCAAGATTGGAATACCCTGGTTGAATGTACAATTATAACATTAAAATTTAAAAAAATAATGAAGTACAGAATTACAATAACATTACAATAATTAAAATTGTCACAATTGTAACTGAATTTTTATATATGCCTCCATTTTTTATATATCCCTTAATTTTTATATATGAAGATGATAAATTATCACAATTGTAACTGAATTTTTATATATCCCTCCATTTTTTTGTATCCCTGAATTGTTATATATCCTATTAATATATCTTATTAAAGATGATAAATTGTCGCAATTGTAACTGAATGTTTATATATGCCTCCATTTTTTATGTATCCCTCAATTTTTATTTATGAAGATGATAAATTGTCTCAATTGTAACTGAATTTTTATATATCCCTCAATTTTTATGTATCCATCTCTCCCGATTGTAACATAATTATTTAAAAACCAGTGTAAATTGAGTAAAAATATCATTTATTCTCAATAAAAATTTACTGCAAGTGGTTGAATTTACCATAAAAAGTTTATATTAACAACGCAGATCGTTATGGAACAAGAAATCCAGGAATACCTGTATTTTATGTGTAACATAATTTTTTTTTAATTTTTTTTTTTTTTTTTTTTTGAGGATGAAGCCCACATAGGTCTGAGACCTGTGCGTGGGTAATGTGTTGGATGATGGTGATTTATGAGTTGGACCTACAGTTTTAGGTGGGTTCCGAACCACCGGGAAGTGATTTTCAGCAGAGAACAGTGTCTTTTTTGCTGGCCAATCTAATCGGTCACCGTTACAAACAGGACCTACGAGAACGCAGCTTATCTATCTGATTGAACAGATACCTGCTACGGCTCGCGGCTATCACTTCCCTATATATACATGTACTTCATGTGTAATCTACTCCAATGTAAATTTCAATTAATTTTGCAGATACGCCAAAGTGTCGTACTCAGTGGTGGAGCCCCGTGGTTCGGAATGCCTGCCCCGGGTCCAGATTCAGCCCGTGACGAGGCTGGGTGCGGTGGCACTGACTGCAGCCAAGGCCGGCTACCGAGAGCTGCGCAGCGATCAGCATCTAGTCATTCTGGCTGCACACACCCCGCTTTACCCCCGCTCAACGCTGCACTTTCCTGTCTTCTTCTACAATCAGCCGGGCGACAATATTAACGGATTCATTTTGAGGTGAGATCACTAGAGAAAAGGGGTATCTCGATATGATAAATATCACACTCAAAAATGGTATAAAATATATGTGAAAATGAATTATTTCCGAAACATAAAGCACAAGAAGAGAGCCATTAACTGTTGGCTAAAGTAAAATTATTTTTCATCATTGAACTTGATATAATAATAAACTTTATGAATAACTTTGTATATATACAGTAATGACACAGTGATGCTATTGATGATTTTACAAAGAATAATACAGGATGCGACTCACACTGGCTGGCGCACAAGGATTTTCCCTTTTGCTGGTGTCTTTGCCGCTTCCTACCTACTGTAAAATTTATGTGATAAATAGGATTATTTTAGTTCTCTATTTTTATTGTATCAATTTGATATTTAGAGTACATAGCTGATTTTGTTTTTTATAAGTTTCAGTGCGGTAGTTTATTTTGTAGAGTTGTTTGTAATAATTTTTGGAAAATAAATAAATTCATTCATTCATCTAATGATAAAAAACTTTTAATTATCTAATGATATTTTTAATCCATCTAACACTTAACCAATGAAAATGTGTTTGTTACCCATTGTTAAGATCGCAGTGTAAATTACTGTCATGTAAAACACTTTGAGGTGTTCCTTTGAAGTGTATGGTATATAGAGGATCCTTTCTTGACCAGGTAGCCATAATTTCTGGTTAACCTCTATTTTCTGGATCAATTCTATTTTGTTTGTCTCTTAGAGTATTTATTTCTTCTTCTATATAACCTTTGTATTACTATATTAATCAAGTTTACTCGTAATTATCAAATGTTTTCTCTCATTAACTTCTTTATTATAAAATTTTGTATTTTTTCAACTTTACTCCAAGAATTCTGTATTTATCATATGTAATGTAACAGCATAATTAATTTACTTGTCATGAATTTTCACTGACCTCATCATTTTTCTTTAAATAGTTAACAATGGCTCTCTCCTCTTTTTGTGAAAATTCATGGCAAATAAATTAATTAGGCTGTTACATTACATCCCCGGGTCCCCCTAAACTTCGACCCGAAGTTTCCAAAAAATAATTACTTTCTAATCATTAAAAACTTATTTTATTAATATATTCAATATTTAAAAATCTTAACCCTCACAATAATTTAATTTACATAAATATTGTTAAATTTCTTTTAAACATAAAACATTACAAATTATCAACCCTAACGAAATACAGAATGAAATATATAATTTTGAAATAAACTGCGCTTTTACTTTTACACCTAACATTTAAAGATCCTGTGGATAGTCCACAACTGGGGTCCTTCTTGCAACCAATAACTTCCTAGCTCTTGCTTTTATATACTGTTGCAGACAACAATATACTATTACTACAGTAATAGTTGTTTGCCAACAAAGAATTAATTTGTAATGGGGTTAGTTGGTATAGTAAATGAAAAGAATTAATTTTTACTAATGGGGTAACGTTTGGCATACGAGAGGTGTTTCCGGTACTACTCTAATCTCATGAGAAAAAGGTGCTACTATTAAAATAACTTCAGATTGAGTTCAGAAAAAGAGTCGAAATGTTTATTTTAATGTTATAATAAAAAAAATAATAAAATTCTAATGAGCTTATCAAGAATTAACAGAATTATTTATTTACTCACAAACGGTCACTCGCTCAGCAGTAAAGAGTGGGGCGGGTCATCTTCCATAGATGTAGCCAGCTCCCTTACTCGACACTGACTGCCCCGAGCCACTCGTTTTTTCAGCATAATTTTACTTGTCATGAATTTTCACTGACCTCATCATTTTTCTTTTAATAGTTAACAATGTCTCTCCTCATTTTGTGAAAATTCATGGCAAATAAATTAATTATGCTGTTACATTACACATATTATATTTTTTTTAATATCTAACCAATCAAAATGTACAATACATTTGCATATAAAACACGATGACATTACAAGATGCAAAATATAATTATAAGTATACAACAAAATAAACTTTTCTTTTTTTAAATAAATAAGCAAATAAATAATAAATAAATAATAATAAATAAATAAAATATCCCATAAATAGATAAAACTAATAAAATCATAGAATATTCAAGACAAAATAAATATAGGATATTAAATGAATAATGATAAAAGGAATAATGCTTTTAGAATTGAAAAAAAAAATGGTTCATCCATCTCTAAACCTTCATTATTAGCCTCTTATTACTTCATTATTCTGTGTCATGAGTGTTTTTAAGATTTCCCTCTTGTTGTGTAGTTATTGTATTGCTTTTTATGTTATTTTAGGGCACGAGTAAAGAGTGGGCTGAAAATATTGGGCGGTGAAGCGAGCACTCCTGACGCGTGGAATGTGAGTGTCGATCTAAATCCAAAGCTCACCGTCGCCACTGTTATGGCATTCAGACGGAAAGGGCCTGAAAATAGTCCTCCTCCCAGGTAAATAACAATATTTTCTTAGAACTGCTTGTAAAGAACTAGTTTATGTACTGAAAACCAATCATAAGAGCTGCTTACTGAGAAACTATCAATAAAGCACTTTATTATGCTTGCTTACGCCATAGATTTACTTTACGCTAGCCAGTGTTGCCAACCTTTCAGTCTTCTAGATCATCGTAGCTAATGTCAAAAATTATCAAATAGTTTACAATTTATGTTTTAATAACAATCTTTTAATTATTTTAAAAATAAATTTTGGAACAAGATTTCTTTTAAATTATCGTACAAAAGCACTGGACCTACATCATACAAGAAAACAAGACTCCAAATTATTGTACAAAACTATAATAATTATCATATGGTTGGCAACACTGAAGCTTGCCAGCTGATTACTGCCAGGTAAGTTTTTCATAACCTCAATAAATTATGGTGCATCGTACAGAAGTAATAATTTCATACAATTATTGAATGAAAATCCAGAACTGCAGTTGTAGGAAAAATGTTGTATTTATTTCGAATGTAAAGCTTCTTATCACTACATAACTACAGTTGTAGGAAGAATGTTGTATGTATTTCATGTGTAAAGCTGCATTATCACTTGCAAAATAACCTCACTCTGCTATGCGCCATGTGGTAACTAATTTCATTTCCTTCAAGACTAATACTACACTACACTATAAGCTACTACAAAAATGTGAAATCTACAAAGTTAGTTTTATTAACATTTACTTAGGAAATCATTCTACCCCACTATGTTCTGGAGTACGTGCAAGTAGTTAAAAAAATTGAGGAAGGTTTAGTTGAATATAGGATTTAGGAAGAATATATTAATGAATAAAAAGACTTGAAGTTGTCACAACCACATTTATTGAAAACCGTGAGATACTAGTATCGGTTGTTACGCCATTATCAATCTCAAACAACAAACAATGAATTTGTTTGAGATTGATACCGGTGTAACAACCGGAACTAGTATTTCAATGTTTTCAATAAATGTGGACGTGACAACTTCAAGTCTTATTATTCATTATGGATATCTTCCGCAATATCACCTTTGCCACTATAAAGAAAAGATATAGGATTCAGGTTTGGTTAAAGTTTTCAAAATCACATGTTTCCATCATAATCATTGTTTGAAAACAAACCTTCGAGCTATAATGATAAAGTCGATATTTACGATCTTAATATACATAAATAACCATTATTGTATAATTCGTTTTTTATCATTCATCACTTGATTTTAATCAATTTTTTTTGTGTTTTAGAGCGGAAGAAGTGCTGACATTCCAAGTGCAAGTGCTGGACGAAGGTGCCGATTTGTGGGATGAGGGTCGTCTGGTGTGGACTGTGCGCTATTTCACGGACAGCATGAATCCGTCAAGACAACATCACGCGTTGAGACCGCAACGGGACGACGACACACGGCGCAAAATAACCGCGCGTTTAGAAGTGCATAAGGATGATATACAGGCTGTGCTGCCTATTTCAAAGGTCAGTTACACGTTTATCTTGTTAATAACCTTATCAAAATTAATTACTCAAAGCTTTATCAAACTGAATCCGTCTATATTCAAATGTTTAAAACAATAGATTGATGTATTTAATTTCTGATTTTTTTTATAGTTCATAGGCTAATTATTCTCCTTATTACTCTTGTTAAAGCAAGTACTCTAATTTTATATTACTTTCTTTTATAATACTTTCTTTTATAATACTATTACTTTCTTTTATAATACTATTTATCTTTCCTTTTTTATTTCACTTCATTACAATTTGTATATTCTGTATTGTCATTGAGTTAAGATGGCAAGCATCCTTGTGCCCTCATCTATGTATTTTTGAATGAATAAATGTCTGGTTTCACAGTGGTTTATTAAATCATCCAGTAGCCTAGTTATTGGTTCATTAGAAATAGAAATTTATTACACGAAAAAAACACATAACAAAGCAGTACAACAGCCTGCAGAGTACACAATTTCAAATCAAATAAAATTCTTCATTGCCAAAATCCTGTTAATAACAATTAATCAACATAATTTATACATTTTTTCTATGGCGCCATTATCCAAGCAATGCTTGTTCGCTAACGAGTTCTATATTATACTAAATTTACATAGTGTATGAAAAAAAAATTCCTATTCCACTACTCAAATTTTCATCAATATTTCACCCAATCAAGCATACAATCAACCAAAAAGTACTTAAACAGAATTTATTAATTTCGAATTCCGTTTAAAATAAATTCTGTTTATGTATATTTGTCAGTTTATTCAATTGTCAGTCACTTCAAACTAACTTGCAAAAAGTACTCTCAACAAAACAAACAGTAGAACCAAGAAGAAAATTTGTAATTCAATTTATAATTTATATTTCAACTACACTATTTAAACTATTAAACTAATGTAGTCTACATACTATAAAAGAAATTATCCTGGAAAAACAAGCCCAACAGATTGAAAAATCCAATTAATGAGCTTGTTTTACTAATTAATACATTGCTACCATTCTTCACAAAGAGACCGTCTTACATGGGTGCAAAATTCTTCAATAGCCTGCTACTGATCATCAAAGTCAAGGAAGGAAAGGTTTTTTAAGAATGAACTGAAATACCTGATAGATATGAGCCCCTATTCTATTGATGAGTTTCATGCTTGCCACAAAGACGGCGTTCGAAAAATTGACTAAAACAAGACTAACATGTTTTTGACGATACTTTAGAAATTTAGTCTGTATAGGCGAAGTTGTCTATTTTTCATAATATTTTCAATTGTTTTGAAATAATAGTTCTAATCCTGTTCAATAATGTATTAGATGAACTATCTGAAACAATCCGTATTGTATATTTACAATAATGAATAAAGAATATTTGATTGATTGATCTACCAACAAATTACAATAGTGGCCCTAAGCCTTGTTTCACTCATACCTGGCAGTCAGGTAACCGGTGTTGTTTACCCAGCTGTAGGAACATTGTATCATATATCTGATTTTGGAAATCATAATAAGACATAATGTAATTATGCCAGGAAAACGACATTGGTTATCTGACTGACAGGTATTTGTGAAACAAGCCTCAGGACCGCTATTGAATCAATAGCTACTTAATGATCGACAGCTAACAGGCATTATACTTTTGGGAAGTCCGTGGTTCGATTCCCGGTGGTGACTGATATTTTTGTACAGTAGCATTCATCGATTTCCATCAGCTATTTAATACTGGTTGTCAATATTGTTGAAGAACATGTGATTGAATTGACCCATTTTCAACATTTCTACATTTTCGGCTCTAAAATCTCGAACAAAATTCAAAATTATATTCGCTTTCTTTGGACTATTGGACAGTTTTAGTGCTTCGCTTTTAAAGTGAACATCTGAATTAATATTCATGTTAAAAAAGCATATTGTCAAGCATAAAAAGCTATGTCATAGCAAAAAAGCTGGAATTATACATCAAAGTGAAATTTCCAGTTGAACTTGGTTGTAACCTAAAATTTAGATTTTTCAATTGGAAATTTGTAAAGAAAGCAGTAGTGGGCTGTGTCTGTTGTATCTTTACTTGATTGTGTTTTGTAATGAATACATAAATAAATAAATATCCGCCATTGCGGAAGTCTTTAGTATGAATTAATAGCACTTGAAGGAATTCGAATTAATAAAATCTGTTACTGTATATTTGTTAGTTTGTCTAATTGTCAGTCACTTCAAACTAGCTTGTGAGATTATACTTTTAATTAATAAAGCCATCTGATGATTGATATTCACATATGGTAGCTAACTCTACATCTCTTTCCCTCGTCGTTTTCTAAATCCATACAAAACAAATAATTCATATACGCAAAACAATATTGAATATTTATTACTTTGTTATGCATATAAATTTGTGATTCATAATGATTCCCTCTCATAAGTACCCATGTTTTAGTGAAACTGTATGAGCGAGGTTATATTCCAAATTTCATCAGATGGTCATATCGCTAGTCTAAATAATCTAATAATACTAATGGTCGTCCAATTATCAATTCCATCGGCATTTATTCCATTTATGGTATAATTGTTTGGGGTAGGACTTTCGACACTCATATTAATAAACTTTTTCTTATACAAAAATGCATCATAAAAACAATTTTAAAGAAGCCTAGACTATATGATAGTAGGAGATTGTTCAACGAATTCGACGTTCAAACCATACGACAGTTATACCATGGCTGCATCACAAATTACAGTTTAAAATACGAGAATAAATTCCCACGATCAGATAACATAAATTATAGTTTAAGACCCAATACAATAAAAAAATATCAATTATATGTTACCAACTCAACCTTTCTTAGAAGACAACTCCACTACATTAGCAGTAAGTTTATAAATATATTAGAAAGCGAATTTCCACCAAATAATTTCCGAAACATAAAACACCGAAAAAGAGCCATTAACTCATGGCTAAAGTTGAATTATTTTTCATCATTGAGCTTCATATAATAATAATAAACTTTATGAATAACTTTGTATAGGAATGTGTACTTTGTGCACGAATGTCACAGAGATGATATTAATGATTGTTGTGTTAGAAAGAAAAATGTAGACGATGCGACTTACACTGACGCACAAGGATTTTCCCTTTTGCTGGAGTCTTTGCCACTTCCTACTTACAATGAAATTTACAATAAGATAATTTTAGTTTCTCTATTGTATTGTATCAATAATATTGATAATTATAGTACATAGCTGATTTGTTTTTTTATTATTTTTTTGTAAGTTTTAGTGTAGTAGTTTATTTTGTAGAGTTTGTTTGTAATAATTTTTGGCAAATAAATAAATTCATTCATTCATTCATTTTAAATATATTTTAATCAAACTAAAACTATACTCTACACCACGAAATTAGGCGGCTCAAAGAAATTGCAGTGTATAAAAAAAAGAACAACTGACTACAGTGACAAATCATATGGCTTGTAGACTAGGCAACACGGTACGAGTAGTGTTGTCAATTCGTGCATTGAGGTTGATGATTCTACTACTAGCAGTGCTGGTACAGTCTATAACTAACAACACTGCAATTTTCAGAACTGCCTAAATTGATGACGTCAACTATAGTGGCAGAACTTTAAGTAGCTCGTCCTTTTAAATCTTTTGAAAACATGAAAAAATATTTTTTATCCATTAGTTTGCCAATGACTGTTGGTTCCAAGTAGATTTCTCTCTATGATTACAAATAGAATTGATTTTAATTTACAGTTTTAGTGATTTATTTAATGGTTTCAGAATTGGGAAGTGATGAACACGGCTGTGCTAACGGGCCGACAAGTATCTCAAGCGATGAAAGTTTTCATTGTGAGTCAAGCGGGCAAAGTGGCTGATGTCACATTGCAGTCGTCTTGTCACTCAGAGGATGAAAGCATACTCAAGGTAAGCAAGTAAGGCTTAGAATTAATAGGGGAATATCTAGCTCCAATTATCTATCAATTTTCAAGCTATTCACAAAACTTACATATTCATCTTTTTCTTCTGCCTTCCATGGTCTAGACATTTCTGCCTTTACCGAACCTCATTTGAAATTTTTCCGAATCTTTCTGGACCTTTTTTTAATAAACAATTTGAATATTTTAATTATTGCTTCATTTTTTTCTTGATCGTCCCCGGTCTACTTTGGTCTCTGAGTTGTAGCTCAACACTCTTGCTTCAGTATCCGGTATTTCCTCTATTTATATGTTCATACGGTCTCAGTTTCTTCAGATATCGTTTCATTTATGGAGAAGATGTTGAGTTGTCTTCTTATCTTCGTATTTCTGAAACGATCTACTACAAACATAGGTTTTCCTATTTACAGTGGCGAGGAGTGGAATCCTTCACCGGTCATCGCAGGGGGTTCTCCCACCAACGCCCAAAGGGGTCCAAAGGCCCTCCCCAGGAAAATGTTTAAAAATTCGAGGCAAATTGGTGAAGCTTTTGAGCATCTGAAATCTCTCCTCTGAATAGGTCTAACAAAAGCCCCAGTTCAAAAGACAGAGAACTAAAAAGTATTTTATCCGATTGCACCTCTTGCGTAATATATATCTTCCCCACTAACATAGACCGACGATGGATAATATAAGAAAAAAACGCAAAAACTGCCGAAATAATCGGCTCTGATATGATGCACTCACTCGATCTAATTTATTAAAATAAATTTAACCATCTAATAAATAATAAATGGTATAATAATGGATCACAATCTAAAAATATAAAAAAATTCAACTAAATTGCAAAACAATAATAAGCCTATTGTAAAAGTTGAATAATTTAGCATACGCGAAATTCCCGTTGTTTTCACAACGCTGTAACTGAAGCTGAGTGTGGACTGGGGAGGAGTAAGCATGAGGAGGCAGCTACCGAAAACCCACGACAGTGGCCGAGAACGCACGAAGCAGCCGGTTGCGATGTATCACTAGCATTACTTGAATGGATTAAAAACTGTAGGCAGGGGGAATCGAGCCAGGCGCGGGACTGGAGTGGTGTGATTCGCAAGCCTTTTGCGCTTCATTATACACATTGAGCGTCTACTCGTCATATTCTTATTAGTTTTTGATACAATTTTCACTGTTTTTGAACATATTTCTGGGCTTTGAAGCCTACAAATGTCCATTATTTAAGAGTTGTTGAGATTATTTCAATATCCAATTTCTCTACTCATCGCCGGATCAAACGATGACCGGACGCCTCACCACTGCCTATTTATTAAGCATATTTCACTAGCTACACATAGGGGATGTATATTTGTTACTGTTGTCAATATTTGTACTTCAGTAGTCTTCAATGCAATTGATGGAATTTACATGATCATTCGAATTCTATTCATGATCGGTACTTAGCAATTATTGTTAATTGTAACATATTAAGGAATTATTTGGCGGGCCGCTTAGCGCAGTTGGTTGAGGCGTCGCAACTTCAGCTTTAGCGTTCGTGGGTTTGAATCCCGCTCCTCCGTCTGGCATCTATGTGTTATCAATATCATTCACCTCATTACCCACGCACAAGTCTCGGACTCATGTGGGCATCAAAAAAATCTACTATTTATTCAACATGAGCTAAAAGAGTGCTTGCACAGTGGAGCATTCGATGATAATCATCATCGTAAAATGAAGGGAAGTGATAGCCGAAGGGCCGTAGCAGGTATCTGTTCAATCAGAGAGAGATAAGCTGCGTTCTCGTAGGTCCTGTTCGTAACGGTGACCGATTAGATTGGCCAGCAAAAACGACACTGTTCTCTGCTGTAAAATCACTTCCCGGTGGTTCAGAACCCACCTAAAACGGTAGGTCCATCTCATCAATCACCATCATCCAACTCATTACCCACGCACAGGTCTCAGACCTAGGTGGGCTTCATCCTCCAAATAAAAAAAAAATAAAAAAAACACATGCTGTGGAATGGTGTATGACAGACTGGAGCTGTGTGAATACCACCATTGGAAAGCATGTGTTTCATTCTACGATGGTGATTCATCGAGTATTGGATGTTCCACTTTGCAAGCAGCCATCATCTAGAGAGCTAAGTTTTTTCATGCTAGTTTTCTTAATTTTTCTGCAGGTGTCATCATCGTGCAGTTCAGTGTACGTGGACGGGTCTGAAATCCGTGGCTCATGGAATGCGTCAGTGCTGGTCAAATACGGCACCTACACCGGGCTGGCTCAGTTTAAGGTCTGGATGCCTGAATTTCCACTTGAGGTCAGCGTCACGGACTTCAGGTTGAGTCAGGTTAAGGGCTGGCGAGTGCCTGACGAACAATCAAGGTATCTTATATATTTATATTCAAATTCAAGTTCAAAACTCACATTCAAATTATTCTTTATCGCCTCAAAATACATGGAAATATAATGTTTACAACTCAAATAGCTATACATCTTTTATAGCTATCTCATCAAGGTATATCTTTATAATTATATTCAAGTTCAAAATTCAAATTCTTTATTACCTCAAAATACACGTACAAAATACATAATAATTACACCAAAAAAATATTTGTTTCAAATGAATGATTTGTTTAATGAACTGCAGGTTCCTTAGTACCCTTGCCGTATTATTATTATTTAAAAAAAAATAAAATTCATTATTTTATATGAAGAAATACCCCAAAAATAACACTAACTTTACTGATAATCGAAATAATGAATAAAAGACGAAATTGTCACAACCACATTTATTAAAACTTAGAGAAACTAGTTTCGGTTGTTACACCATTATCAATCTTAATCAAACTCAGTAAATTATCAATCTTTAATACTCAGTTGATTGAGATTGATAATGGTGTAACAACCGAAACTAGTTTCTCTAAGTTTTAATAAATGTGGTTGTGACAGTTTCGTCTTTTATTCATTATGGATACTTTCCACAATATCACCTTCGCCACTAAAAAGAAAGATAATCGAAATAATTGAGGTAAAAGTAATTAGTACATTTTTGAAGCAATTTAACCCTTTCTGTATTATTATTTGACTTGTATTTTTTAACGACAGGTTTAGTAGTACCCTTGCCGTGTTATTTCGTCTAATGACATTGATTTAGTGATATGGAAAAATACCACAATACCAGATTTACACCAAATCTACAAATAAGTTGAAATAATTGAGGTAAAAGAAATTAGTACATTTTTGAAGCAATTTAATCCTTGCTGTATTATTATTATTTTTTTTTTTTGACTTGTGTATGTAATAATAAACTACAGGTCTAGTAGTACTTTCGATGAAGCATTTTTTTAATGATATTGGTTAATTGATGTGGGAAAATAGCACAATATGAACACTGAAATAATTAAAATGATAAGAAATAATATAATTAATAATAAAAAGACAAAAATACTCTGTTCTCTGCTTTCAAGTCACTTCCCGGTGGTTCGGAACCCTCCTAAAACTGTAGGTCCAACACATCAATCACCATTATCCAACTCATTACCCACGCACAGGTCTCAGACCTATGTGGGCTTCATCCCCCGAAAAAAATTGGGGTTTAAGAAATTAGTACATTTTTTAAGTAATTTGAATTAACATTGAAAGCATTTTATCAGAATTAGAAGTATCATAGCATTCTTATCACTAATATTCAATTTCTAGATTCTTCTAATTATTTATTCAGTTACTCAAGCTTTTTAATACAATTTCATAATGCTTCATAATATAATTATAATATACAGGGTGTTTCGGAACTCTCTACCAATACTTCTAGGCTGTGTTTCTGGACCACTAACAAAAGTAAATATCGTAATAAATTTTTTCTAAAATCCCCAGTTACTCATACAGCCTCCATTTTGTTTTTTTCACTCATTATTTTTTTATTCAAACACCTCTGAAAATATAATTTTGAAATTTTGCATACAGCTTTATAACAATTGAAGCAATCTAAAAAAAATCATGATTTTCCGACATCAAAAAACAAAATGGCAGCAATTTAAAATCTTTGAACAGGATTAAATTAATTTTGGCTAATGATTTCAAAATTTTACTACAATAACTTTTTTTAGATACTTTTATTGAAAATACAACGATACCTCATTTTCCAAGATTGGCTAACAACTAACAGAGATATGCTACTTTTTAGGGTGTGCAGTGGTTGAGAACGGGTTGCAGTTTTTCGCTTCCGACCATCGCACAACCTAAAAAGTAGCATATCTCTGTTAATTGTTAGCCAATCTTTGAAAATGAGGTATCGTTGGATTTGCAATAAAAATATCTAAAAAAAGTCATTTTAGTCAAATTTGGAAATCATTAGCCAAAATTAATTTAATCCTGTTCAAAGATTTTAAATTGCTGCCATTTTGTTTTTTGATGTCGGAAAATTATGATTTTTTTTAGATTGTTTCAATTGTTATAAAGCTGTATGCAAAATTTCAAAATTGTACATTCAGAGGTGTTCGAATAAAAAAATAATGAGTGAAAAAAACAAAATGGCGGCTGTGTGAGTAACTGGGGATTTTTATTACGATAAAATTTTTATTACGATATTTACTTTTGTTAGTGGTCCAGAAACACTGCCTAGATGTATTGGTAGAGAGTTCTGAAACACTCAGTATAATATAACCTATAATCTATAATTGAAATATAGGTTACTATTTCTTCATTTTTCTCGTGATATTATGGTATGAAATATAATTTTTTTTGTTGTGCAACCAAATTTTATTCGTCTTCTGCAATAAATTTCAGTAGTTCAAACCGTAGTTTAAACATCAGCAGATACATTATAATTAAAAATAATTCACCATATTAAGAGATTTATGATTTATATTGATTTACTGATTATGTTTGAACTTTCGACTTTTGAGTATGATATCAATTTATATTTTTTTCAAGCTTCAATAACTGTTGTTCCAATTATTTTGTTGGAGAAATATTTGTTTTTTACAATTTTTATATTTTTTCTAGAACAAATGGCAAAGTGAAAAGAAGCGTTGATGAACAGCGATGGGACGAAATTGATGCTTCAGTGATTGATGGCCAAAACAACGAAATGATCACCGAAGACGTCGGAAATTCGGTGGATGAAGACAAGAATTCCGGCTGCAAATTGCGATTTCAGCAGAGTCCTGTTGAGGTGAGAAATTAGAAATTTGAATAAATTTTCATTTTCCATGAATGGAAGTAAATAAATATCTAGTATTAAAACTGACACTGTATTTCACTTTTAAATAATGTTTTACTCACATATATTTGAGATGCTTGAGGAATGCATTTCACTTCTGAAAAGAAGCTTCGTCTTGTGAGGCTGACGAAGCTTCTTTTCAGAAGTGAAATGCATTCCTCAAGCATCTCAAATATATGTGAGTAAAACATTATTTAAAAGTGAAATACAGTGTCAGTTTTAATACTAGATTGTTCATTAAGTATTTCGTCATGGAAAGCATCACAGATAAATAAATATCGTGATGAACAAACTAAGAACCAAATTTTCATATGAGTGCGAATAGCTTTATTAAATGCGAATTTTGAAAAACAAATTATAAAGTCCTATCAGAAATCTCTATTGGAAAAGATACTTTTGTACAATGATTTTATAAAAACTTGAGAATAGTCCAAGTTCACTTTATGACTCAATAGAAGCTCACTTTATTAAATTCATATTAAACGGTATTCTAATATTATTTATTAAATTTTGATGTCTATTATCGTTGTGAATTTTATGAAATAAAGCTATCAAATCACTCATATTTTTATGAAAATTTCGAAGCTGTATTGGCCCTGTTCTACTGAAATCATTTGCGGCTCTCAAGTCTTTTTATTTCAAATTTAAAAAAAAATAATTTTTATTTGAAATTTGTAATCATTCCCTGAGAATTGAATTATTGGGAAAAGTTGAATAGATGCTTAATATGATCTTAATATAATATGTTCCATAGAAAAACACAGAAATGATGATTTTCTCAGAAAGAAGGATACCGAAAACATGAGAAAATATTATATAAGGTGTGAGTGAATGAGGTTCGTGTTCGTATCGTCTATGTGTTGAATTCTATGTATTCAATTCAAGCTATTTACAAGATATTTTTCTCGAGCCACTCCCGTGTTTCGGAGGACACGTTAAGCTGTCGGTCCCGGTTGCATATAAAAAAAGCAGTCGTTAAAAAAGCGGCGAGGTGGAACTACCCGTAAGGGTCTCCCCACCACGAAAAGCCATACGAATTTACTTTAATTCAAGCTCAATTAAATTTTTTTTTACATGTTTTTTGTAACCATTAAAATAATGTGTTTTCATTGAATCCTACAGAGAGGGAAGTGTTTCAAATTTAAATAATCCAACATCATTAAAATAAATAATCACATGGTTAAAAGAATTATACAATAGGAATACTTATTTATTTATTTACAAGTTGATAATTTCCATTGGGTCTGATAAGACCCGTAGTGGTACAAAACAAATTAAATAATACAATACTAGTCTACATAATTAATGCATGTATGAGTAACTATATAATTGATATATCAATTATAAAGAATAAAGAAAGGAAGCTTTTCTAAACCAAAACTATAATATTCAAAAAACTAAAAAATGAAAATAAGTTAGCAGTACTAATAATAAGCGTGTGGCTTTTATAATCTTTAATAAGCGTGTGCCTTTTATTGGTGGGGAGATCGTACCACCTCATGTTATGGGGGACATTTTGGACCTACTACTTTAGGTGGGTTCCAAACCACTAAGTGATAATAACGCTATAACATCAAGTAATTGAAGCACGGTCACCCATCCAAGCGTATCCTTGAGCTTGTTAGCATTAATATACAGAAAGTATTAGTTTCATTCTGACTTTTTATCTATTTTGAGAATTTTCCTGTTTCCTTGTGTTCCCTTCACAATACTGACTGTTTGAGATCTATATCTAATAAAATAAGCAATAATTCAATAACATTTTTATATTTAATTTTTTAATTTTATGTTGTTTTTTGCAGGTGTATGCAAGGTTCCTAGCAGCCGATCACGATTCGGGCCGAGTCAGCTACTTTGTGAGCAGACGCACGTGGCTGCGCGTCACCGACCTAGTTATGTCGCTTCTGCGCATCTCTGATCCGAGAATTGCGTCACTACATGGACACATTGTGCAGGGAAGAAGTATTGGCAGGACTGAAGTGCAGGTTGGTATCATTTTTATTTACTTTAAAAAAATCACTACAGTCAGATAAATATGTGATTTTTTTTTTATTTGCATTTATTTCATCAACATTTTAAATATAGAAAATACGTAACACATTTCAAGTATAGATAGTGAATTACAAAATACTTGATAAAAAATAAATTATTTTAATAAAAATACACATACAATACATCAATAACTTCATCAATAAATTTGAAGCTATCCATTAATGAAATAATATTAGCCCACATAGACCTATGTGTAGCATCATTTAATAAAAACGTATTTGTGTTAGTGTTAGAGCTTTAGCAATAGAAATGTGATCAAATAACATTATTAGGGTGCTTTCACAGTGGAGCATCCAATACTAGATAATAATCACCATCTTAAAATCAAACACATGCTATTAAATGGTGGTATTCACACAGCTCCAATCTGTCATACACCATTCCACAACATGTGTTTGATTTGGCGATGGTGATTATTATCTAGTATTGAATGCTTCACTGTGCAAGCATAATAACATAATGCACTATGTTTCTCATGAAATAAGATTATTAATAAACCTCGTTATAATTCCAATTGAATTATGGTTATATGTTTGATGTAGGTTTTCCCATGATTGCTTTATTTTTCATTTTAAGGCCTTACAAATTAGAAAAAAAATATTAAGTGTATTAAATAATAGTTGATCTTGTATTATGTTATTTTTTGTTCGGAATTTCCGGCTGATGGTCTAGGACCGTAGTAGTGCATGTTTTTTATTTTGTTTGTTATTTGTCTGTGAAATGAAGAAGATTAAATAATTACAAACTTCTGGGCCCTGTGATCGATTTGGATTGGCCAGCAAAAAAACTCTGATCTCTGCTGTAATAGTAGTTTATGCAACGATTTTATTTTGACCCTTATTAAGGCACGAGTTAGATGTAAGTTATAACACGAGCGAATGCGAGTGTTATAAATATCTCACGAGTGCTTTAATGGCCAAATAAAATCGTTGCATACACTATTTTATCTACGACCACTGGTATACATTTAATTAAAACAATTTCATTTTACCTGTGACTGTCAGAGATACGTAACCTCTCAACTCAAATATGAGAACTTATAGTAGATTGTTAGGTTAAAGCAGCTGGCGTAGCAATTTGATCAAATCAGCTGATAGCTTCACAATATTGAATTACGATACGAAACACGATATTGATTCCATCAAAAATGCTTCTGATTGGTCCAGAACCCGTGTTATAATGTAGAACCTGTACTATAATGAGCTCATTATGCAACGGGTTTCAAAAATCATTTCGAAAAGACAGCTGTTTTGGCATCAATTGTGAAACTGTAATGTATACATTATGACATGGTCGTAGATAATAGTATATTATGTTACAAGTGCAGGAAATGGTGTTTACCGTACGAGTATGATAAGTTAATGCACGAGACGAAATCGAGTGTGGTATTATCATACAAGTACGGTAAACATCTTCCCGGACGAGTTACGTACGATATTTTTCGTCATACAAGTCTAAAATAGCAGATAAGTTGAAATAAGAAACTATAAAAATAGTCATTGCTATACAAACATAACCTCAACACACCAAATCACAGCAACCGTTGGTGAAATGGGCAATAATGGTCCTAGATCAGCTGATCCAGCTTTCGGTCAAATGGTTTTTCAGTGAAATAGTAGCCAGTAGTCACCCATAAACGTGCGGTAATAATCATTTGATGATCTTTACCACACAGTGTGCGGTAATAATCATCAAATGACATCAGCTGTTTTTGATTTCTGTAAACAGACGTTTACCACATTGATTCCTTGACTGGTAAACTGTCCATAACCTACAAGTGTGACAAAAAATCACTTTTCGGTGATTCAGAACACATTTATAATTTGTAGGTCCAACTCACTAATCACCATCATCAAACTCATTACTTATGCCCAGTTTTCAGACCTATGTGGGCTACATCCTCCCAAAAAAGTATTGTTTTAAGTATTACATATTTGTTTACAATTTATTTATTTATTTTTATTAACGTTTGTCTAGGTATTGTCAGCTATCTCGGGACGCGTGATCGGCGCAAAGGAGCTGCGCGTGGGCAGTGACAAGGTGTCCTTGACACGCCTCCGTGTCGATGTGGTGTCAGGCTTGCAACTGAACATTGTGCCCGACAGTGCCATCGAAAACGGATACATCGCCGAAACATCGGTCACACGCAAGCTCACCGCTCAATACCAGGTTAGTATAAGGCTACTCAAAGTGGAATTTGGGGTTACAAAAATGTTGTACAAATAAGTATTTGACTTACAAGAATATGAAACAAATACTGTACAAAAGACCATGTATACCTAAGGGGGACTAAGTTACCTGTTCATTCGCTTGGCGTAGACAGAAAAAATGTAAACATTTTTTGTTTGATCTCTTTCAGGTATGCATCTTATCCAGCATAATGATAATATTAAGAAAAAAACATTTTCCTACAACTGCTCGTAAAGTAGTTCTTTACGTACTGAAAACTAATTGTAAAATACCTCTTTACTGCTCAGCAAGCGGTAAAGTACTTTACGCTCGCCAGCTGTTTTCTTTACGCTTCTGTTTTGATTTTGATGCCTTCTCATTGGTGGATCACGGAATCCATGAAATTCACATAACCTCAACAATGGCGAACGCTAACCAAATCCGCGCATGGTCTGTTATGTTACAAACTACAAGCTTTTATTGTGTTGGAATCCAGAACTGCAGTTTTAGGAAAAATAGTGTATGCAATTCGCGCGTGAAGCTTCTTTATCGCTCTCGCAAAATTACTGCGCTCCGCTACGCGTCGCGCAGTAAATGTTTTGGCTCGAGCGATAAAGTCGCGCTTCACGCTCTTAATGCATAAATAACTATTGTCAAGCCTTCTCGAAATCCCCCTAGAGGAGGTGCTATTGTGACAAGACAAATGTTACTGAACTTAATACTCATAGAAAGGGTCGTTAGCTCAATTTCTTGAAGGAGTATATCGTATATAAGAAATAAATTGTTCAATACAGTGTCCAGGAAATGGGTAAATAGTATTAAAAGTAGGAAAACAGAATTACATGTTTGGTTAAGAGTACATTTTTTTCATTCAATTTATAATTTGCTATCTAATATCAAAACTGAAACTGATGTATTTCTATTTAATATGTGATTTTCACTCATTTATACGGGAGATACAGGAGGGATGCATTTCACGTCTAAAGAGAAGCCAGAGGCTGATTAAGCACATCTTTTGAAGTGAAATGCACTCCTCCAGTATCTCCATTGTAAGTGAGTGAAAATCATATATTAAATAGAAATACAGTGTCAGTTTTGATATTAGATTGTTCATCAAGTATTTCGTCATGGAAAACATCACAGATTATAATTTGTAATGTGAACCAGGGCTACGGTATGTGTAAAAATTCAAACAAATGCTCTCATTATTTTTATTTCTTTATCTTAATGTACCGGTATATGACCTTTAGAATAAATTAGTGAAAAATCTATTATAGTATGTAAGCTCTGTTGAGAAAACAGAGCAGAGAGAAGAATTGTCCGCGTTAGCGCCCATGTTTTTACTTTTGCCAGCATGTAGCAGTAAGTTGAATAATTATTCCTTAAATAATTATTTTGTTTTAACTGATAGATAAATGTATATAATATTTTGTTATATTCTATTTAATCTTTGGTTCAATAAAGAATTTGATTTGATTTGTGGAGGTACCGGCGAACCTCGTTTAAAAAATTAATGGCGGCTCTGGTGGCCCAGTTGTTTGGAGCGCTTGTCTATGATTAGATAATACTTAACTAAGCTACCACAGTTTAGAGTCTTGAAAATATAGAAATATTTAAAAAGCAATTAAAAAAACATTTAGTTGATAAAGCTTTTTATATTGTACAAGAGTTCCTTACACATCAAAATTAAGCCTCACCTCAACTAATTGATATAGTAGTTATGGTAACTAGTGTATAATTGTTGATCTGACTTGTCC
Organism: Conomelus anceps; assembly: GCA_948455865.1. Lineage (NCBI taxonomy): Eukaryota > Metazoa > Arthropoda > Insecta > Hemiptera > Delphacidae > Conomelus > Conomelus anceps. The sequence goes on from OX418221.1 coordinate 64,306,114, forward strand.
TATACTCCTTAACTGGAGTCTCCAAAACGTAATCTACAAAAAAAACAAGCTAGCTTCGTTTCCTGCCGTCTTGAGTTCGAATCTCATTCAGCCATTGATGTTTGTCGTTATTCACCCATTCACATTACCCACGCACAAGTCTTAAGGCTCATGTGGGCATCATCTGACCAAAAAATAAATTCATGGGATTTTCTAGTAACAAAACCTTTTCCCTTATCTACTAACTTTCTCTTTTTATAAACTTTTTTATTTGTATTGTAAATTAGTTGCAACATATTAATTAATTCTCCCACGAACCCTCACCCGTTTCCTTTGACCTCCAGGAAGGCCTGCTAGACATCGACGTGGAGTTCTCGGATGGCACCAGATCACCACTACGCGACGTGTCGGTCACGGACTACCAGCTGGTTGTGGACAGCCTCAACCCCGACGTGGTGGCGTTTGCGCCCATGGTGGCGTCGCCACACCCGCGCGTCATAGCCGTGGGCCAGGGCAGGGGCGAGCTGCTAAGAGTGGCGCTGCTGGTGGCTGAACAGTGTCGCAGTTCTACCACTAAACGAACGACGCCTCTGCTCACCAATACTGCGCAGGTTGGTGATGGTGAATTTGCTACTAAATTGTGCATTAAATCAAAGATCATCGTTTATCCCTTAAAATTACAAAATAGTTGATATGGACACAATATTGTAATCGTAATTTACAGAAAAAATATTTCTACAGATGACACTATTCAATGATTGTTTTCTGGAGCAACTTAGGATACAACTTACGATGCAGGAAGGCTGAAGTCGTTTTGCAGAGTGTTACATTGACTTCATGGAAATTTACTGACTCTAAGCTGTAAAAAAACATAATAGGCTATTTATCCTTCTCATCTACACAACGTGGTATTTAAAAAAAAATATTTTTCTTATAACATAGTTGTTATTTTCAAATTACGAAAATCTGAGAGGCAGTGAATGAGAGAACCTAAAGAGATAACTCGATTGGAAGAAGGAAATTAATGAAATACTGTCGAATCCTTACATATTTACATATAGAATGATATATTCTAAATATATACTCTGGTATATTCTTAAGGTTAAGTGGTAGAAAAGACTTTATATTCTTAACTGCGCCTAATAAAGATTTTCCATTTTTTTTCTTCATATATTTGGCTAAAGATTTTTAAGTTTTCCAACTTATTGTATTAATATTATCTTGGACGAGAAACTCAATGCACAGTGTTTGTTCAATGTGGTTTGTCTATAGTGCTCATACATACAAAACCTTGATAGGGTGTTTAAGATCCAAAAGAAAGCGGTTAGGTGTATGAAAAGAGTAAATAGATTAGATTCATGTAGGCCGTTGTTCAAGAGACTTGATCTCCTAACTATACCCTGCTTATATATATATATATATTTTTTTTTTTGAGGATGAAGCCCACATAGGTCTGAAACCTGTGCGTGGGTAATGAGTTGGATGATGGTGATTTATGAGTTGGACCTACAGTTTTAGGTGGGTTCCGAACCACCGGGAAGTGATTTTCAGCAGAGAACAGTGTCTTTTTTGCTGGCCAATCTAATCGGTCACCGTTACAGCAGGACCTACGAGAACGCAGCTTATCTATCTGATTGAACAGATACCTGCTACGGCTCGCGGCTGTCACTTCCCTACCCTATATGTGTATGAAGTTACAAAAGACTTGTGAATTATTGTTTTAATTTTGAAGAATTGTATATAATTTTGCAGTTTTTGGCAATAGCCTGTTGTACTCACAGCGATTGTATGAATAAATAAATAATGAATAAATAAATAAATAAATAAAAATGAGTGATATAAACCAAAATCTTAACGTACATAACATGGGAGTAACTCCCGTATGCTTCCATGTTTATTATGAAATAAATAAATAACTATAATACAAGAAGCCGAGGAGATTATCACTTGATCAAATCAAATTCAAATCAAAATTTATTATTCAATCAATAACATAATAATTACAAAATCCTTTTAGTTAAACTGCATAAATTAATACAGAATATGTTATATCAGTAATTCACTTTTAGAAACCCCACTATAAAAAAACTATGTGTTGGGGTATATGAGTGTTAATATTAAATTAACAGACTTGATGGGTCACAATAGTAGTTTATTCGAACAAAAACTTGGTTATATTGGTGGGAAACTTTACAACAAGCTACCGCAGTTTTTAAAGAGTCTTGAAAATATAAAAATATTTCAAAAACAATTGAAAAATTATTTAATTAATAAGGGTTTTATAATGTACAAGAGTGCCTTTCACATCAAAATTAAGCCTCACATGAACTAATTGATATATTAATTACGGTAACTAGTGTATAAGACTATAATTGTTGATCAGACTTGTCTTACTCTCCTTAACTGGGGTCTCGGACGAAATCTACAAAAAATTACAGGTTTAATCTCAAGAATGAATAAGTTGTGAATTGTCTTTTATTGTATAATCATTCTTAATTTTGAATAAATTTTAATTTTAATTTTGAAATATCATTAATAATTTATGTTTCTTTGTCTTTTTCAGGTGCAAGTAGATTTCGTCAGCAACAGTTTGCAGCAGCACCGTCCCGATTTCGTTCAGAACGATGGCGGCGCCGGATCAGTAGGTATTGGCCGTTCCCACCGCAAACACCTTCACACAAACATCAATCAGCTCAATTCTGACTCGATTCTTATTGGTAATAACATCAACAGCAACCAGCACTAGGCAAACATGGCTTCCGTCGAGCCCGCTACCAGCCCCTAGAACCACCCGCAACTTTAGATTCATCCCTAGAGCAATCTAGAGCATGTAAACCAAAATGTAGCTGGCACCAGAAATTAGTTCCTAGATTAGAGCCTAGAGCATTACCTAGATTAGAGCCTAGAGCATTGCCTAGACTAGAATCTAGAACAATGCCTAGATTAGATCACAGACTATAGCCTAGACCAGTGCCTAGTTTAGATTATTAGTTACTTGAACGCAGTTAAATTAGTTATTAAATTGCTAAATGTTTACAAAAATAGTAAAATTGTATGTTTTAGTTCCATACTGGCGACTCTGGTAGCGCAGTTGGTTAGAGCGCTTGTCTGTGATAAGATAAGTCTCTGGCTGGCTTCGTTTCCTGCAGCCTTGTGTTCGAATCTCATTTAGCCTTTGATGTTACTCATCATTCACCCATTCACCTTAATACACACGTACAAGTCGCCAGACACATGTCGGCATCATCCGCTAAAAAAATATTACTTTTTCACTGGATATTCATCAATCACCATCATCCAGCTCATTACCCACGCACAGGTCTCCGATCTATGTGAGCTTCAGCCTTCAAAAAATAAAATATTTGTTGAATATACTTTACTGTTGAATTTACTTATTTGTATGATAGCTATTTCGCATTGATTGATTGATTTATAAAGGGGCCACTGACCACCTCTCAAAGGGGTATATGGACTTGCCATATTTTTAAAGTCATAATTTACACAATTTATTTTGTGTAGATAAATTATAAAAAAATAGCTTTGCTCGATTTCTGTCAGCAATTTGTGCTCACATATTTGTGGAATAAATGTGGAATGTGCAGTCAAGAATAATCACTGTGACCAAAATAATTGATGAATTCCTGTTTTGAATAAAAACAATTTGCTTCTAACTCTGCTTTCAAATAAGTTTTAATTTTTTCAAGTGGAAGCATTGGTGTAATGCTTTCTCTGACACAGTCGGAGGTATACTATCACTGCTGCTACTACTACTACTAATACTACTACTACTACTGCGACTATTACTACTACTGCTACTGCTAGACCTCTACTACTAGTAGACCTCCAATCGGGTCTGAGGAAGCATTACACCAATCCTAAATAGCTATCACACGAATAAGTAACTGTAGGTCTCAGTAGTAGAGGACTAGTAGTAGTAGAAGACCTCCAACCGTGTTTGAGGAAGCATTACACCAATGCGAAATAGCATCAAAATAAGTAAGTGTTGGATTCACCAGTAAAGTATTTTCAACAATAAATTATTTACGTTTTACATAAATAAATTTCGCCTATTATATATGCTATATATTATGATGAAAACCTATTGCGAACATAGACAACTGCATTTAATATCTAATTATTTTATGAGTATTAGTTAAGTAGTCAATTATCACAGTTTTTAGTGCAGAACATGTTTTTGGGCAGGATGGTGCCTGGTTGATCTCACAGGTCTTGTGTCAGCTTCTCCAAGATCAAGCAGGCACTGTGGATGAGTATCCTGCCCGAAAACATGTTCTGCCTCAAGTAAGAAAGAATTTCCAATTTTTTCCTGGGGCTGACTGATATTTTTGTGTAGTAGCGCACATCGATTTCCATCAGCAATTCAATACTGTTAGCTTTTATTAACTTTAAATAGTTCTTCTTGTCGTCTGTTTGAAAATATCCGCTAATTAGCCATGACTACTAAATATCTACTTGAATGAAGTGATAGCATGATGAGCCGTAGCAGATCTGTTCAGATAGAGATAAGCTACGAACGCCGGGGCCCTCTTTGATGGGTGACCGATTGGATTGGCCGGCAAAAAAGAATGTTATCTGCTGTAGAATCGCTTCCCACCTAAAACTGTAGGTCAAATTGATTGATCACCATCATCCACCTCATTACCCACGCACAGGTCTCAGACCTATTTGAGTCGCTTATTTGCGAAACAACACGTACCAAATTTTATGTCATTTCCACTTTATAACTGATATGCGTTATTTAAATTTAAATACATCATTTCTTGAAGAAACAACACTAATCCAATGTTTCCTAGGGCAACAAAAATGGTATTGAATATTCAGTTTATTTGAGAAACCACATCTATTTTACTACATGAAATGTTTTTTTTTTCGTTTCCCAAAAATCTTATTTTGTGGACTTGTGTTGTTTCTCAAGTAAGCGACTCATTTGGGCTTCATCTTAAAAAATAAAAAATATCCGCAGGAGTGGAGTTCTTCAGTATAATATTTACGCAATCAATAGGAATTTGAAATCAATTTATTCTATCAAAGGTATTAATGCATCTAAATGTTTTCTAGCGTGTCTGATTATTATTTTCATAAATTTAGTACTATAAAAATAAATTAAACAAAAAGTTTTTCTACTTCTCAACCACATTAACCAATTATTTCTGCAGGTATTCCATTGAAAGACGATAACAACCACGAGCCCACAGTGCAGGCTCGCCAACATCACGGCAGCGGTGGCTCAAATGGTGGCAGCAATGGTTTGAGCTTGGTGGGCATTGGTGGCGCAGCCAGTTCTCGCCACCACGGTGGCGGCCGTGGTAGCCAGATGCGTATGACGCCACTAGAAATCGGAATGTACGTCCTGTTGGCAGCGTTCTGCTTCGCCATTGTGGTCTTTGTGGTCTCCTGTGTGGTATATGCTTCCAAGTTTAAGCCGCAGGTACCTGGTACGTATTAGAAAAATAAAATAAAATTTCTACTAATTTTCAATTTAAAGAGATTCGTCACAATCATTTCTTAAAATGGACAAAAACAAAATTCTTTATACAACATCATATCATTACAAAAACAAATTATATTATGTAATATGTATAACAAAGTATATTAAGTATATTTTATTACTACTGTTTCATAAATCAATACTATTATATTATTATATCTACAAATAAATCAAATAACTTATTTTATCTACGACCATGTCATAATGTATACATTACAGTTTCACAATTGATGCCAAAACAGCTGTCTATTCGAAATGATTTTTGAAACCCGTTGCATAATGAGCTCATTATAGTACAGGTTCTACATTATAACACAGGTTCTGGACCAATCAGAAGCATTTTTGATGGAATCAATATCGTAATTCAATATTGTGAAACTATCAGCTGATTTGATCAAACTGCTACCCCAGCTGCTTTAACCTAACAATCTACTATAAGTTCTCGTATTTGAGATGAGAGGTTAGGTATCTCTGACAGTCACAGGTAAAATGAAATTGTTTTAATTAAATGTATACTAGTGGTCGTAGATAAAATATTGTATGCAACGATTTTATTTGGCCATTAAAGCACTCGTGAGATATTTATAACACTTGCATTCGCTCGTGTTATAACTTACATCTAACTCGTGCCTTAATAAGGGTCAAAATAAAATCGTTGCATAAACTACTATTATAGATCCATATACTACACCCCATCATGAACCATATGCTTGTGCGCTGAAATGGAGCTCAGTTAAACACAGCAAATTATTTAAGGTAAAAAAATAGTCTGCAAGTCAAGGAATCTGATTTGAAGTAGCCTCCAGCACATTGGAGATGTCAAAACTAATGTTGATAATACATTCAGCCTGCCATAAAAGGTTACCTTCATTCAATCAAGCCCAGATGGTGCCTTGTCTACCTTTGCTGATATTAGTTTCCTTAATTTTTTATTAAGTATGTTTGAGATTCAAGATTTATTCTCCCCACAAATGCATTGTATTTATGGGGAAAAGTTGATAAAACTTGTAATTGTGGCTACTGTAAATATCATGGAAGTTCCAATTTGGTTTGTAGCATAATATTACAGAATAATTTTAAACCATATACAAATTTGCCTAGGTAAGATCCTTAAAGGTATTCCTGAATGGGGCAGAATCAAAACAAAAATCTTATAAAAACTGAACAAGTGAATTTAAAGTGAATCTAAAAAGTGAATTTGAAGAGTAAAGAAAGTTAATATCATAAATTACTGAAAAATATTGACTGAAAAAAAAAAACAGATTTTACATTAGTTATACAACTAATTGTAAACAGTTTTCCTTCTCAGGCAACAACTTCAGAATTACTTTCAAAATTCAGAAAAAACTTCTTTTTTCATAAAGCTGACATAAATATCTTTCAAATTATTTTTCACTTAACTTTCTCCAGGTAGCAAAAATCTTTCATTAAGGGTCATATTTATGAATGTTCCTCCAGTTTTTCTTGACTTGAGTAAGTCTTTAAATTCAATGTATTTGTATAAGCAATTCAATCGACATTGAAAAAACTTTTATAAATAAGGGCATACATGTTTTGAGGATGTTTCAAATTAAATTCCCTCATTATTAAAAATTATATTTTCTTGGCAGCCCCCTACTTCCCGGGCTCACCTCTGGACTCACCTCCCGAATCATCTATACCAATGATGTTACCAGGCGGCATTCCAATGACGTCATCAGGGGGTGGAGCCATGCTGAACAATGGGGGCGTGGCCTCCATGCAACAACAACAGCAACAACGGCAGTACAGTAGACAAATACAGCAGGAACCAACCATGAACGCTCACGATTGGGTGTGGCTAGGTCGGACCACACTGGAACGGACCAGTGGCATGCTAGTGCCGGCCGCTGGCCACGCCCACAATCAGAACAACCAATCGCATCGTCCCATTCGAATTACGGCCAATCCCAACTACGCTGTTTCGGCCAATCAGCATCACGAGTTTCAGCACAATGCTAACTACAGTGTGTCGCCCAGTCACCATCAGATGATGATGCCTGCTATTGATTCGTCCACCTATTGCAAGGAGAAGCCGGGTAGGATGGGGAAAAGTCAGGATGCTAGCGAGAATCTGTGGAAAATGTGAGTGTTTTAATTAGTTTTTGAATGAAAAATAAATAAAATTATATTATTTTCCGACTGATTAGAGATATGAATAATTTTTCTTTGTGTTGGCGAAGGTGATATTGTGGAAGATATCCATAATGAATAATAAGACTTGAAGTTGTCACAACCACATTTATTGAAAACCGTGAGATACTAGTTTAGGTTTTTACACCATTATCAATCTCAAACAAACTAAAACTAAAGTACAGAGTAGCTGAATGTATTATTTTGCAATGTTTTTGATGAGCCTTGTATAAAGTCAGCTGCAATGGCATTACTCTTTCAACTCAACATCTGAATTAAGTTATCGTTCATAAGAAATCGTTTCTAATATAACAAGCGATTACTATAAGTAAATGATAGTTATACAATTTTAATTAATATTGTTACATAAATTCATTCAACAGACTTGTGAAATCTCTGTTTTGAACAATCAGCTGTCTCGCAAATAGAAAACACAGCCTTGTTGATGTGATTCAGAGTGACTTTTTTGTGGAAAACAGACATGAAATAGACTACGCGATTAGAATAAAGGGTTAGGTCTGAGACTTGTGATTAATTTTGGGATGGTGGTTATCATTGAGTACATGAAGGATGCTCCTCTGTGCAAGCACCTTTGTTCTTGAGCGATAGCTCTACTGTACACAGAACTACTAGCAAATTAGTAGTAGTTCACTAGTAATAGTAGTAGTAGTGGTGCTACTAGTAATAGTAGTAAAATACTAGTTTGTAACGGTGACCGATTAGATTGGCCAGCAAAAAAGACACTGTTCTCTGCTGTAAAATCACTTCCCGGTGGTTCGGAACCCACCTAAAACTGTAGGTCCAACTCATCAATCACCATCATCCAACTCATTACCCACGCACAGGTCTCAGACCTATGTGGGCTTCATCCTCAAAAAGAAAAAAAGTAGTATTAGTTTTGTTGTTATTCGTCGTAGATAAACTTCTAAATTCTTCTGCGTTGTGTACGTCTTTTTGTACTCCACCTGATAATTTTTTATTTTTGCAGCTTGCCACCCCCTCCCCCTCTGCCACCCCACGGCCGGAGTTTGGATATGAGCGACCCCGATTATCGGCCACCCGTGCCACCCCACCGCAACATCGGCGTAACCGCCAAAATAAACAACAACGGCAACAGCAGTAGGCAGAGTGGGGCGGGCGATGGCAGTGCCAGGTCGGGGAAAACCTTCTCTCCCGCTGAAACTAATGGTGAGTTATCTATTTATTTTATTTTTTAATTTTATTTTTTATTATTTAAACATAAATTAATGAGGAAATAATTTTGTAATAAGTGGGAATACTTCGAACACTTATGTGTGTTTGTGTGTGTGTTGGCTATTTTACAACAAGTTTCTTGTAAAGTATTTCATTGCTAGTGTTTCATGGAAGGTTGCCTAAGGATGCATTTAGACTATGTAAAAATTTCTTATAATAAGCAAAGTTTTATAGTAAAATTGTTATGAGAATGAAAATTTATTGATATATATAAACGAAAACTTTGTTTAATAACATTTTGATTTTGAAATCTGCATTCATTTGTGAACAAGTGTTCAACACGGCTGTACAACAGCGTTTTGTTCTTAAGGCTGTGCGCAGGGTTTTTGGCCATAATTTTTTTCCGAAGTTCATTGAATTGGATATTATTAAGGTATTGGAGTGTTGACTATTGCCATGAGAAATTATTTTTTTCACCAAATATTTTATGGAATATGGGAGTTCAAAGTTGAAATTTTTCGGATTTTGGGGGCAATTGAACTCACCTACAAGTTATTTTAAACATTTGATAATTTTTTATAACTGAAAGACACTTTGGGGAAAAGAATTACATATTTTTTATTTCAATTCAACTATTGGTTTTTTCAAAATAATTTTTTGAAAAACTGAAATTTTTCGCATGTTTTAAAAAAATTATTATGAGATAACTAAGTGTTTGATCGGCATGAAAAATATGTCATTTTATTCCTCAATGTGTCTTTCATTTCAAAAAAATTTATCAAAAGTTTAAAATAACTTGTAGTGGAGATCAATTGCCCCGAAAAACCGTAAAATTTCAACTTTGAACTCCCATATTTCATAAAATATTTGATGAAAAAAATAATTCATCATGGCAATAGTCAACATTTCAATACCTTAATAATATCCAATACAATAAACTTTGAAAAAAAATTATGACCAAAAACCCTGCGCACAGCCTTAACGTACCCTAAGACCCTTATTAGGCTGCGACTGCAGTGGCTCTGTATAATAAGTCTAAGATTTGGATTAGTTTGTTAAAATTTAGTAAAAAAACAGTTTTTGGTTAATAGCTTTTTTATCCTTACATTAGGTTGTTCAAGAATGTGTTTGTGCTTTATCCAGTAGGGAAATGTGTTCCTCTTCTAATTGAGAAGGCAATCAACTCATGAGTAAAAAAATAACGGGTAGCTACAACCATTGAAATCGTAATTTCCACCATAACCTTCATTTCCCCTATTCTTCGTTTCCCTAATTTCTTCTTTTTTGTCATTTGTATTGTATAATTGATTTCCATTTTGTAATTTATATTATGTTGGCACCTGCTGAAAAACCCACAAGGTTTAGCGGGACCTTTATTTGGAACTTGTAAATAAATGATTGATTGATTAAGCACCATATATGTGGGAAGAATTGGAATGCCGCATATAGATATCGTTTGGGCTTCTGATGGCGGTCACATTGAACATTTATGGGCGCTTTTTTCATCATTTAGAAAACTTTTGAATATGCTTTTTCACATGGTTGGTCATGAAGTCTTGTAAAAAAATGCGTTTTGTAATCAAGGCCTGTCAAACTTGGTCATTCTTTGACCCTAATGTAAATTCGTATGGCTTTTCGTGGTGGGGAGACCCTTACGGGTAGTTCCACTTCGCCGTTTTTTTAACGACTGCTTTTTTTATATGCAACCGGGACCGACGGCTTAACGTGCCCTCCGAAACACGGGAGTGGCTCGAGAAAAATATCTTGTACTCAACTGGGATCGAACCCAGGACCTTTGGCTTATCAGACCAGCGATAAGCCAACTCGGCTACGCCGACTCCATTTGACCCTAATGATAACTCCAAATAGTAAAAAGGATTCTAAATAGAATAAAATCGACATATTTGCGTCCAAATTTGAGTAATATTGTAATTTTTTCCCCAGGTGGCAGACGACATCACCACCACCACCATCACCACCACAGAAACAACAGCCAGGGTGGTGGCAAGAGCCAGCGGACACCACAGCGCATGGTGGCGCATAGCACGGACGCCAACCACAACCACCACCACGGTGGCGACGCCGCCATCTTGCCACTGCCACCACCCGACGACAACAACCATTTCCAGTTCACAACACCCGACACCACCAAACAACATGTCAACGATGTTGTCAAAAGAGCCACAATTGTTGGCAATCCCATGTTCTCCGTACAACAACATGATGATGATGATGATGACGATGATTTAGATGAGAGGCGACCCTCCCCCTCCCATTATCAGAGAGGGGGCGAATCCTCCTCCCCCTCCCACCACCCGAGAGGCGCCTCCAAGGAGGAGTTGCTAGCTTTGGAAGATCTCAACCTGGGCATGGATTATCAGCAGATTATGGAGTATTTTGACAACCTGAAAGAGTCCAATGCTTGACTCTAGATTGTCGGTACAGTCAAGTAGTCTCAACAAAAGTCTAGGCGTTTGGACAGAGCGTAGAGCGGGTAGAGGGGAAGAGGAAATTGAAAAGAGTAAGAAAAGAGGGGGAATGTTGGTTGGTGTAAGATTTTTTTTAAGAATCTCTACGCTAACTACAAAAATTTATAGTTAATCAACTTATCCTTGTCAGTTGTATGAATTTGCCTCGCATATGTTTGCACACCGCTTGTGTTTCTGCGATTCTGCGCACTGCCAAGAATGAGTTGACAGACTACAATCTTTTCAAAATTGCCCTCTACTCTCTTCTAAGCTCTGTAATCCCATTAGATGTATTACATTATGTATATTACTGTAAACAACAAATTTGGAGTTTTTGAAAAATATTTTTTCCGTCTAATTGAAGTACATAATTTTTATTTGAAAAATGCTTTTTAACAGGCTCGCTAAGCAAAAAATAGAGTTTAATAACCAGATGTGTAAAAATGCATTTTTCGTGAAAAGTTTTGCTATTTTCAGCAAAAGATTGAAGGGAGGCTTAAAGCGATATAATTCGGGAAAAGACTTTCGCGTCTTTATTGATTGCGATGTTTTTCGAAATTAATTTTCTACTTTAAACTCAAAATTCTTTATTAAAGGCGAAATTGAGAGTATGAAGTCTATCTTCTACTCAACCTCAATTTTATACCTTTTTAACTTGGTTCAAGCATTTTAGTTTGATTTCTTCAACTGTTCGTGAAAACTTCAAATTAATTTATTGATTCCCATTTGAAAGACTTGTTTCTTGTATCGTATTAACTTGCACTTGATTGAATCAACTTCTGATAAACTTACCCTATAATACAGAAAAATTTAAGAAAAAAATTCCTGAAATTAATTTTAATTTTATAAATCCATCAAGACTAAACTGAAGTGTCTTACGTTTTGTTGATTGAATTAACTTTGTTAGACAGAACTCAAGAAACAAATTGTTGAAAATAATGTTTATTTTCGAAAATCCATCAAGAATAAAACTTAAATCTCATTTTTTATTATGAATTCCAGTTTTAAACACGTTTCCGGTTTTTTCATAAACATTAATCAATATTATTATAATAATGGATTATCAGCAGTAATACGCAAAATACAGGAAAAAATACGCAATAAATTCATTTAAAATTATATAGAAAATATAAAATTATTGAGGCTTTTTTATGAACTTGACCTTGTTTAATTATTTTCATTATTTTCAGTATTTATCCATTCACTTGAAAGGTTTGAGCTATCAAACAATATTGATGGTAAGCGAAATTTTAATTTTCCATGAAGAACCTTTTCATAATTATCTCTATTCTTCATAAAGACATTCCTGTCAATCACTTGTTATTGTGCTGTTCTCTACACAAATAATAAAAAAATTGAGAAAAATCTTGATTGAAAATACAGTACTAGATAATTAAATTAATTCCAAAATTGAGCGGTTTTTTACACAAATAATAAAGAAATGGAGAAAAATTGTTTAAAAAATATCAATAATTTTATTAATTTCAAAATGTTCTAATCACGGTTTATTAGTTACTAATAATAAAATTAGTTGCAACTTTTAAAATGTGATAGTTTCTTACATATTACGTTATAGTTTTTATCTCCAACCCTTTTTTGTGCAAAATTTCTTTCAGCGATGTAACTAAAACAAATTTCTGATGGGTTTAACAAAAAGGCCATCTATAATGTACTTACTTTTTATCTCCAACAACTTTTTTGTGGAAAATTTCTTTCAGTAATATAACTAAAACTAATTTTTGATGGATTTAACAAAATATCATCTATAGTTTATCAAAAAATAATACTCTTTCACGAAATGCATAGACTGTTGACTGTAGCGATACCTCTAGTATAACCAGAGTCTCTAAACCAAAGTGTTAGATGCTAAACTACTCTTCCATGGATAACAATTAGTGCTTAGGTAGTTGCATATGTACATAATATATACAGATATAAAGATAAACATCTTACCGGACTTGAAGTAACATAATATAGATATATATCAATTCTAGTCACCCAAACCATCCTAAAGTTGATGCCAATGTCTAACAGTGAATAAATATAAAAAAGAATGAATAAAAGAAGTGAATAATTGGTTGAGTTTTGGGGAGCTTCACCGGTAACCGGTAAATTGGTCTATTCTTATTCATAGATGTTGAGAAATTTGAATAGACCAATCAGCCGCCATTTACCGGTAAATGAGAAGGCTCCCATGAACTCAATCATTGACTGATCCACTTCATGCTAGTTAGTATTCATGGTACTAGAATGTATCGAAACTTTTCTACTTGTAGTTAAAAAGCTGTAACTAAAAATATTCTTATGGTATATAGAACCTGCTTTGAAATAATACGTTATTTTGTGATGAAGTTTTGTTTTGTAGTAGTTTTAAGCACTAAGTTCGGCTAAGGCACTCGCATTGTAGTTTATAAGAAGTTTAAAGTATGTTTTAGTTGTGATGTACTTTCAATGTCTATTCTCTAGTAAGTATAGCAATACAAAACAAGCTTTACACGAGTGAAAGAAAGAATCATGAATTTTTTGTAATTAGCGTTGTGAAAAACATTTTTCATTCACTAAATACGGGTTGAGTTATATACCTGTACTTATTCTCTCAAGTAAACTGAGTATTAAAAAATAACGTGAACCTTTTTTCACAAAAACACTAATATAGTTATTTTGTTTTTGAATAAATCATGAAAATTTTATGTAATTAGCGTTCTGACATACATTTTTCATTCATAAAATACGGTGCGGGTATGAGGTACATTCCTCTACTAATTCTCTTAAGTAAAGCAAGTATTAAAAAATATGGAACTTTTAAACAAAAAAAAACTAATATTACTCTGTTTTTTTCTACTTGTACTTGTACTTAAAGTACTGCAAACAATCATGGAATTCAGTAAATTGTAAAATATGTTTGTAAATTGTCATGAAACATGTCTGTTCACTATTATTTTTTTTCGGATGATGAAGCCCACATAGGTCTGAGACCTGTGTGTGAGAAATAAGTTGGATGATTAGATTAATGAGTTGGACCTACAGTTTTAAGTGGGTTCCAAACCACGGGGAAGTGATTTTACAGCAGATAGTCTTCTTTGCTGGCCAATCCAATCGGTTTCCCTTATGAAGATGCCCGCGAGTTCGTAACATTTCCAAATGAGGTCTGAAACCTTTGCGTGGGTAATGAGTTGGATGATTAGATTAATGAGTTGGACCTACAGTTTAAGTGGCTTCCAAACCACCGGGAAGTTATTCTACAAGCAGAGAACAGAATATTTTTTTCTGGCCAAACGGTCACCCGTACAAAGAGGACCCACGTGTTCGTAGCTTATCTATCTGATTGAACAGATACCTGCTACGGCTCACGGCTATTACCTCCCCAAGTTGTTGTACAATAAGAAATTATTTTCTCGTATTTTATAAAGTATTAAACAATACAATTTTACTGATTTGATTTAGGGACTATTGACTAGCAATTTCCTCCATTAACAGTGGAAATAGCTATTTGTGTAACTAGAGTGCAAAATAGCGTTTTTCTGCATCGAGAGAAACAGTTTTTTCACGAGCCAAAGGCGAGTGAAAAAAGTTTCTCGAGTGCAGAAACAATACTTTGCACTCGTATTACACATTAAATGTTTTCCTACAGTAATGTATAAAGTAATTTAAAGAGAACAAAACAGGACATACATAACCTGACAATTCCTCACATAACCTATCTTCGAATCAAATCGATTTCATCAACAACAACTACAACAACTATTTCACAGCTGAAGCAGAGTAGCCAACCTATTTTTTAATGCAGAATAGGGAACCTGCGTATTACATGCTCACTATTTTGTGTTGTTAGGTTGCAAATTTGGAGTGCGGAAAAGTACATTCCCGCACTGCAATTTACTTTCCCGCACTGGTGCAGGAATAGACTATTTTGCGTGCTACAGTTAGTGCAAAAATAGGCACTTTTTCGGGTCACTGTAGGAAAAAAAATTTTTCTAGTAAGGATAAATTCTTACTACAAAATACTAGAGATTTAAGGGCAGAAAACCTAACTTTCCTACCTATTCTCCCTAATGGAAGTTGCTATAAAACAATTAGTCACAAATATAAATATTACTGGCTTGTATAAACTACTACCTACCTCTTACTAGAAACGCCTTTGTAAATAGCCACCCCAAATAGCCTACTGTAAAAAATGGTAATTTTTGTGTAACATACTTAAACTATGATCAAATATCTTTACTTTAATGCCAAATCATTCCTTAATTTCCTGATTGAAGAAAATTTTTGTATATTGTATGTTCAAATTGCACTGATCACGTTTGTACAAATATAACCCTAAATTTAGTTGTTTTCTAATGTGTAAATAATATTTATTATGTGACAGTCTTTATTTATGTGGGATTATTTATTATCAGGCTCTACTACAATGTAGATAAATTATGTTTGAAAATATGTAAAATATTTAGATTAATTCCTTAATGTTTAATAGATCCTTGATTTTTTCAAATTTTTCTTGATTTGTTCTCAAGTGTAGATTTTCATACACAATTATTTTTTTCATTCACATATTTTCAAATTCCCTATCAATTAATCTCTATTGACCTCTAATATCTCGATTGTTTTCTCTAACGTCTCCAATTATTTCTAATATCTCCATTGTTCCCCCCCCCCCATTGTATCTCTATGTCCCCCCCCCCCTAATATTTCCTATTTTACATACCAGATTCCCCTTATTAATTTACTTTCTTGATGTTTAATAGACCCTTGAATTTATTTCAAATTTCTATTGATTTGTTCTAAAGTGTAGATTTTCATTCACAATTATTTTTTTATTCACATTTTTTCAAACTCCCTGTCAATTAATCTCTATTGGCCTCTAATATCTCCATTTTTCCTCTAATATCTCCCTTTTTTTCAATGTCTCCATTTCTTTCTAATATCTCAATTTTCCCCCCTAATATTACCATTTTTACGTACCAGATTCCCCTTATTTACTTTCTTCACTTGAATTAATAATATAACATTAAATTTAATAACACTGTGTAACATAAATTAAATTAAATTCAAATTTATGGTACCTCAATTACACTTTTTCGCTGATAGCTTTTATTGTTTGAAATTTCTATGTTAAGTCTTGAATACTGAGAAAAAGCTATTTCATAAGCGAAACCTAAAAAATATTTTCTTTCATTTTCAAAATAATTTAAAAATCTGATGATTATATTTCAATTTCAAAAAATCTTGGTCCAACTTCAAACTTGAAACTTTTTATATCACTTTTAAAACTGACTGTATTTTGCAGTGTTTATATTTCTATTATTTTTAAACTTGCTCGTTTTTCGTATTGGGCTTCCAATTTTAATCTATTAACTTACTTTAACTTAATTTACTTTATCTACGACCATGTCATAATGTATACATTACAGTTGTGGGGACTAAAAGCAAAAGCTGCAAAGTCCATTTTTTTTCGAAATTGAGTTATTGGTACCACTGTATGCTGTATTGTGTCTAGTTTTAGAATATCGAACTCTTAGAAGCAAAATCAGCTTGGAAATACTTTATTTTAATATCTGAAAAGTGGCCTTAGATGCAAAGTCTGCAAAATCCAAGTTCAAATGTTGACGTCTGTGAAGCAAAACCGACAAAATCCAATTCCACCAATCAGAGTCCGTAATTTAGTCATGTGATCACTTTCAGTGATGGCCGCATGACCGCATCGTTCTATTATTGTTTACTGTCTGTGAATGATTGTAGTTGAAAAGTTTATTAAATTATTCATAGTTTTAATAAGCTTTTTAAAAGTAAAAGTGTAATGGAACCTGACAAAGAAGATGGCATTACACCTGTATCACCTAGTAAAGCTCGGAAAAGGCAGCGTCGTCCTGAAAAGTGGAAAAGAAATGCCATTCTTCTCGAGAAGTATGATGGTGACCAGGAAGATGCTGATGAGTATCAAGACGTAGTAGAACCTGAGTGTGAAGAGACCGAAGAATCACCGGAGACTATAGTATAGACAAAGCCAATTTAACTTCAATTTTCATTACTTCATTCGTTTTTTTAAAACCCTTAATACTTCTTTTTTTATTTGTAATAAAAAAGTTACTTTTTAATCCTTGTGTAAGTTTCTTATTTCCTTGATAACTGAGTAATATTATGGTTAAGGCAACGCTAACATTATGGTTAACAGTGCTGAATTTCAATATAATGTTAAAATAGGTGGTGTTAGATCTAAATGCCTAAGATACATTCATGATCTAAAGCAGTAAAATAAAAGGTTGGTAGCAAAATCAGCAAAATCCAAAACTTGAAAGCAAAACCAGCAAAGTCACAACTAAAAACTGCTGTAACCACTCAACAAATGAGTTTTCAGTCATAATACTTTGTGAAAGTTCATTATTAATATATTAGAATTTATAGAAAAAAAATCTGCCTTCTACCTTTGGTGAAACTACCTCAAATTTTCTTTTGGCTGTCCTGTAAAATTCACTTAAATGGACTTTGCAGCTTTTGCTTTTAGCCCCCACAGTTTCACAATTGATACCAAAACAGCTGTCTTTTCGAAATGCGTTTTGAGACCCGTTGCATAAAGAGCTCATTATAGTACAGGTTCTACATTATAACACGGGTTCTGGACCAATCCGAAGCATTTTTGATGGAATCAATATCGTAATTCAATATTGTGAAACTATCAGCTGATTTCATCAAACTGCTACACCAGCTACTTTAACCTAACAATCTACTATAACTTCTCATATTTGAGACGAGAGGTTAGGTATCTCTGAACGGCCACAGGTAAAATGAAATTGTTTTAATTAAATGTATACAAGTGGTCGTAGATAAAATAGTGTATGCAACGATTTTATTTGGCCATTAAAGCACTCGTGAGATATTTATAACACTCGCATTCGCTCGTGTTATAACTTACATCTAACTCATGCCTTAATAAGGGTCAAAATAAAATTGTTGCATAAACTACTATTAATCAATGTTTTGTTGTTTTCTTTATTAATTAAATTTTCATCTATTTCATTTCTTACTAATATATATTGCTTTAACTGTCCCCTACATTCATCTTATAGCTTAGCTTAAATTTTCAAGGTCCTTGTACATAATAAACCACTATTAATGTCCCCATTTTTCAGCGCTTGCTTTATTATTACCTATAATTTGAATTCAAAATTGAGTGAAAAGGCATGGTAAATAGTATCCTTAAAATTGAAATAAATTATTATACTAAATAGTGGAAAATATTGGTGGCTGGTTAATAGGGATTGTAACAATCCGCCACTTATGAAACATCATAATTTCATATCACTATAAATATCATAAAATTAATGATATAGAGATTTTCGTACTATTCAAAAAGTTGTATTAGTCATTAATAATAATAATAATAATAATAATAATAATAATAATGTGCTTTGTAAAACTAATTGAATATCTGCCTCTTTGTCATCTTGCAATACTTGATGAAATTTCCTACATTTTAATTTTTAGATACAATGCTTTTAGATAAAAGACTGTATGTATGCGTATTACGTGTGTGTTTTCCATATAATTAACGTGACTAACAACGTGGCGAGTGTACCCCGAATTCAAAATGGCGGCCAAATTTGTCTGGTACAAATTTTGATGCATTTGTTGATAATAGTCATTAGTCTTTTTTTATCCACGATCGTATATTTATGGTTTTTCGCATAGTGTTAACAATACTTCGTGGGCTTGTATTCACTAAAATAATTGAAAGGATCGTATAAAAATAGGTCCAAAAATGCTTCGTTACAGGGTTAAAGATGGCGGAAGTTATCAACTAGCCCCATTAATTTACATGGCACAAACGGCGAGGTGGAACTACCCGTAAGGGTCTCCCCACCATTAAAAGCCATACGCTTATTATTAGTGTTAGGTATTAATTTACTCATTAAGAAATTATGTGTGTTGCATTAAATTTTACTTTCAATTTTTTTTAAGGATGTAGCCCACATAGGTCTGATACCTATGCGTGGGTAATGACTTAGATGATGGTAGTTAATGTTGGACCTACAGTTTTAGGTGGGTTCCGAACCACGGGGAAGTGATTTTGCAGCAGAGAGAACAGAGTCTTTTTTGCTGGCCAATCCAATCGGTCACCCTTACAGAGAGGGCCCTGCTATTGGTTATTGACTTTTTGTTCTTAATTAAATTTTCTAAAAGCTCTGTCAGTAAATACTACAAGTTGATTGTGTACATTTAATAAATTTTATCAAATTCAAACATTAAAAAACGTGTTTTCGTGCCATTTTTGCATAGTTTGTTGAATATTTAAAAGATTAGGCTACTGCAGTTACCTACTTTTATCTTGATTTTTTCAGTCTATTTTACTAAGACTAAATTGATTTTAACCTAACCTAACCTAACCTAACCTAACCTAACCCGACCAAATTATAATTGAAATGGAAGCCCTACAAATTTCTGAATGAGTGAATTGATGGGACTAGTCGCTCACTCCTGCCATCTTTAACTCTGTAACCAATCATTTTCGGATCTTTGTTTGTATGATTTTTTTCAATTACTTTAAAGAGAGTGCATCAAACCCACTGAGTATTGGCAACTGTATGCGATGCACTGTTTATTGGGATGCATAGACTGTACTAACAACTTGTTACTCATAATAATTACTTCCGTGTTTATTATCATCATAAATTTAGCATGGCGTTCACTCGCCATCTGGTTAGTCACGTAAAATATATTGTATTTTATTTCTCAACATGGTACATATCTAGTCTATTGTGGTAAAGTATTCAAGAAAATCAAATACGAAAATATTTTGTACAAAAATAAACAAATTTATGTTTAAATTCTCTCCTTTATGTTTAAATTCTCTCTTTGACAACACTTGTAATTAATTCTCTTCACTTTGACAACAATACTTTCTCTCCTGTAATATAAGAAAAACTATTTATTTTGTAATTATTTACGCTTTCCAATGTATTTGTGCCATATTTGTAGAAAATTCATTGCCATAATTAACAACTACAGAATTTTGTAGTAAGTTATATTTATTGAACATAATGTATCTCACTATTTGTATATTAGTTTTAAACAAAATCATAGACTGATATTTATTGTGAACAGTTTTTTTCTTAATACACAAACTGTATTTATTTTATGTTGAACTGTTTCTGTTATTTAACATATAATGTTTATTCATTGAAATCCATACTTTTATGCTGTTGTTAAGTCTTTCCATAGGGATTTTTTTAATATCGTGATTGAGTAGACTGTTTTGAAGCAAGATAAGTAATTCTTGGTGCTCCTGAATGAAATGTTTCATTATTTAATGTATTTACTAATGAAATAAGACTCGCTTCCCAGTTTTTTTTTATTTTAACGCATTTTGTTATAAAGTGTCATTTATTTTAAAGATTCTTACCGCGTTTATTATGTTTCAACGCTCTTAACATGATTAATAATGAACAATTTACGAGGATCATTCAATAATTGAAGAGACAAATTGGTATAGGGGGAAAATGGTTGGTTGTAAAAGTTTTATATTTTTAGTATTTTAAATTTACATCTTCTGCGTGAGTTCTATTTATTTATTAATAATCTTCAATCAAATTCAGTTAATTGTTCAACCTTGTACTGTTTTCAACCTTAAAACTGAGTTTAATAATGTCAGGCCTTCTTGAAAATCACACAATGGTTGAACACCGATCTTAGATGTTTTTTTAATTGCTGTAGGTGAAAAACTAGCCAATAGATACAGTACTGTAAGTGGCTCTACACACTGGTGTCTTAAGACATGTGTCTTACGACATCTGTCGTGTCTGATGCATTTTTATCGAAAACCAACCCATGTTATTAAATGGAGGACTTACACACTGCTTGAGACATCAGTGCGACGCGACATCCCTGTTTCAGACATGTGTCGCACGGGTCGGTGTTTGGTAAGTCATGACTTACAACCGCCCTGGCGCATGCGCACTAGCGCGCGTCACCCGAGCAATGAGGCTGTGAGCCGTCAACAACTGAGCTCAACAATTAGCCGTCTGCAACGCACGTAAGACATAAGACATGCATAAAACATCCATGTCTTATTCAATTCCGTATGACACGACAGATGTCGTAAGACACCAGTGTGTAGAGCCACTAAAA
This sequence comes from Conomelus anceps, assembly GCA_948455865.1. Taxonomy (NCBI): domain Eukaryota; kingdom Metazoa; phylum Arthropoda; class Insecta; order Hemiptera; family Delphacidae; genus Conomelus; species Conomelus anceps. The sequence continues at coordinate 64,327,534 of OX418221.1, forward strand.
TGTATTATGGAAGATGTATTAACGATGAAAATATATGTGGTTCTGCGCATGATCAGAAAATTAATTGCGCCACCTTATAATATTGTGAAGATGTGAGAAAACTTAATCATCGAAATTTATGCTTACAATTTTATTTAGAATACCTTCAGTTACTCCATTTTACTCTTTTATCAACCTAAAAACTGATTTGAATATCTCAAAATTATTTCCCCCACTCTTATATCTTCATTCCTAGTGAGCCTGTATTGTTATATGTCTACATAGGGCTTATATTTTACCATAATCAAAACGAGTATTATGTTGAGGTTGATGATATTGATGTATCTATGTTTTATACTGATTGATTTCGAAATTATACTCAATGTCAACTTATCAAGAATGAGCTCTATCGTCGCATTGCACCAGTCAATCATTCTTCTCACAGCTAATATAATTAATTATTAATCACTATGATCGCATTTTTATCAATAATCAGTCACTTTAAATCCACCTCAAACAATAACGCTTACTTGCAAGTTGTACTATAATAATAAATTTATTAAACTAATTTTAATGATAAAGATAATAATAATATGTAATGATTGGTAAACTATTTATTAATAAGTAATACAAAGCTGTTGTGCATGATGAAAGATTATGAAATATTTATTTATTGTGCTGATGTGTTTTAGAAAGTATTATGATTGTATAAGTCAAATTATTGTACACAAACCAGAAGTGTAAATATAATGAATGTTATGAATGTTTAACTAGTTATCTTTCTTCTTTTTTTAAATTACGTGTCTTGGAGACTCCAGTTAAGGAGTATAAGACAACTCAGATAATCTTTCTATCAAACCTTTATTAATGATAAGTGCATGGCTTTAATTGGTGGGAAGACCCTTACGGGTAGTTCCACCTCGCCGTTTCACTCATCTTATGAGTAACATGAAGTTAACTTTTTGTATTAAATTCATGATTTGCAGTTAATTTTAGTTGTGAGTAAATAATATTTCTACTCACTATTCACAGAAATATTATTTATTCACAATTAGAATTGACTGCAAGTCGTTGAATTTACAACAAAAAGTTAATATTCGTTAACAAGAAACCCAAGAATTTAAAATGAAGTATATAATATCAAAACTGATACTATTTAAAGTATTATTTTTACTCACATATTCTGGATGCATTTCACTTCTAAAGAAGAAGCTTCTCTTTAGAAGTGAAATGTATTCCTCCAGAATAAGTGAGTAAAAATCGTACTTTAAATAGAAATACAGTGTCCGTTTTTAAATTAGATTGTTCATCAAGTATATCGGCATGAAAAACATCACAGATTTTAATATAAAGTATCTACAGTTCCAGGTGGGCTCCGAACCATCGTAAGTGATAATTGAGCTAGTAATATCAAGTCATAAAGTAGCTTGGTCGTCCATACAAATGCAGTCTTGATCGCTCGTGACTGAACATCAAACCTGTGTTCTAAGTAATGGATGGGGGATAAAGATGCCAAAATTAGAAAACATTTTATTTTATTCTTGAATTACTAGATGAAGCTAAGGTCGCAAAACAAACTTATTTGATGCAGAAAAATAAGAAGAACCGTTAAAAAATGTTTCAACACCAACACTTCACTATTTTTAGAAAAAAATCGAACACCCAAAACATCATTAGTTTTTTGTAGTAAAAGGGACTAAACTAGTGAGCCCAACGGGCTGGAGAACTCGCTTGCAAACAACTAATTTTGGAAAGGGAAACTCATTTGGGAAGCTTATCCTAGGGGAAGGTGGTAACGAAAAAGGGACCCCGACAAAGCATGCCAACGACAACCTGGTCCAGATTTTCTGGACCAGGTTGTCGTGTGCACGCACCGACAACCTGTACCACTCTGGAATGTGGACCAGTTTGTCGGTGGGACAGGTTGTCGTTCGTTGACCAAAACTGATTTGGACAAGTTTGTCGTCTACGCGCAGCGTCAACCTGTACCACTCTGGAATGTGGACCAGTTTGTCGGTGGGACAGGTTGTCGTTCGTTGACCAAAACTGATTTGGACAAGTTTGTCGTCTACGCGCAGCGTCAACCTGTACCACTCTGGAATGTGGACCAGTTTGTCGGTGGGAAAGTTTATCGTTCACTGAAGAAATGTTCAATATATTTATCTGACCAAGCTATCGATATACCAACATATCGAACTACCTATTCTTTAATAATCGGTATGTTGGAGATATCGATTCTTCAATAATTGATGTATTGGGGAAATCGATATTACAAGGAGTATTCATAAAATAAGTTTCCCTATCCAATAAAAAACTTAAAACAAATCTGAACACCTTCAAAACTATTGATTACAATTCTTTATATCATTTTTCAACATAGTTACCATCCCTTTTCAAGCACTCTTCATATCTATTCGGTAGCTTTTTTAGCCCAGCTGCATACAATTTTGCCGCCATTGGTTTAAACCAAGTAGTGGTTTTTCGCTGCTCCTTATGCACGTCATTCAGTAAGCGAGACATCTACCTCGCACAAACCTTTGACAGCTGAAGCTCTTCATAATGCTGTAAACAGATGTACGGCTTAATTCAATGTTTGGTGGCAATTGATGCATGATTTCGAATGTGATACTGTGATGCGCTTGTCGGAATCAACAATGGCTTGCACAGCAGCAATGCAGTAGGTCGCCGAGGTCGGCCACTTCGCTCATCATCGTGCACATTATCCCTTCCTTCCAAAAAAATTACTCGCCAAAGATCAACCATTTGTAGGCTACTGTAGACATGACATTTTCACCATATACATCACAAATCTGACTGTAAATTGCAGTGGCAGTCAAATTTCTTGCAGTCAAGAAACTCGTAAAAGCTAAAACATTCTCAAACATCATAGAATTTTTTTTAAATTCAAAACTACTCATGTATGCTCGCTCTAAGGCCGCTGTTATACGATCACTTATAGGTTCAGAGAATTAGGATCATAGATAGGTCTAATCTTTAATTTATTTACTTTTTAGCTCGCAATATTTTATGAAGCATTTCTATTTTATTCAATAATAGTGAACAAAATAGTATATTTCGCACCTAGGGCCGAAAATGCAGTTTACCTAAATAGAGTAAATTCCAGAACAAGGAAAAGACGACACAAAAATTCATAGAGAAAGCAGATAGCATAGAGTAGTGTGTCAATGCCACTTCAAGTCCAGTATAAGGCAATATTGCTGCAGGATGCTGCTAGCTGAGTTGAAATAGAGACAACTACTTGTGCGCGAAAAGTATGAAATCAGTACTGTATAGATCAGTACTTTGTATGGATCAGTACTAAATGAAAATGAAAATAAAATTTTTGCCTAATTTAAATAGCATTAACTTTTTATGGAAAAGTCAACGACTTAGCAGAATAGTAAAAACGACTTAGTTAAATAGTAAATTCAATGACTTTAATTAACTTGCAGTTAATTTCAATTAAGAATAAATAATATTTCTACTCACTTCAGGCCAAACGTTTTCAAGTCATGGAGACTCATCTTCAAAGGCCTGCAAAATTGACTGCGATTCGTTGAATTTACCATAAAAAGTTGATATTAACAACACAGATCGGTATGGATCAAGAAATCCGGAAATAAATACATTGTTATAGATTTTCAATGTATTTTATTGTACGAGATTATTTTTCATGGAATATTCTGTTGAGTCTCCCATTGCCATTTCGGTTTATATCCCACGCAAATTAAACCAAAAAAAGGCCGTCCTGTACAAATCTTGATTTTTTTAATCCACTCTAGGCATCCCCGAAAAAATTCCCCCAAGTTTGCGAAAAAATCTTGCTTGTGCAGAACTTTTTGGGGCAAAATACCCCCCCAAATTTGGCACTTTTTTCAGTTTATCGCCTAAAACTTGAAAACTATCTTCCGTGTTGAAAATATTGTTCAATTTGAAATTGAAGAATATGAAATTCTACGTCAATTGATGTATAGCCGTACCAAATCGGTTCAGTTGTTTGTTCACAATCAATTTTCAAAAATCAGGTATTTTTACCCCTCTTTGTGAAAAATGTGTCACCTCAATGTTTCGATGCATTAATTTTGTAAATGATTACTCCAACACATAAAAGTTATAGAAATAAAATTATAAACTTAAAAAACACTTTTGAATGGAAATTGACTCACGTTATGGCGTGACGGCCGTTTCGCTCTGTTGTCTAGAGCATCATCAGACGACCCACAGTAAACTCCGAGTGTACTGTGGGTCGTCTGATGATGCTCTAGACAACAGAGCGAAACGGCCGTCACGCCATAACGTGAGTCAATTTCCATTCAAAAGTGTTTTTTAAGTTTATAATACATATTAGTGGAAACAAGATGGATCTTCAACATCAGAAATAAAATTCTATATCATTAAATTTACTCCCAGAATGGTCCTTGATTTGAAAATTTTGCCAATGCAAAAAAACCTGAACAACTGTACAGCGACGCTATTAGGCCAGTAACCAAGTTTCATAAGTAAGTGATATCAGGAAAAGCAATTAGTAGTTCTTTTCTCAACGGATTCCCATGTATTTTAGACGCTGAGTCTGAATAGGAACTTAGGAACTCCAAAATGTGTTCAGGGAGTCTTCGAAGGGGGCCTTCGTCACAGCGGTGGACCCTTCTTCCCCCCCCCCCCCCCCTTGTTGAACGACCCAGTGACCACAGGAGTTACAGGGAGTCAGAGAGTCTTATCCCAGAGATAACGTCCCAACCCTCAACCGTATACACCACTGCAATGTTACTTGTTAAACTAAAATGCTTTATTGAAATACAAACACTCACCTTATATTTGAGCTTAAAATTGTGTCATAGTGTAAATTAATTGAAAGGCAGCTCTACCTGGCAGTCTTTTCAGCTCTTTGGTGGTTTTGTAGAGTTATTTTTACTTTAAACTGTTTCTAGTGAGGCGTAGGCTACTTCCCACACATTTTTAAATTTTATTTTTATACTGGAGACAATTAATGGGGCATTATTCATAGCCACCAGCCAAGTATTTAGTCTGTTGCATTTGTGCAATCGTTGTAGTTTTGTCTCAATAAGTATGTAAATAAATAATAATGAATATTCAATTGATATTGATCAAGTTTTGATTTTTAAAATTGTGTGAGATATATAATTATCTAACAAAACGTCTTTCTCTAATAATTTGTATTTATTGAATCTGACTATTGCTTCCCATAACGTCTTCACCATTCTATATTTACCTCTGTGGTTTCTCAGCTATTCTAAATGCCAATAGATAGATGCTTGTCACGACTCAGTCGTGAAAAGCTATATAAGTGAAATGTAGATATACAACCTGCTGCCAGTTTAGCTCTTGGTGTCATTGTTAATTGGTAATTGGTTTTTGTAACTATCAATTATTAATGCCAACAGTTTCTCATGCGAAAATGACGATTGCCCATTAACCAATGAAGTAACAATGATATTCGCTATTGTGAGACTGATTTGTGTGATCAAAATCCCACAAACGGTGATCCGTTAATCTAATAGCTAACTTGCTTCTTATAATTGGTAATTAGTATTTTGCTGGTAAATCTCAACATCACAACATTGACAACAGCTCACAAACAATATTGTTCTGTTCATCTGTCTAATAGCTAACTTGTAACTTGTACTTCTAATTGGCGGTAATTATTTTACGGCTGGTGAATCTCAACATCCCACAAAAAAGTTTGTTTTGTTAATTTGTCTTATAACTAACTTATAATTGGTTATTATTTTAAGGCGGGTAAATCTAAAGTATTGCAATAGATAAGACAGCTTCTTTTTGATTTAAAATGTTTGTTTTATGTTCAATTCAAATTTCTTTTTCTTTTTATTGCATGAAGCATTTTACAAAAAGAAAATTATCATTCACCAATTCGAACACAACAAAAAAGACATCATAGATATCAAATATTACATAATATATATGAATAATACAGACATAACTAAGTATAACTAACATGTGAAATATTAGTCATGCGACTCATCCACGAAGGCCAAAGCCTGTGTGTGGATGGGAGTCTGTACTCTAATCAATAACTACAATAAAGTAGTAACACAATGTAATGTAGTAACACAATAAATAGAAATATGCTTACAACAGGAACTAAACTACAAAAATTGAAAAAAAAAACAATAATTATGTTTCTTTAAAAGTTCAATAGTTGAACTTCCAATTATCAAGAGTTAATTTAGAAAAATCTAAGTTTCAAAAAATTGAAAAGAAATGTATAGTAAGAGCTGTTGTTGAAAATTTAGTAAAGAATGAAAGAAGAATCAATGAAAGGATAGTACTGAGTAATATAGAAAGGTGTATTGGGTTCATACAATGAAAACTTGATGAGAGCTTGTCATGGGAGAAATACGATATAAGTTATGTATAAATATGTATAAACATTTCTATTTCATTGAAAGAAAAATGCCCAAATATGTATGAAATAAATGATTATTGAGAGAAAAAATATGATATTAAATAGAATATAACAATATAAAAATACAATATAACAGAGTTATGTACTGGATTTTTTAAGACTTTCTAGACAATTAAACTGATCTCGACCCAAATTTAAAATAGCGACTGAACTAGACTCTTAAAGTAAGTAAAGAAAATAAATGAAACTAATCCTCACTTAGCCTACCTATTCTAAGAGGTGGCACAATTGAATAAAGTAGTGATAGGAAGGAAGGCAACTCCTCCGGTATTAGGGTACGCGCATGTTGAGGAGGTGTAGGCGAAGGTGTAGCTCGCCATCACCGCTAGGTAAAACAAATGCATTATCTGTTATGGGTGCGCGCATAGTGAGCAGGTCGAGGTGGAGGTGTAGGTCGCCGCTTACAAGGAGGTCTTGCTGGATGCTTTTCAAGAACAAACTATTTTGATTTTACCTCGCCGCTTAGCGCGCTGCTTCTTCGTGATTGGTCTGTTCAAGGCCACACACTCCTCCCCCTTCTCCAAACCGTTCACTTCTACCCAGCGAGCACGCTACTAGGAACTACGTACTGAGCTGTACCGTACATAGTAGACATAGCCTTTGTAGGCCTATAATCATTGGTTTTTTCATAAAAGGAATGGTAAACATAATTATTATAGTTTAATATTTCTGCTTTGTATTTGTGCTTATAATGGGAAATTTTATATTTTTTAATAATTTGTGTCATTAAATAGCCTTATAAAGAAGTAATATAATATAAACAGTAAAAAGTAATATAATATAAAGAAGTATGTAGGAAAAAGTTTCAGGAGTCATTCTTAAGTACTGTTGAAATTTCTCTAGGATTTAAGTTGAAACAAGTGATGATATTCGCCCAGTTTCTGCCGTACTTGGTTAATGGGATGAGCACTAAACTCTCAATTGCTTAATGTACTAGTAAACCACCTTTTACTGGCCGAAGACATCTTATCACTATCATCACTACTGTCTGTAATCATTATTACAGAAAAATTATGCACGAGACAATGAGAACGTACTATTGCCCCACACATTTGGAGACAGACAACACACTGTCTGTGGACTGGAGTGGTGGGAGAAAAGCAGCTCGGTAAACCTCCTGAACATACGATACCTACCTCCACCTACACCTACACCTCCAGCTACACCTACACCTTCACCTCCTCAACATGCGCTTACCCTTAGGAGACCGCTGTCACGTTGGGATCGTCCCAGCATAATGATCATCCCATGACGTCATAGCCGGCTGATGTGTGTGATGGTGTGTGTAGGTGCACGTGCGTACAAGAGCGGTTCCCCTCCCATTAAAGTGGGACGTCATCACAGTGATGTGTTAGCATGGATTTTCATTTTCAGGCTAGTGGCTACACGTGTTAAGTGTTCAGTGTTATGAGTCGTGAGCAAGCATTTTGTCTTCCGATTTCTATCAAAATGATTTCTAATTAATTACCGTAAGTTATTATGTGGGTGGCTTTATAGTACAGCCTTCTATCCATCTACACATGCTCATCTACTCATCTACACATGCTCTACTGTTGAAAACAAAAGGTTAGTACCTAGTTAATACATTAGTTTTAATATCTGAATTCGTGGTAATCCACCTCTAACCTCTATTTCTATTCTATTTGAATCCTGTTTCCAAAGTGTCATTGACAAAGTATTTATAGAACGATGTAGGCTAACTTATTCTTACCGTATATCAATAGCTTTTCATAAAGGTCAGTTCTGCACAGCAAGATTCTACATATTAATAGTTATAATTATACTGCAATTCACGAAAATGGACATTCACAACAATTATAATAGTTTTTCATTCTCATAAATGGCTCATAACATATAATATAAACAGAATTTATTAATTTCGAATTCCTTTAATTGCTATCAGTTTATACTGAAGGTTTCCGCAATGGCGGATATTGACAACAGTATTTAATAGCTGATGGAAATCGATGAATGCTATTGTACAAAAATATCAGTCATCACCGGGAATCGAACCACGGACCTCCCAATTGCCGGTCGGGCGCCTTAACCACTAGACCATGGAGACCTTTCTGCACAGTAGCATTCATTTTTAACTTGGCCATATCGGCTCTGATAGCAATTAAAGGAATTCGAAATTAATAAATTCTGTTTAAGTAAATTTGTCAGTTTGTTCAATTGTCAGTAACTTCGAACTAACTTATATAATATAAGTAACAGTAGCGATAGCTTTGAATTCTTGGATTTTTTATTTCATAACGATCTGCATTGTTAATATTAACTCTTTATTGTAAATTAATAAACGACTTGCATTCATTTTTAAATTGTGAATTTATAATAATTGTACTCACACTTGGCCGTACGTAACTCTAGATAACTTTTGTTCTCTTGAATTCTTTACCTATGTGGTCTATTGTATATTCACAATTTAAAACTGACTGCAAGTAGTTGAATTTACAATAAAAAGTTGATAACTTAGTAGCTTTGACTTTGATGCTGACTTATTTTACTCTTAATGAATAAAGCATCCAAATTGACACTCTTTGAAACGGTACATCAAGAGGTAACTTAATGTCAATTGCGATGAATGTGAAACGTTTTTAAGCGAAACATATCCCATAACCTAACCTATCTCTATGTTTGTAGAACATAGGGTTCTACAATAACAATAGGATATAGTTAATATATTATGTATGTTTTCAATTAAATTTGAAAACAAAACGTATAGAAACCTTTCCGTGGCTGGCGGGGGCTAAATGCAAAATACATCAATGAAGAATCATCAAAATTTGATGAATGCAAAAGGCCCTAGAATTTCTTTAATAAGGTAACCATACCAATTATCAATCCCCTACCAAATATTGGCTCCTTTCACTTTAACCTTGAAATTTCATAGTTTCTCATCAGTTTTCAAACTTTTAATCTTATTTTTGTTTGGAAAGGGCAACTTATTTCTAGCTTATCCTAAGAGAAGGTCGTATCGAAAAACGGCCGTTTTGAAGATAATGATTAAGATAAAATTCCCAAGAAAGTATCGCAAATAATAATAATCATATATTATTTGAAGTTCAAAAAAATTCACAGCTAATCAAGCCTACTTTCCCCAATTCAAGTTTTTTCTTGCAAAATTAATAACTTAGATTTACATGTGCTTTATGATTCACAAAATATAATTAATTTACAACAAAAAGTTAATATTAGCAACGCACATCGTTATGGAACAAGACATCCAAGAACAAAATATATCTAGCACCAAAATATTCAAATTAAAATCCTTGATTGTTTGCTTGCCACGTTTCAGCTTCTAATTACATTGAAAATGACGCAGATTGTTGTCCTGATATGCAGACATATCTACCACATAAAAACAGCAGTTATTATTATCTATGATGAATACGGTAGATATATAATTTAGAAATTTTCTATGAAATGAATGTTCCGATTGTAAGACAGGCTCAGGGGCGGATCCACGATTTTCCTGAGGGGGGGCCCACCGGGGGGTCCGGAATACCACCAATGGCGGGGGGTCTTCCCCAGGAAATCTGTTCAATTTAAAATGCCTAGAAATCACTTTTTAAGCTTTTAAAGCACTTTTAAACTAAAAAAATTGCTGCTAGTTTTGTAAAATAATTATTGTATTATGTTAAAATAAACTTATAACTGCCATATGTTCAGACCTCAAAACTGTTGTAAAGGAAAAAACAATAATAATTGTTCAATTCAGGGTGTTAGAGCTAGTAAAAGGAAAATTATAGATACATTTTTACCTTAGTAATTTTCATCATTACATGAACTGTTGGTACTATCAATGCTAATGGTGATAATAAACTTGCATTTATAACAGCACTTACCTTTGTGAGTAGTATCGAATGCGTTTTAGGACCTGGATTTTATCCTTTACGAATAGAGAGTACATACTGCTATACAGAGTATATTACACAGAGCTAAAACAGAGTATGTATTCTCTGCTTGCTGAGGATGGGACTCGGTTCCTGAAACGCGTCCACTACTACTAATAAAAGTAAGTGCTATTGTAAAGTTTGTTATCGTAATTAACATCTATATCTTTGCAGGTACCGTACATTATTCATGAATTTATTAAAATTAATAGTAGTTAAGCATTTTACCTAGCTTGGGCAAATTTAAAAACAATAAACAGGAGCTTCAAAAATAAATTTAAAGAAGGTGTTAAATTCTGTCTAGGTTGAGTGGACTGTATTTGATAGTAGAGAATAGATTTTAATTTGATTGTAATAGAAGATATTAATTCCCAATTGGAACTGGTAGACAAAAATTCAACATAAGGTGAGTGGATTGCAAACCATTGTGTATGCATAATATGCATGCAAAACGGTAACATGCAATAATATACTCTGGTAGTAGCTGGAAGTAATAAAAAATATGAGACCATATAACGTCAATTGTAAAAGAATATATTGAAAAACCAAATAGAACAAATGACAAATGTAAACTGTAATTGATAATGAGAAATCAATCTTGAATTAGAAATACTAATTAAGATGGATACAAGAATTCAAAAATGTCTTGATAATGAATCAATCAGCATTAGCTCAAAAGCGCTAATGAAAATACAACAATGAAAAGGATCATCAAACAAGTGTGTTGATGACAGGTAAGTACTGAATACCATGTAAGCTTTAAATGAAATAAGTATGAAAACTTGACATACAAAAATGTAGTAAATTACCTTACAAAAGGTCATAAAAATTGAGCAAGTCTAGAAATGCAATAATAGGACATAGACAATAGTAAACGGTGCAACAATGCAGCAGATGATTATTCAGTGGTGAATAATAAATCAATGAGCGCGAATGTGCGCTTTAAACAAGAAAGTACACTAGACAAATCAATAATTATCAAAGAACTGAATAGCATGAATATAGCATGAATAAGAATGAATGTAAAAATGTAGATAAAATGTAAGTTACATAATACTAAAACGTTTGCAAGTTGGACATATAAATCATCAAATGCATAAAAGAAATGCATCACTACTATGCATAAAGAATTCAAAATATTGAAGTTTCTGAGAATATCAATCATGAAATATTCAGAAAAGAAGCATGAAGTATTAATGTGTAACTCAAATTAGTCATTGCTGTGAATGAATAAATGTCTCTAATAATATGTATTGTAATTGTATTTCTTTGTGCAAAGAAATTGTAGTTGAGATTGAATTATGTATTTCAAATCAAGCATAAAGTTAAACAGTGCTAACTTCTTACGGTGCAAACAAAGGCACATGAACAAGTAATAAAAATCAAGAGATTTGAAGACAGACAAAATAAATTAAATATAATGAATTTACTTAACTCAATTTGCACCAACACGCTGAAGAGGGTGGAGCTAGCTACAGCGCTAGCAGCAGGTAGCAGACGACGTGTGACAAGGCGGCCTCGGCGACCACAGGTAAACAGTGAAGAATAGTGCAGAGAGCCTCAAGATGCAAATACATTCCCATGAATGCACAGATGAGAACAGGAAGGAGATGTTCTTCATCAGAAGACGACAGTAGACATGGAATGGATATCTTCAAAACAGTATATGAGTATCCTGAACTCATGATAGGCGAACAACTCATTCTAATGGTTAGAATGACTGTCAACTCGACGATAACGAATGAAGAACTCTAGCTAGAGATGATATCACAGGCAGTGAACATAGTTCTTGAGCCCAGGGTGGGCGAACAATTTATTCTAATGGCTAGAATAATTGTCAACTTGACGATAATGAATGAAGAGCTCTAGCTAGATATGAATCACAAGTAGTGAACATAGTTCTTGAGCCCAGGGTGGGCAAACAATTTATTCTGATGGTCAGAATAATTGTCAAACATGATTGTAGTCTCTAGGCAGAGATGAGAATGGTGTATCCAAGCATGGAACACCAACATAATAGAGCCCACAAGCAGGCGAATAGTTCATTTCAACGTAATTTCAATAAAAGTTCGAAAATAAGTCAAGATTGCAAACACAGAGTGAATAGAAAGTTCCAGGCACCATGAAACGTTCGTACAGTAACAAACTTCAATAAACAAGTCGAAGATAATTTTTAAGTCCACAAGTGGTAACGTGCTCACAAGGGAGAAAAAAAGAATGCTCACCAATACGCAAGAATTTCAATATTAAAATGTTCCAAATCACTGCACTTATTACGTAACATCGAAAAGAAAAGTTTGAAAACAATTTGTAGAGATTATAGTAATTGAATTTACGAGAAATATGAAAATTTGGCAAACACTGCCACAAAACGGTACGAGCTACATCGCTAAAAGGTTGTCAGTGTCACACACGCCATGCTTGCTATGTGCAAGTAGGAAACGAAAAAAACACAAGACAAAGCATCACAAAGCAAAAAATGCAAATGACTGTAACGAAACAGTCAGTAAGATTAACAAGGAATAAAATGGTAATTCCAAACTAATAATACAAACTATAAAAGACAAATACAAGAATAAATGTATCACAAAATAGTGAGCTACAATGACAGATGACTGCTAGACAATTGGCAGCACTGAACACGCAGCAATTGCGCGCACAATTCAAATAACAAGAGGCAAAGGAAGACAACTTCCAAATGAATACAAAATGGAAAATAGGAGGAAGCGATTAGTGAGATTTAACATAGACCAGGCACCGGTCAATTCAAAGAATTATACAACAAAAAGAAGAAAAAATATGTTAAACAAACTAAGTGCTCTCCGACTCTGATGGCAATGGCGCAATACTAGTAATAGAGCGCTTGAATGTACCTGACTCAGTGAGGACATTAACAACTCTGACCTTATTGTCAGTACCAGGAAAGGTTTGTACAATGCGACCTAGTTTCCAAAATGATGGTGGAGTACCAGGATCTTTGAGTAATACAAGCATTCCAATCTTGATGTTTGGAGATGCAGATGTCCATTTATGCTTCTGTTGAAGGGTAACTAGATATTCTTTTGACCATCGTTCCTACAAATTTTGACTAATATCAGCAAGCCTGTGCCAATGAGCAAGATGATTAAGATGCGTAGTCTTCTGCTGCTTGGTAGGCAGAGCATTGAGTGGTCGACCTATAAGAAAATGACCAGGTGACAGAAAGGCTAGATCATGGGGGTCTTCGGAAAGAGGCACAATAGGACGTGAGTTGAGTATAGCTTCAACTTGAGATGCTAGAGTATATATTTCCTCAAAGTTCAAAATGCGCTTTAAGGTAACAATCTTAAAAATGCATTTGAAATGCTTAATGGCACGCTCCCAAAGCCCACCAAAATGAGGTGCATGTGGAGGTATGAAATTCCACTGAATGCGCCAGATAGATGCTGAATTCTGTAATGATCTCTGCGTTTGAGGTGAGGACAAAAATTCAAACAACTCTTGAAGTTCACCACTAGCACCCTGAAAGGTTGTGGCATTGTCAGAATAAATGTTTCGCGGTATGCCTCGTCTTGAGACAAATCGAGTAAGAGCACTTAGAAAAGTTGAGGTAGACAACTCTGAGACGACTTCAACATGCACAGCACGTGTCACCATACAAATAAATAAGGCAAAATACGCCTTAGTAAAAGTGCGAGACTTGGGTCCTCCAAGTCGAATAGACACAGGACCTGCATAATCCAAACCAACATTGATGAAAGGAAAATCTTCATTGACACGAACGGCAGGCAATTGACCCATAAGCTGCTCAGAGCGAAATTGAGTAAACCGAAAGCATTTGACACAGGTGCGCAAAACGCTTTTTATTGATCGCCTAGTAGATGAAATCCAAAAACTCTGTCTAATAGAGGACATAGTAGCTTGGACTCCAGCATGACACAATGATTGATGTGTAAAGAAAATCAATGCCTTTGTAAACTTGTGCTTACTTGGCAGAAGAATCTGATGTTGATAGTCAAATGGAAGTTTAGCATTTTGCAACCAACCACCAACTCGAATCAAACCGTCAGAATGCAAAAATGGTGACAGAGAATGAAATTTGCTATTTGTTTTCAGCTCTTCCTCTGAGAGCAATGAATTTAATTCATCACTGAAAGCTTTTTGTTGGACTGCTTTTAGTAAATGTGTTTCACCAGCAGCAATTTCATCAACAGAAAGTGAGCCATAGTGGCGATCATGAGGGTTACGAAGATTGTGAATAAATCTGAGTACAAATGCAGCACTGCGAATCATTTTCAGAGAACTAGAACAATGATGAAATAAAATAGACATGGGTCAAACGATATTACAAGTTACAAGAACAACATTAGTAGTGTGTGCTAAAACAATTTTGGATGAAAAAGAATCCCAATTGTCTTTATCCTTGGTGAGCCAAGATGGGCCATGCCACCATAATTGGCTATGTGCAAGTTCATTGGGTGAAGAACCACGAGAAATTATGTCAGCAGGATTATTAGATGTTTTTACATGACTCCAAATAAATTTTGATGTGTTCTCTTGAATTTATGACACCCGCACAGCTACAAAAATATCTTTTTTACCAGGTGTGGCATGAAGCCAGCTACAAACTGTTTTAGAGTCCGACCAAAGAAAAACAATGGAAATTGAAATATTAAGTATTTCAAAAGCCTTAACAACTCTGGAGACCAGACGTGAAAGTACGAGAGCTGCACATAGCTCTAGTCTGGGGATAGACAACACTTTGAGTGGAGCAATACGTGACTTAGAGCACAAAAGGCGAACTTGAACACTGTCATTGAGGGTGGAGCGAACATAAATGCATGCACCATAGGCGGTAGAGCTGGCATCAGAAAAGCCATGTAATTCAATTACTGATGCTTGATTTGTAGTGATAACACAGCGAGGGATTGTAATTTTAGAAATGTTAGGCAATTGTTGAAAAATAGTTAACCACTCAAGAAGCAAGTCTTTGGGAAGCTCATCATCCCAATCCAATTTTAGAAGCCACAATTTTTGAAGTATTATTTTGGGAAGGACAACAACTGGACCTATAAGACCTAAAGGGTCAAAAATACTGGCTATACAAGACAATAGTTGGCGCTTTGTAAAAGATGTTTTGTGCATGAGTTGATTCAAGTTTGATGAAATGGATAACACATCCAGATTGGAATTCCAAAGCAATCCTAATGCTTTAGTTACACCGTCATCAGCCTCAGAAACTGGCTTAATGATTGACGTTTCCACTAAATGTGGAGGAATTGAAGTCAATAATTCTTGTGAATTGGACATAAATTTACGAAGCTCAAAGCAGCCGCTTTGAAGAGTATTAATCAATTGATGTGCTAATGAGATTGCTTGAGCTGTTGTGGGCGCACCCGAAATCAAGTCATCCACATAAAAGTCATTATGAATGGACTGAAACACTGGGGAATCAAGACTGGGTTCCAATTCTGCAAGTTTGTTCAAAGTGCGAGTTGCCAACCATGCAGCGGAGGCAGTACCATAGCTAACAGTATTCAACTGAAATTCTTGCATGGGCAATGAAGGGTCTTCACGCCAAAAAATTCTTTGAAAGTTGCGATCAGCAGGATCTAATAACACCTGTCTATACATTTTTGTAATGTCAGCAATAAAAGCTACCTTGTGTATTCGAAAACGTAGAACTATGTCAAACAGATCAGGTTGTACTGTGGAGCCTACATGAAGTACATCATTGAGTGATAGGCCAGTAGAAGACTTGGCACTAGCATCAAATACCACTCTAACCTTAGTAGTGGTAGAATCAGGTTTAAAGACAGCGTGATGAGGTATGTGATAGACTTTGTCATCCAAAGTAGATGGTGACACAGGTGTCATGTGATTCAATTCTTGATATTCTCTCATACAATCAACATAATGAGTCTTTAATTCTGGCTGCCTAGCAAGACGCTTCTCAAGTGAGTTGAAACGTTTGAGTGCTTGAAGTTTGGATTGACCTAATGCAAAAAAATTGTTCTTGCGAGGTAATGACACCATAAAGCGACCATCCTCAAGTCGAATAGTATGCTTATTATAATGATTTTCTACATGGATGTCCTCAGGAGAGGGCGGAATAGGAGAGGAAAGCTCTTCAATCTTCCAAAAGTTTTCCAGTTGATTGGAAATATCAACACTAGATATAAAATTGGATATTACATTGTTTGATGTGGGTGCAGAACTAATTGTTTTGTATGACCCAAAGATAATCCATCCCAATAAGCTATTCTGAATAACAGGAGAATTAGGAGATACAAAAATTTGTCCACAAGATATGACTGAAGCAAAGACTGAGGTGCCCAGTAACAGATCAATATTCTTTGATTGAAAAAAGTGAGGGTCAGCAAGTTTAATGTTATTAGGAATATTCAATTCAGCAAAATTAATATTAAGCTGTGGACTGTATTTGATAGTAGAGAATAGATTTTAATTTGATTGTAATAGAAGATATTAATTCCCAATTGGAACTGGTAGACAAAAATTCAACATAAGGTGAGTGGATTGCAAACCATTGTGTATGCATAATATGCATGCAAAACGGTAACATGCAATAATATACTCTGGTAGTAGCTGGAAGTAATAAAAAATATGAGACCATATAACGTCAATTGTAAAAGAATATATTGAAAAACCAAATAGAACAAATGACAAATGTAAACTGTAATTGATAATGAGAAATCAATCTTGAATTAGAAATACTAATTAAGATGGATACAAGAATTCAAAAATGTCTTGATAATGAATCAATCAGCATTAGCTCAAAAGCGCTAATGAAAATACAACAATGAAAAGGATCATCAAACAAGTGTGTTGATGACAGGTAAGTACTGAATACCATGTAAGCTTTAAATGAAATAAGTATGAAAACTTGACATACAAAAATGTAGTAAATTACCTTACAAAAGGTCATAAAAATTGAGCAAGTCTAGAAATGCAATAATAGGACATAGACAATAGTAAACGGTGCAACAATGCAGCAGATGATTATTCAGTGGTGAATAATAAATCAATGAGCGCGAATGTGCGCTTTAAACAAGAAAGTACACTAGACAAATCAATAATTATCAAAGAACTGAATAGCATGAATATAGCATGAATAAGAATGAATGTAAAAATGTAGATAAAATGTAAGTTACATAATACTAAAACGTTTGCAAGTTGGACATATAAATCATCAAATGCATAAAAGAAATGCATCACTACTATGCATAAAGAATTCAAAATATTGAAGTTTCTGAGAATATCAATCATGAAATATTCAGAAAAGAAGCATGAAGTATTAATGTGTAACTCAAATTAGTCATTGCTGTGAATGAATAAATGTCTCTAATAATATGTATTGTAATTGTATTTCTTTGTGCAAAGAAATTGTAGTTGAGATTGAATTATGTATTTCAAATCAAGCATAAAGTTAAACAGTGCTAACTTCTTACGGTGCAAACAAAGGCACATGAACAAGTAATAAAAATCAAGAGATTTGAAGACAGACAAAATAAATTAAATATAATGAATTTACTTAACTCAATTTGCACCAACACGCTGAAGAGGGTGGAGCTAGCTACAGCGCTAGCAGCAGGTAGCAGACGACGTGTGACAAGGCGGCCTCGGCGACCACAGGTAAACAGTGAAGAATAGTGCAGAGAGCCTCAAGATGCAAATACATTCCCATGAATGCACAGATGAGAACAGGAAGGAGATGTTCTTCATCAGAAGACGACAGTAGACATGGAATGGATATCTTCAAAACAGTATATGAGTATCCTGAACTCATGATAGGCGAACAACTCATTCTAATGGTTAGAATGACTGTCAACTCGACGATAACGAATGAAGAACTCTAGCTAGAGATGATATCACAGGCAGTGAACATAGTTCTTGAGCCCAGGGTGGGCGAACAATTTATTCTAATGGCTAGAATAATTGTCAACTTGACGATAATGAATGAAGAGCTCTAGCTAGATATGAATCACAAGTAGTGAACATAGTTCTTGAGCCCAGGGTGGGCAAACAATTTATTCTGATGGTCAGAATAATTGTCAAACATGATTGTAGTCTCTAGGCAGAGATGAGAATGGTGTATCCAAGCATGGAACACCAACATAATAGAGCCCACAAGCAGGCGAATAGTTCATTTCAACGTAATTTCAATAAAAGTTCGAAAATAAGTCAAGATTGCAAACACAGAGTGAATAGAAAGTTCCAGGCACCATGAAACGTTCGTACAGTAACAAACTTCAATAAACAAGTCAAAGATAATTTTTAAGTGGTAACGTGCTCACAAGGGAGAAAAAAAGAATGCTCACCAATACGCAAGAATTTCAATATTAAAATGTTCCAAATCACTGCACTTATTACGTAACATCGAAAAGAAAAGTTTGAAAACAATTTGTAGAGATTATAGTAATTGAATTTACGAGAAATATGAAAATTTGGCAAACACTGCCACAAAACGGTACGAGCTACATCGCTAAAAGGTTGTCAGTGTCACACACGCCATGCTTGCTATGTGCAAGTAGGAAACGAAAAAAACACAAGACAAAGCATCACAAAGCAAAAAATGCAAATGACTGTAACGAAACAGTCAGTAAGATTAACAAGGAATAAAATGGTAATTCCAAACTAATAATACAAACTATAAAAGACAAATACAAGAATAAATGTATCACAAAATAGTGAGCTACAATGACAGATGACTGCTAGACAATTGGCAGCACTGAACACGCAGCAATTGCGCGCACAATTCAAATAACAAGAGGCAAAGGAAGACAACTTCCAAATGAATACAAAATGGAAAATAGGAGGAAGCGATTAGTGAGATTTAACAGAAGGCTTACTTGAAACTATTCGCCCTCCCATATTTTAATCCCATATTTGAATTCGGTTTTGTGTTTTGCTTGAGGCGGTTTGTTATGTTAGCTGTGTTGTTTATGCAATCTGTTCGTATTTAACTTTTCATGTGAAATTTAACGACTTGCAGTCAAATATTTGTTAAGAATAAGTATAATAACTCACTTAATCTGGCCGAGTACTTTCGAATCTATGAGATCCATCTTCAGATCCATCTTCCTCTGAAGATGGATCTCTTAGATTCGAAAGTACTCGGCCAGATTAAGTGAGTTATTATACTTATTCTTAACAAATATTTGACTGCATGTCGTTAAATTTCACATGAAAAGTTAAAACCAATCACTCACACCAGCAACAAACAGAATGACAACCCCCATACATTCATCACACTTACCTACCTCAACAAAAAAAACTCATAAAATAGCAGCTTCATTCAGGAAACTCATAAAATAGCTTACAGAACAAATAATTCCCTCAAAAAACACCTGCATTTTCAGACAACATCTCAAAACAAGTACAACAGATCTGGAATTTACAAATTGAAATGTGATGACTGCAACAAGTTCTATATAGGACAAACTGGCAGGACATTCACCACTAGATTCAAAGAACACACAAAAAGAGCCATCTCACACCCAAACACACTTTCCACTTTTGCTGAACACATCATTTCAACAGGCCACAGTTATACAGACATTGACACTAATTTAGACACACTACACTTCACTCACAAAAGCCATAAACTCAATGTTTTAGAACAATATGAGATTTACAAACATGCAAAGCAGGAACCTGACAACATTTTAAATGATCAACTTAACTTCTTCTCACACACTCTATTTGACAAAATAATCCCAATTTCAAACCTCCCGCCTACTCATCCCCCCACCCCAGCACCATTCCAACATACATAACCCTCAAACTCATACCTTAAGTCAGTGTACTGTGGGTTGTCTGACGATGCTCTAGACAACAGAGCGAAACGGCCGTCACGCCATAACGTGAGTTAATTTCCATTTAAAAGTGGTTTTTTTAAGTTTATATTACATATTAGTGGAAACAAGATGGATCTTCAACATCATAAATAAAATTACTTCCAATTCAATGACGAATATATACTACAGCCATCCTGCCGACCTCCCTATGTGATCACCCATTTCTAGCATAATGGTCGAAATGTGTCTCCAACACTAAGAGAAAATCCAAATATTAAAAAATAATTTAATTTCTGTGGAATAATTTAATATAAGAGTCCTTCACCAAAATTTTTGATTGCCGGCCGCCACTGCAGTGCTCAGTGAGTAAAATATTTTAATTTTCTACTCAAATATTTGACTTCATAGTCGTGCAATTATTCATAAAGTCAAATAAGTTACTGTAACTATTATTAGTAATACGCGCAGTTCGTCATGTATACCAAATTTCAAGATTTCAAAACCAGTAAATGTTACCAGTGTCATTTTTTGGTGGATGAAGCCCACATAGGTCTGAGACCTGTGTGTGGGTAATGAGTTGAATGATGATGATGATGATTGATGAGCTGGACCTACAGTTTTAGAATAGAATGACTTTTTTATTTGTTGACGTGGCGAAGTTTGGACAGTTATGTCCAATCTACCACTTAACCAGTTTTCGGTGGGTTCAGAACCACCGGGAAGTGATTTTACAGCAGAGAACAGTGTCTTTTTTGCTGGCCGATCTAATCGGTCACCCTTACAAAGAGTGCCCAGTAGAACGCAGCTTATCCCTATCTGATTGAACAGATACCTGCTTCGGCTCACGGCTATCACTTCCCTGTCGTCTGGTCTATTAAAATTCAAAGATGTTGAAGAATTTGAATAGACCAATCAGACTCCACCAGTAACATTTACCAGTAAATGAGAAGGCTCCCATAAACTCAACCAATAATCTACTTTTCAACCTGATTTTACAAATTGTTTGGGGGGGGGGCTTGAAAACGCTTTTGGCACAAAATGGGCAATCAAGAAGTGGAAGGGCGACGACTGTATTACTAGTAACAATACTATTTGATCTAAAACTGTTATTTTTTCTAAGAAAAATTTTGAAAATCCAAAAATATATAGTTTTAAAAAGTACAATAATTATTATAGTTATTGTCGATTAGGACAATATTGTCGATTTGAGAGCGTTAATATGGTAACATCAGCTGATGAACCGGGTCCACTTTGATTCGGTCTCCTGTAAACAAAAACAGTCCCAGTAATACCAACTAGAACCACATGATAATCAAGTTGGCATTGCTACCAGTTACCGGCTTTCATAATCAGCTGACTGCCTCCATTTTCTTCAAACCTCATCATCAGCTGTCATCCTGTCATAACCTGTCATCATCAAACCTCAAACCTTCATCAGTTGATGTCTAGCACTGATTGAGAGAAGAGCTGTTTTGTGCTCCAGTAGATTTTTCAACACACATCACTGGAATGTTACCTTAAATTTGCTATTTAAACAGTGCCTACTGATTAAATACTGAAGTGCTCAAATGATTTAGTGATGAATAAATGGAAAATCAATTCTGGATATCTTTCACAAGGTAAGCAGTTTCATATCAATTTTTGCAATTTAGTCTATTTTAAGACACCCTTAAATACCATAGTTTCTTAATAGCATAGCTTTGCTCCATTATTTTGAAGTGAGAAATAACTAAAATGAAATGGCTAAAATTTAACCTAAAAAGTTCATCATCACTAACTCTTTGAAATCTGTCTAGTCATTTTCAGTTACCAACTCTTATTCAATAACTATGTTTCAATACTCGGGTAGGGTAAACTCTACTAGTTTTCCCCTTTATTAACTTATTTCAAAGCCAAGCTAAGAAACTATTTAATAACTACAGTTTTTAATATAAAAACCAAGAAAGAATTGTTATTCATTTTTAGGTAGACTTCTCGCTATTCATTATTATACATTGACCTTGACTATGGTACCAATTTATTTTATAGATCATTAGAATTTATAAATTTTATTGGGACATTCTCAGTGAACATGCATTTTCTCATTTTGTTAGTTTTAATCTACCAATGCTGCTTGATTTCAAATTTCTCATGAATTTATTTTTATTATTGCTTCTATTTTCCCTTGGACATCATTTTCCAGACAGTGTGCTTCAAAAGTCAATCTTAAAACTATCCATCAATTGAAACGTCCTTCAAAAATCAAAAGCAGAGAATTTAAATTGTTTTTGACTGAAAAAAGAAATAATTCATTGTTTGAAAAATAAGTTCAGAACTGGTCGTCGCCTACATTATAATTATTATAAATTGATAGTGATATTATATAATCAAATTAAAATTAGTTATCACACTAGTAGCCTCTTAGTGGAATTTCAATGAGCTTTTATATCATGATGATCATCCAAGTAACTAGTAACTATATTGATAAACCTCTTATTAGAACTTGTATGCATACTGGGCTAATTTAATTTTATGATTTCAAGAAATGTTTCTTACAAGCCAGCAGCTACCGTACTGATTTGAACCATGATCTACCAATAATTGATTCAAACTATTCCAATCCTTATAGATAATTAATCCATATTCTTTTCAATGAGAAAATGTTTTTCAGTCTCATTTAATTATTATCTTTAATCTCTGTCCTTTTGCTCAAACTCCACTTACTCACTACTCAAATATATACACATCCCACTTGCAATTTGACATGTTCAGTGACTATAGATAGGCCTACTGTACTAATCCAACATTTTCTCAAAATTATGTTGCTGCAACCCAAATTGACCAATTTCTTTGATTATTTCACAATTATTTTTAGGATATTATAAAATTGGGTTCCACTATTTGACGTCGTTTCAGGCATTGCTGAATATAGTTAGCAAGATTATTAACTTGAAGCTAGTTTGTAAAATATTTTTTCAAGTTTGGTTTCTCAGTCGTTTAGTAAATTATTCAGTAGCTATTGATTCATTAGCGGCCCTAAGGCTTGTTTCACACACACACCCGGCAGTCGGGTAACTGGTGTTGTTTGCCCAGCTGTACGAACATTGCATTATATGGGACTATGTAATCATACCGGATAAACAATAATGGTTACCTAACTGCTGGGTATGTGTGAAACAAGCCTTAGGGCCTCTAATGAATCAATAGCTTTTGAATGATTTTCTAAACGACTAAGAAACCAGGCATGAACCATATATTAAATTGATCATGATGTTATTTCCATGCCAGTGAATCGAAATGACTCATTCCAAATTCAATTCTATTGGATCACCAATTAATTCTAATATATACTAATGATAGTCTTATTGGGATTGAATAGGAAATTTTAATTCATTCCAAGTATCCTCCAACATTATTCTCAAGGGCAGAGATTGTTCATTGATATACTTGATGAATGAAGTGGCTGTTTTACCCTATCAAAATTTCAATATAATTATTGTTGGAGCCGTATTGATACTGGTTTATTTTGTATGGCTTTCCATTTTTAAGAACAAGTATTTCTGAGTTTTCAACTATATCCAGCAAAACATATGATGCAGTATCAGTATATTAGGACACATTGTTTAATGCTCAAGATACTTGATCTTAATCAACATCATCACTTCAAACACATTCTATAGTCAATTGAATATTGCCAGCACATATCAATTTCCAATCAACTTTACAAACTTTTATCAATGTAACACCACCACATATTTTGATATAATTGAAGCAATCAACACACCTCCAAATTTGTAATAGCTTAACTGAACTATTTTTTTTTTTCAACAGGATGACTGATCAGTTCAACCTACTTCAAGAAGGAGATATGAAAAGACTCAACTTCACGGTAACCTCTTCAGTAGGTCAAGATGGTGGAGTACAAACTGGCCAGGACGTGAAACTGGAGGTTTGGTATTATGTATCTTGCTTTTATAGTCAGTTAGGTTAGAAGTTTCCCACCATTCTCCTGCATATGCTAGGAGGTTTACAGTTGTTAGTCAAGTACCACACTCTTCAACCATGCTCTTGGATTGTGCCACAAAGTCATATTTGTGGCTTCGATGGCAGGGTCTGCATCTGAGAGTCCATGTCTCTCTTGTAGAGTTCATGACCGCAGTTGTCAGATAACGCTGCTATACGTCCGTCTTATGATGGAGTGGTACTGTTTATTGTAGCTGGTGGGATGTGTTATGAGGCTAACAATCGTGAATGGAGATTTGTTGGGTTGTAGGGCATTTGCAGTTGTTAATCATGTATCACACTTTCTATCCGGGCTCTTGATTTGTGCCATGACATAATCTTATCGCGCTTGATGGTTTTTTGGCTGGGTTCAGTGGCTCTCACGGATGCTTCGAGAGTCTCTCTCCTCGCTAAGGCCTTGTGACTACTTGTTAGTTCCACAAGGAGAACAGGGTGCACTGCTCAGTCGCCACAACCATTTTATTATGGTGTGGTACATTTCATTGCAGCTGGTGGGTTGATATAAGGCTAACAAATGTAAATAGGGATTTGCTGTTAGGTCCCTGTCAGGATTCTCATGTCACATTCATTGTGCATGGACTGTGTTACCCTGTGATCAAGAGATGCCGGTTGCCAGGTGAAAACCCTGGAGTAATGATGTCTCCGACATATGTTGAGTGCAGGTGTTAGCACCTTTATGTTTGGTAATTGTGATAAGAGATTAGATTAGACATTGATTATGCAAAAATTGTGGGAGTGGCTCTCACTTTAGCTTCGGCTACTGGCTTTGTGCTTA
The DNA here is from genome assembly GCA_948455865.1 of Conomelus anceps. NCBI lineage: Eukaryota > Metazoa > Arthropoda > Insecta > Hemiptera > Delphacidae > Conomelus > Conomelus anceps. The sequence continues at coordinate 64,352,428 of OX418221.1, forward strand.
GAGCTTATGCCGTATTTACTGTTGCCAGTGAAAATGCCATAAGCTCCAACACACTGAGAATAGAGTTCACTAAATCAAATCATTTATATATCCTCCTCAACAAAAATAGAAACATAAAAATATAAAAAATACATCTGAATAATATAAAATAAAATTGCACTAAATCAACAAATATATAACTAGTTTATATGGTATTTATATACCAGTTTCAAAAGTACAAATCATGATTTGAAAGAATCAAAAGATTTTCTGGGGCTCTTATACACATGCTAGGAAGTGGGAATATGTGATACTATTTATCAATTGCTTAGAGGCGCTTGCCTACAGATGGTAGGAATGCAAATATTTGAAACTATTTTATTGATAGATTATTGGCGCTTGCCTACAGATGTAGGAGTGCAAAAATATTTGATACTATTTATTGATAGATTATTGGCGCTTGCCTACAGACGTAGGGGTGCAAAAATATTTGATACTATTTATTGATAGACTATTGGCGCTTGCCTACAGACGTAGGAGTGCAAAAGTATTTGATACTATTTATTGATAGATTATTGGCGCTTGCCCACAGATGTAGGAGTGCAAAAATATTTGATACTATTTATTGAAATATTATTGGCGCTTGCCTACAGTCGTAGGGGTGCAAAGATATTTGATACTATTTATTGATAGACTATTGGCGCTTGCCTACAGATGTAGGAGTGCAAAAGTATTTGATACTATTTATTGATAGATTATTGGCGCTTGCCTACAGATGTAGGAGTGCAAATATATTATACTATTTATTGATAGATTATTGGCGCTTGCCTACAGATGTAGGAGTGCAAAAATATTTGATACTATTTATTGATAGATTATTGGCGCTTGCCTACAGACATAGGGGTGCAAAAATATTTGATACTATTTATTGATAGATTATTGGCGCTTGCCTATAGATGTAGGAGTGCAAAAATATTTGATACTTTTTATTGATAGATTATTGGCACTTGCCTACAGATGTAGGAGTGCAAAATAATATATTATACTGTTTATTTATAGATTATTAGCGCTTGCCTACAGATGGTAGGAGTGCAAAAATATGTGATACCATATTTATTGATAGATTATTGGCTCTTGCCTATTCATGTATGGTGAATGTGATAAGAAATTAGATTAGACATTGATTATTCAAAATTTGGGGAAGTGGCTCTCACTTTAGCTTCAGCTACTGGCTTTGTGCTTAGAGTTTATGCCATTCTCTCTGGCAATGTTTTGGCAGTGAAAATGTCATAAGCTCTACCACACTGAGAATAGAGTTCACTTGGGTACATTCAAGCATGGAAGCAATAATTCAAGGGTAGTTTAAGGGTGCTGTCCTATACTTGCTAGGAAATGAAAATATGTGATACTATTTATTGATAGATTACTGGCGCTTGCCTACAGATGTAGGGGTGCAAAAATATTTTAAATCATTCATTGATAGATTATTGGCGCTTGCCTACTGATGTAGGGGTGCAAAAAATTTGATACTATTTATTGATAGATTATTGGCGCTTGCCTGCAGATGGTAGGAGTGCAAATATGTGATACTATCTATTGTTAAATAAGGAATTTTCCCCATTTAATCACTCTTGCTCAAGTCTGTTTCAGCCACACTGTGTTGTTGTCATCACCACTTCTTCTCGGGTATTCTTCTCAAACAGATTCAACTCCATTCGTGCTACAGTCTTTTTTTAAGCTTCATCTACTAGGTAATTAACTGTTTTTCTTTTCTTGTAGAATCTATTCTAAATAACTGAAGAAATCACAATAGCCTTCATAGCTAAACAGATTCGGTTTCAGAGCAATTCAAATATCTAATCCAGTGCTGAGTTTCAAGCATTGCATTTTGAGATTTGTCCAGATATCTCAACGCAGTAATAATTGAATGTTTCCATGAGTGATGATTCTGAATCTCCATCAATAAATCAGATAATAAATCCAGCCAATCCGACTTAGCTTTTTTAAATGCTATCCAATTCTAAACTATTCTTGATTATTTGAATTAAAAATTAAATTGTGTTGTTTTAAAACTATTTAGTGGACTTTATGCTTTGAAAATTTCTTTTATCTCTGATTGTTTTCTAGGCTAGTTTGCCAGCAGAAGTGTTCATCTAATTGCTATCAAAGAGGATGGAAACTCCAAAACTAAAACTGATAAGATATATAGTAGTACCGGTAGCTTACCTGAACAGAATTTTTGTTTGAAGCTTGGTATTTGATGATCCAGACAAACTGCTAGCTGGACAGTTACTTGAAAAAATATTATTGTTGAAAATGATAGAATAATATTCTCCAAAAGATTATATTGTTTTCATATTGATGCAGGAAATTTGATGAAAATTTCTGTAAACATGATTAGGCTACCAATACACAGTTTCAGTAGTTCGTTGGTATTATAAACCTTTTAATCAGAATTGAAATGCAATAATTTTTGTTTAATGTTGAAATAATAATTGTTTTTTGCTTTTCTACTGGTGGGGAAGGAATTATGCACAAATTCTGGAACGCAGATTTCAGGGTTATACCGGAACGTTTTTCTAAGTATGTCGAGAATTAAAAAAATATTTTTTAGCAACTTTTTATATTGTACTTGTAATTGGGCATGCATTTATGTTGTTACAATTCTTTGTTATATTGTGTTTTTCATGGCATTGATTTAAAAAACGTTATGTATTAATAATAGCAAAAAAATCATTTTCTATTTAAATTCAAACAATGAAAATATATATAGTTGATAAAGTTTCTATAGAGTACAAGTGACCTTTTCAGATTATTTCAAGTCTCAACTTTTGTAATTTTATCGATTGTGGCTATTGTAATTTGTGAATACTGTTTGTATTGACTAGTCTTAATACTTCAAGGCATGATTTTGAAACACAGTTTGTACAATCCACTACTAGGTAGGGCATGCAGTTCTCTGTTACTTCGTTTATTTGTTTTATTGTGTATTTCTTGTCATTGATTTTACCAGACACTTTGTATCAATCATTGTTAAAAAATGTCAGCTCCCACTTCAAACAATTGAAGATATATCTAGTTGATAATGATTTATAATTTAAGTATAATTTCAAGTTTCAACTGCTGTAATTTTATCGATGGTGACTAATGTAATGTGAGAATACTGTTGGTATTGACTTGTCTTGTACTCCATGTGTGGAGTTTTCAAGGCTTAATCTTTAAAAAATTCAAATAATAATAAATAAAAATACAGGATGAAAAGGGCAGAAGAAGGAAGAAGCGAGAAAGGTGGGAGGTCTAGGCCACGGGCTTCTCCATCTTTCTTAGTATATTATATTGAATGATCAACATTTAATTTAATTTCCACTTTTAATAATATTTTATTGTTATATAGATAGGAAACATTGTTTTTTAAATGTTATGATTTATTCAAAATTATTTTCTCTTTTGTATGAATTTCATTTATAAAATCTTATACTGGGTTCTCTGCTGTACAAACCGATGGAGAATTTTGAGAGGTTCTTTTTGTCCATCTTGAATTACATCTGAAGTTCTGCTCTTCTGGTGTATTTTGATGATGTTCTCTTTTTGGTGTTTAGGGAGGGGGGTATTGTTTGCTGGAGGGGGGTATTGTTTGCGGTACTGGTTCTATTGTGTTGCTACGGTGTCAGTTTGTAGAATAGCTTTTGATGTATATTTGTTGTATCAGAGGAGTACTGCAGAAAACCCAGCAAATGAGATTTATATTAAAATATATTCTTTTTAAAACAATTATTATTTATTAATAGAAAATGTGGTCAGGGGATACTGTTTGGTTGGCAGGACAGAGGTGATCTCTGGAGGTACCCCAGGGATTGCCTCTCAACTCCAACACTACTTCCCTCCGTTAATGGGTTGTAGTTAGGAGCAGTATCCACCTCGCGTGGCCCACAAGGCCCCTCCCGGAAGGGGGGCAAGTCAACCTTACGTCCTCGAATGGTGTTGATGCCACACCTCGTGTGGGCTGGGAAACGTACGTCCTGGGTGCCCTCGGTTTGGTTCATCTCTTGACTGGAGGCAGTGTTGAGATGTCCCCTGACGGTGGGATACCACAGTGACTGCGGCCGACAAGGCTCTGGCGATTGGCGAAGTTAGGGACACCCAAAGTTAGTAGACAGATCTATCTGCTACTAATCTTGGTGGTCTCTCACTACCGCTTTTCATGAATTTTTACTATTCTTCCTTTCTGTTCTCAATTCCCTTTTGGGGCCAAGTAATAGGTGTTGTTAATTTTAATTTTTTTATTTTCTCATGTAGGCATCTATTATTTTATCATCCTATCATTCGCAGTTCTTATTTAGATTGTTGTGTAATTTAATTTATTTTAAATTATGTGAAAAAATTGAATTAAACTTAATATTTTGAGCTAGTATTCATGCGAGCAGCAGAACATATAGGACGTCTAAAGAATAGTAACTTTAAATTCTTGTAATGATGTGAAAATTCTTTAGAGTAGAATTTGATGTGGAAATAGTGCGTGATTTGGATTTCTGCTTTCCATTTTCAGGTATCTGTTCAATCAGAGATAAGCTACGAAACTCCTGGGCACTCTTTGTAAGGGTGACCGATTGGCCAGCAAAAGAGACTCTGTTCTCTGCTGTATAATCACTTCCCGGTGGTTCGGAAACCACCTAAAACTGTAAGTCCAACTCAGCAATCACCATCATCCAATTCACTACCCACGCACAGGTCTCAGTCCTATGTGGGCTTCATCCTCAAAAAAAAATCATGGGAATAAAACGCAAAAACCTTCATATCAAAAAACTAGGTCTAAGCAAGGGCGTCATTTTAGTCCAGCTTATGAGGGGGAAGGGGCATTTATTAAAAAATCTATCTGAAGAGTTTGAATTTTTTCACAATTTTGTTTCTTATTACTATTTTTTCAAGTTAATATCTTATTCCAATAAAGTAATTTTGTTGTTTGGTATAATAATATAATAATTATCTATACCACTTTTTTCACTTTTGGCTTACCGTATATTAATAATAATAATAATAATAATAATAATAATAATAATAATAATAATAATAATTTCCTAGATCATCATGTCAGTTTTTTGGTTAGAAGTGTTGTGGTTTTTGTAAGATATGATCAAAAAGTTTGTGAGATTTAAAATTTAGTTGTTCATTGAGAATGTTTTGTTTATTTTGTGTGGTGTGTTTGTATATTTCAAATTGTTCCAAGGTGTTGAGTTCGTGTCCTTTAGATTTTATGTGTAGAATGTGTAGGTTGGTACTGATGTCGGTAAAAGTGTGTCCAGTTTGAATGATATGGTCGGCAAAATTCGATTCAGCTTTGGATGTCAGGGCTTGAAAGTGTTCCTTGTAACGTTGTTTGAATGTGCGGCCTGTTTGTCCTATGTAGAATTTGTTACAATCAGAGCAGTTTAGTTTGTAGATCCCTGGGAGATCGTATTTGTTTGTGTTCAGTGTGGTTTTGAGTGTAAGTGCATTTTTTATTTTGTTTTTTGTTCTGAATGAGATGGTGTGGCCGGCTTTTTTGAAGATTTTTGCTAGTCTGTGTGATTGTGGATTAATGAATGTCATTGTGATGTATTTTTTGTCAGTGGTGTTGGTGTTTTGTTTTTTGTTTCTTATTTTGACTGCATGTCGTTAAATTTCACATGAAAAGTTAATATTAACAACGCAGTTCGTCATGGAACAAGAAATCCAGGAACAACTAAATTTTAAATCTCACAAACTTTTTGATCATATTTTACAAAAACCACAACACTTCTAACCAAAAAACTGACATGATGATCTAGGAGCCTCTGAAGATGGATCTCATAGATTCGAAAGTACTCGGCCAGTTTAAGTGAGTTATTATACTTATTCTTGACAAATATTTGACTGCATGTCGTTAAATTTCACATGAAAAGTTAACAAATTATCAATTGAAGGAAATTTAATATATTATTACACACGGTTCACCCACCAAATCGAGACGTACAGCGTACTAGTCTGTGCAAACCCTCGAACACGCAAAGTTCATACACTTGTTTTCCCCCACACTTTAAACGTTTGTGTGTTCTCCTTTTTGCATTGAGAATAGATACGAAACAAAGTAATACACAATAGACCAAAATAGGAATGCCTTCTCTATTCTTCCACCTCCGTACCCTCCTTCATAGTTTTATTGGTGGGGTGGGAGCAGGGGCGGATCCAGGATTTTTGTGAGGGGGGGGCGCACCCTAGGATTTTTGTAAGGGGGGTATGGAATACCCTGCACAAAAAGAGGGTCCGGGGTACTCACCCAGAATTTTTTTAAATTTCCAATGCTAGAAATATCTGTGTAAGGGGGCTATGGAAACCCCCCACGGGATCTCCCCAGGAAAAAAATTTAATTTCAAATGCCTAGATATTACTTTTTTCAAGCACTTAAACTAAAAAAATTGTTGTCAGTTTTGGACTAAAATGATTATTAGCAAAATTAATTGAATAATGATCATAGCAAAATTAATTGAAAACTATCATGATCTGACACGTGTTCAGACCTGAAATGTTATTGAAAGTAAGAAACAATAGTAATTTTTCTATTCAAGCGGGTAGAGCCTGTAAGAAAAAAAATATATATTTTTAATTTTCTCACTGGTTTTCATCCTTACTTGAACTGTTGGTACTGTTGATGTCAATGACGATAACGAACTTGCATTTTACACCAGCACTTAACTTTTGTAAGTAGTATGAGACGCGTTTACGGACCTGAGTCCTATTCTCAGCGAATAGAGAATAGTAACAGCTATACAAAGTACACTACATAGAGTATACAGAGCGAAATGGGGTAGGCCCTATGTATTCTCTGTATGCTGAAGATGTTACTCAGGTCTTGAAACGCGTGCGCTGCTACTCACAAAAATGAAAGTCCGTTCAATGCAAGTTTATAAATGTAATTAACATAGATATCTTTCAGGTATATCATCTATGTATTTGAAATTAATAGTAGTCAAGCATAAAGTTTAAGTACCAGAAAAATGGGGTGAAGTCGTACACTTTTGGACGTTTTTTCCCCAGAAACACCATAAAATGTATTCTTAAAATAATAAAAAAATCAGAGTACATTCCTTGATACTCTATATACTTAGCCAAAGTAATAAAAACGTTTCAAAAATCCATGCTAGTTCTAAAAAAATGAAAAACGTTTACGACTTCACTCCACAGGTTGGGGTGAAGTCGTACACGTATTTACTTCACACTCTGTATGACTCTGGGTTAACAAAAGGTTGAAGTCATACTTTAAATTATTGTGTTTTTAAAAAGAAGAATCATAGTTTACACCAAAAATAATTAAATATGAGAACATATGAACTTTTATTAAGGCACTTTATCATTATATTAACCATATTTAGAAGAAAAAAATTTTTTCCGGGTGATCCGGACCTTTATTGTTTCAGTAAGAAAATTAGAGCCGGCTTACTTGAAACTATTCCCATTCCCCTATCATTTATGATATCTTTCATGAGTTGGGCTGCCGTACAAATAGGGCACAAAACTTAAAAATTTCCCTTGTAACGGGTTTTAGGATATCCCTTGTAACTTTTTGAAAAGTGGAACAATTCCCATGAAACCACATTTTAAGCAATTTTAGATATGAATTCATCTATTTTGAAAATTCAACCCACGTTATGTGTCAAAGTAAATTTCATCAAGCTCTCGCGTTATTGCCAAAGTGTAATCCGGGCCCTCATTGTTTAGTAAAACAATTAAATGCAGATATTTATACTCTTTTTGATCCCCCACCTTTTCTGATTCTGGTACTGTACATACAATACTTGAAAATTTCTTCTAAAAGGAGAGTTTGGGTTTGCTCCACATTATTAATTTTTTAAGTATCATTTTATTGAAGTTGGTTTCTTTTTTGTTTAAAATAATCCATCTAATACCACAATTTTTATTGATTTCAGACATCATTTTTTGTCAAATGTTGTCTCTAAAGGCTTCTTAAAATTGAAAAGTTATTTTGTCTCTGGGGGATCTATCTACCTGATTCCCTTATGGCTACGCCTCTGTGATATTACATGAACAATGAATACATAAAAATTAATCGATTTTTAAAACGTGTGTAACTTTACAAAATAATTAAACCATTAGTACTCATTATATAGGCTACTCACATCAGTTAATTATACATAGACACTACATCATACAACCTACAACTATGCATAGTGAATCATTCAAATTAGAGTGATGTTAATATTCAAAAGTTAAATTTTCTTCTAATAAATCATGAAAAATTGCAGATAAATTTTGCGCCCCCCCTTTATATTATATATGCCCATAATCCGGGGCATATTTATAAATCCAGCCCTGGTGAGGGGACTCCAAGTGGATAGCCGAAATAATCAAGTCTACTTTTTTTTTAATAAATATGGCTAATAACAATATTATTTTACAGTAGTCTCATTAATTTTGGATATCTACCATAACATCACTATCACCAATACAAATTAGATTATTATAAAAGGATGTTAATGAAAAATAACGATTTCGAATCGGTTGGATTACTCAATAGATGTATAAGGATGTAAAGTTGCATAATTTTCCTCTAGCATTAACCAAAAAATATATTTTCACACTACCTCAAGGGGGGGGCGCGCGCCCCCCGCGCCCCCCTGCTGGATCCGCCCTTGGGTGGGAGTGAGGAAGAACCTGTTTTCTTATCACCAGAGCTGAAGCTGGCTGCCTCGGCTGGTAAGCGACGCTGCTGCAACCTCTCGGAATTACTGTGAACTATGTTGCCTATGTTGGCCTACCCGTTTTGTAAGCCTTTTAAAATCTGTTATTTTTTAATAGTTTCACATTCTAAAACAAAAAAACCTCCCAGGACAAACATTAACAGCAACTTGCTTGTTAATATGACGTTTTCCGTTTTAATTTTTATTGAACGTGTCATTTGATAAATTGGTTCAAAGTTTCATGATTTCTTATGGGACAAAAGAAAGTTACTTTCCAAGTTTCAGGGTTTATTTTTGGATAAAAATTAATTTTTAATATAAATGTATACTGCTAACACCTATCAAATTGTTTGGCCTGAGTTAGTTTTTGCATTTAAATGCGGACAGACTAGAAAATGAAACATTTTTAGTAGCGCCCCATGTTAAAAGATGGTCTGAGCCAGCGGCTAGCGGAGTCAGGTCTCGCCCCCTCTTAATAATTTGTCATTATATTTTATAAAATAAATTGAAAAGTTACTGAATATGGGGTTAGATCTGGGAAGACCTACGATCCCTGGACCCTATGGGGTTAGATTTCGCTGTGATGGCGACCTTATGCTTATTACTGTCGAAGATATTCTTGTAAGAGCCTTTATAATGGAAGATATTTTACAACATAATTTACTATGTTATAGTGGAATACCGGCCTTGTACACAAAAGTTTAGAATTATCATTCTGATAGGCCGAGTACATACCAAAAGCAACTGTTGATAGCAACGCAACAGCAACTCAACTCAGTCAACTGGAGTTTCTTTTAGGTTTACACCGCGTGTACATACAAAAGAAACCCAAGTTGACAAGTTGTCCAGTCACTTGTACCGATGTCTTCGTCCGAGGAGGAGGCAGTTCTTCTACGTGTGCTTAGAAAAAAGAAAAAAAAAGTATAATGGCAGCAACATACATAGAAGCCAGTGGCATGCCTTACAAGAATTGGAAGAATATCCTGAAAAGTTTTTTTTAACTATTACAGGATGAGCAAGGCTAGCTATGATTATGTTGCTGGATTTAGTGACCCCTCTACTGCTGAAAAAAAAAAAATACTAACTACAGAACCCCAATTGATGTAGGCGAAAATATTAACATTCACATTAAGGTAAGTTCAATGAAATGTATTTATTTGTTGTTAAAGTTGTTAAAAGTTAGAAGTTGAAGTTTAAGTTAAAGTTCAAAGTTATAAAAAGTTATAAAATTAACAATCACATTAAGGTAAGTTCAATGAAATGTATTTATGTACTCTGCCACAGCCTGCCAAGCTTTGTCTGTCACCACCCTGTTACTGTATGACTTATTGTTGTTATGGTCATATAAACAATTAAACTGTTCAATGAACTGTGCAAATTTAATATTTTCTTGTTGTTCAGCAGCCATATTTACGTACGGTATGCACTTCACAAGAGCAACTGAGCAACTGGCAACTCGAGTTTACAGCTTGTCGTGACTCAAGTTGCCTGCGTTGCTCAGTCAAGTGACCGTTGAATCACCGTCGCATCACAGTCGCTTTGGTATGCACAGGCCCATTAAACTGCTTGTGCTATTCATAGGCAACTCAAGTTGCCGTTGCCTTGTCGTTGCGTTGCTATCACCGGTTGCTTTTGGTATGTACGCGGCCATAGAAATAGCTTCCGGGCTTCTCTGACAAAAATGATGACCAAGAAAAAAATGTTCCTCTTAAGTGCCGCATTATTATCCAGAAAGGAGTGGTCTACTTACAATATTGTATCAAAACTTGAATTATATTAATGTAATGAATGTTATAATCTAGTGCATCAAGTTCTATCATGCTGCATTTACGTACGCAAGAAAAGTTTACATAATATGTGTTTGTGTTCTTTGTAAGGCTGTTCTAATTAATTGATAGAGAGTTTTGCATAGCGCTCAGAAGGCTTTACAGTATCACGACGTTACTGGTGATTTAAGCCGTTCTTCACATGCTCTACTCTCTAATAACAGCTTGTGGTATACTTTGTCATTGCTGTACAAGATCACACGGTAAAGGGTAGTCACAAATAAAAAACAAAATAGATGTAGGCCTATTTAACAGATTTTTAATCATAATATGATAACATACATTAATAAATAAATGAGAAATAATGAAAGACCCCTTCAATATTCAACTTAAAAATAACTACAAAACCCATTGTAACATTGAACTAACTAAGGTAACTAACATCACTTTAACTAAGGTAAACCAGTTCAAATCAACAAATTGGTTGAAATAAATTTAGTAAAAGTTATAATACAAAAAATGAAAATATGGCAATACAGTTGAACATAGACTAAATGCTTTATTCTATAAATAGTCCATCAATAAAATTGATATTAAATACCAGTACTAGTTTTTGCGGTTTTATAATTACGAATTTTGTGTCAGAGAGAATAAATAATATATTATGGCAAGAGGTCTTTGTGTCTGACACCACCAATGAGTTTATTATAATCATTCAAGTCTCCTCTATGGAATACATATTAATATTATACATTTAAGTCAGCAAAAAGTTGATTTATATGTTACCGGCTATATAGAATGCCTAAACATTTTAGGCAAAGTATGAAATAAAATGAGTTTGCTAGTTCTTCACATGCACAGCGTAGGACGTCTAGACATTGAATATAATGCCTAGGCATTCTATAGACGAGTACCGTACTCACAGTTCTGCGGCAAAGTATACAGAGTGAACAGCATTGCTTGGTAACAGGAGCGTATTTATAAGGTGGAGGAGTGGTCTTTGAGTCCGGCGCCCGAGTCCCAAGAAATAACTTCAAAATCTACCCCAAAATTAACATGTTTTGAAAATTTAGTTGGATCACAATTTCTTAAGTCTAGAATCAAAAAATAAGACTAAGTGAAATTCGGTATTCAGGTTTGATAAAACCCTAGATGCGTGATAAGCAAGACTTTCAAAATTTTCAAAAGTTTATTTTAAAAAGTTAAATTTGCTATCTTGACCTTTTGAGGCCCTAGACGCGTAGGTGCTCCGAAAGGGTTTCAAAACACCACGAAATAGGTCCGAAGGTAACGATTTTTCTTTGCATGCGGAAGTCGCATTTTTATTTATCTTAAGACAATCATTATAACAACGCAGTAAAGCCTGGTTCACATTTTTGCAAGTAGACCTTGCAAGTACAGGTCGGGTGCAGGTGATGACAAGTCAATTTACTTATTATCAAATTCTTAACAGTATGTACCCCTTTGCAAGTAGAGTAGTTTGCAAGTACACTAGCAAAGTCTAGCAAGTAATAATATTAGCAAAGCAAAACTATAAACGCAAACTATGGAATCATATCAATGAAACTAAAGGCCTACACATGACGATAAAAATAATCTGAATAAATAAAAAAAAAATAATATAAAAAATAGTCTGAAAGTGTAGTTTTTCTCCAATTCTTTTTGGTCAAGGCAAAACTAATATGGTTTGAACCTTGCTTGAAAATGACGACTTGTTACGAAATTGAAAAATATCGATATAATTAAATATGGTCGATATATCGAAATGTCGACCTTGGATGATGGAATATCGATGTATTGAAGGCAACTTTCAACAATCGATATTTAGGATATATCGATGATCAATTTTGTCGTTTACGCGACGTGTCAAACTGAACCACTCAGGTGGACCAGCTTGTCGGTGGGAAAGGTTGTCGTTCGTTGACCAAAACTCATTTGGACAGTTTGTCGTTTGCATGCAGCGTCAAACTTAACCACTCAGATGGAATGTGGACCAGCTTGTCGGTGGGATAGTTTGTCGTTGGGACAGTTTGTTGTCGTCCCACGAAAAACTGTCGTTTTTCGTGTCAAATAATAACTTCAAAAATCAGTTTTGAAGATACTGATTTAGATAAAATTCACAAGACATCTATCACTTGAAGTTCAAGTTTATCGTTGCTCTGATACACAGATTTATTTTCCACAAAAAAGACGTCCCGTACTCATATACCTATATATCAGGACAATGGGATTAGTGTATCTATAGAGTAGATATATTTACCATATAAAACCAGCTGGATCGTAAATATTCATATTTTGTCAGGGCAATGAAATTAGTATATCAGCTGATAGAGATTCTATAAAAAGCCTGATCGCATTTATTTACCTACAGCTGATGATAACTCAATATATTTTGATATCATTTCTATTGAGAATTCCATATGGTGAAAACAACTATTTTATATATATTATAGTAATATATAGATATATTAATGAAGGGCTGAGATGCTATTGACCTTTTATTTCGCTTCAAAAAGGATGAAGGAGTCGGTTAATTTTATTGGCCAACGAACTTGACCTGTCTAAAGATACCAAGAATCTGTGTTTCAAATTTGAAGTTGATTGATAAAGGCGTTCGAAAGTTATCGTGGAACATACAAACACACAACGCCTCCAAGTCAAAAGGAAGAACTCGCTTCGCTCGTTCAAAAATAGAAATACTTTTGAATTATCTAAGATGAGTTCAAAATCAATCTGTCGTCTCAAGGAACATAACAAGAATGGCAATTTCCTTGAAAATTGCATTTAAATTACTTGAAAATGCAAAAATCGAAAATACCAATGATCATAACTCAAAACATAGGGTTATCGCTCGGTCCAATACATCGATACTTCCTAATTAATGTGCAACGATAGAGAGTATATATGGACTAATCAATAGTAGCTTCGAGGGCTAATTTGCATATTAGTTACCCTGGGTGAAAGCGAGGTGCGCAAAATATGATACAGTAGTTGAAACCTCCCCAGGTTAGGCTCTATCAATGTACCAAATATCAATCAAAATCTGAGAGGATTTAGTGTTTTGCTAGAAAAAATGTAAAATGAATAGTCCATGGTTTTTTGCAAAAATCTTCAAATATTTAAAAATGCTCATACTGTGGTGTTTGATAGTACTTGAAGAGACTTTCAAAAATGTGTAATCAAATTGGAGAAATTCGCTCTCCTTCAGGAGTTATGTATATAACTTCAGGAGTATTTTTAAATGAGTGATAATTTTTTTCTAGGCTAATTACTCGCTCTGTATGATAGGCATGAGCGCCAAATTTGGTGTTGACATTCCTCGGGCCAAGCCCTATCTGTATCACAAATAGCATCCAAATCTAAGAGAATATTCTGTTTTGCCTAGAAAAACGCACGATGTATATAATAGCCCATGGTTTTTTGCAATAATCTACAATTATTAAAAAATGCTCATACTATGGTGGTTGATAGTACTTGAAGAGAACTTCAGAAATATGTAATCAAATTGGAGAGATTCGCTCTCATTCAGGAGCTATGAGTGATAATTTTTTTCTAGGCTGATTATTCGCTCTGTATGATAGCCATGTGCGCCAAATATGGTGATGACATTCCTCGGGCCAAGCCCTATCTGTATCACAAATAGCATCCAAATCTAAGAGAATATTCTGTTTTGCCTAGAAAAACGCACGATGTATATAATAGCCCACGGTTTTTTGCAATAATCTACAATTATTAAAAAATGCTCATACTATGGTGGTTGATAGTACTTGAAGAGACCTTCAAGAATAAGTAATCAAATTGAATAAATTTGCTCTCCTTCAAAAGTTATGTGCATTTCTAAATGAGTAAAAAATATTTTTCTAGTATGATTACTCGCCCTGTATGACAGCTATGTGCGCCAAATTTGGTGTGTACATTCCTCAGGCCAAGCCCTATCTGTGTACCAAATATCAACCAAATCTGAGACAATTTTACGTTTTTCCTGGAAAAACACTAGATGTATAGTCCATGGTTTTTTGCAAAAAGCTTCAAATATTTAAAAATGCTCATACTGTGGTGGTTGATAGTACTTAAAGAGACCTTCAAGAATAAAAAATCAAATTGAATAAATTTGCTCTCTTTCAAAAGTTATGTGCGTTTCTAAATAAGTAAAAAATATATTTCTAGTGTAATTACTCGCCCTGTATGATAGCTAGGTGCGCCAAATTTGGTGTGTACATTCCTCAGACCAAGCCCTATCTGTGTACCAAATATCAACCAAATCTTATAGAATTTTACGTTTTGCCTAAAAAAACACTCGATGGTTTTTTGCAAAAAGCTTCAATTATTTAAAAATGCTCATACTGTGGTGGTTGATAGTACTTAAAGAGACCTTCAAGAATAAAAAATCAAATTGAATAAATTTGCTCTCTTTCAAAAGTTATGTGCGTTTCTAAATAAGTAAAAAATATTTTTCTTGTGTGATTACTCACCCTGTATGATAGCTAGGTGTGCCAAATATGGTGTGTACATTCCTCAGGCCAAGCTTTATCTGTGTACCAAATATCAACCAAATCTGAAAGAATTTTACGTTTTGCCTAAAAAAACACTTGATGTATAGTCCATGTTTTTTTGCAAAAAGCTTCAATTATTTAAAAATGCTCATACTAAAGTGGTTGATAGTACTTGAAGACACCTTCATAAATAAGTAATCAAATTGGATAAATTTGCTCTCCTTCAAAAGTTATGTGCATTTCTAAATATGTGAAAAATATTTTTCTTGTGTGATTACTAACTCTGTATGATAGCTAGGTGTGACAAATTTGGTGTGTACATTCCTCAGGCCAAGCCCTATCTGTGTACCAAATATCAACCAAATCTGAGAGAATTTTACGTTTTGCCTAAAAAAACACTTGATGTATAGTCCATGTTTTTTTGCAAAAAGCTTCAATTATTTAAAAATGCTAATACTGTGGTGGTTGATAGTACTTGAAGAGACCTTCAAGAATAAGTAATCAAATTGAATAAATTTGCTCTCCTTCAAAAGTTATGTGCATTTCTAAATAAGTAAGAAATATTTTTCTTGTGTGATTACTCATCCTGTATGATGGCTAGGTGTGCCAAATTTGGTGTGTACATTCCTCGGGTCAAGCCCTATCTGTGTACCAAATATCAACCAAATCTGAGAGAATTTTACGTTTTGCCTAAAAAAACAATTGATGTATAGTCCATGGTTTATAGCAAAAAGCTTCAATCATTTAAAAATGCTCATACTGTGGTGGTTGATAGTACTTGAAGAAACCTTCATAAATAAGTAATCAAATTGGATAAATTTGCTCTCCTTCAAAAGTTATGTGCATTTCTAAATATGTGAAAAATATTTTTCTTGTGTGATTACTCACTCTGTATGATAGCTAGGTGTGACAAATTTGGTGTGTACATTCCTCAGGCCAAGCCCTATCTGTGTACCAAATATCAACCAAATCTGAGAGAATTTTACGTTTTGCCTAGAAAAACACTTGATGTATAGTCCATGTTTTTTTGCAAAAAGCTTCAATTATTTAAAAATGCTAATACTGTGGTGGTTGATAGTACTTGAAGAGACCTTCAAGAATAAGTAGTCAAATTGAATAAATTTGCTCTCCTTCAAAAGTTATGTGCATTTTTAAATAAGTAAAAAATATTTTTCTTGTGTGATTACTCACCCTGTATGATAGCTAGGTGTGCCAAATATGGTGTGTACATTCCTAAGGCCAAGCTTTATCTGTGTACCAAATCTTAACCAAATCTGAGAGAATTTTACGTTTTGCCTAAAAAAACACTTGATGTATAGTCCATGTTTTTTTGCAAAAAGCTTCAATTATTTAAAAATGCTCATACTGTGGTGGTTGATAGTACTTGAAGAGACCTTCAAGAATAAGTAATCAAATTGAATAAATTTGCTCTCCATCAAAAGTTATGTGCATTTCTAAATAAGTAACAAATATTTTTCTTGTGTGATTACTCAGCCTGTATGACAGCTAGGTGTGCCAAATTTAGTGTGTACATTCCTCAGGCCAAGCCCTATATGTGTACCAAATATCAACCAAATCTGAGAGAATTTTACGTTTTGCCTAAAAAAACACTCGATGTATAGTCCATGGTTTTTAGCAAAAAGCTTCAATCATTTAAAAATGCTCATACTGTGGTGGTTGATAGTACTTGAAGAGACCTTCAAGAATAAGTAATCAAATTGAATAAATTTGCTCTCCTTCAAAGGTTATGTGCGTTTCTAAATAAGTAAAAAAAAAATTTTCTAGTGTGATTACTCACCCTGTATGATAGCTAGGTGCATCAAATTTAGAGTGTACATTCCTCAGGCCAAGCCCTATCTGTATACCAAATATCAACCAAATCTACGTAAAAAATATTTTTCTTGTGTGATTACTCACCCTGTATGATAGCTATGTGCGCCAAATTTGGTGTGTACATTCCTCAGGCCAAGCCCTATCTGTGTAACGAATATCAACCAAATCTGAGAGAATTTTACGTTTTGCCTAAAAAAACACTTGATGTATAGTCAATGGTTTTTTGCAAATATCTTCAAATGTTTAGAAATGCTCATACTGTGGTGGTTGATAGTACTTTAAGAGACCTTCAAGAATAAGTAATTAAATTGGAAAAATTTGCTCTCCTTCAAAAGTTATGTGCATTTCTAAATAAGTAAAAAATATTTTTCTTGTGTGATTACTCACCCTGTATGAAAGCTTTGTGCGCCAAATTTGGTGTGTACATTCCTCAGACCAAGTCCTATCTGTGTACCAAATATCAACCAAATCTTATAGAATTTTACGTTTTGCCTAAAAAAACACTCCATGGTTTTTTGCAAAAAGCTTCAATTATTTAAAAATGCTCATACTGTGGTGGTTGATAGTACTTAAAGAGACCTTCAAGAATAAAAAATCAAATTGAATAAATTTGCTCTCTTTCAAAAGTTATGTGCGTTTCTAAATAAGTAAAAAATATTTTTCTTGTGTGATTACTCACCCTGTATGATAGCTAGGTGTGCCAAATATGGTGTGTACATTCCTCAGGCCAAGCTTTATCTGTGTACCAGATATCAACCAAATCTGAAAGAATTTTACGTTTTGCCTAAAAAAACACTTGATGTATAGTCCATGTTTTTTTGCAAAAAGCTTCAATTATTTAAAAATGCTCATACTGTGGTGGTTGATAGTACTTGAAGAAACCTTCATAAATAAGTAATCAAATTGGATAAATTTGCTCTTCTTCAAAAGTTATGTGCATTTCTAAATAAGTAAGAAATATTTTTCTTGTGTGATTACTCATCCTGTATGATGGCTAGGTGTGCCAAATTTGGTGTGTACATTCCTCGGGCCAAGCCCTATCTGTGTACCAAATATCAACCAAATCTGAGAGAATTTCACGTTTTGCCTAAAAAAACAATTGATGTATAGTCCATGGTTTTTAGCAAAAAGCTTCAATCATTTAAAAATGCTCATACTGTGGTAGTTGATAGTACTTGAAGAAACCTTCATAAATAAGTAATCAAATTGGATAAATTTGCTCTCCTTCAAAAGTTATGTGCATTTCTAAATATGTGAAAAATATTTTTCTTGTGTGATTACTCACTCTGTATGATAGCTAGGTGTGACAAATTTGGTGTGTACATTCCTCAGGCCAAGCCCTATCTGTGTACCAAATATCAACCAAATCTGAGAGAATTTTACGTTTTGCCTGAAAAAACACTTGATGTATAGTCCATGTTTTTTTGCAAAAAGCTTCAATTATTTAAAAATGCTAATACTGTGGTAATTGATAGTACTTGAAGAGACCTTCTAAAATAAGTAATCAAATTGAATAAATTTGCTCTCCTTCAAAGGTTTTGTGTGTTTCTAAATAAGTAAAAAATATTTTTCTTGTGTTATCACTCACCCTGTATGATAGCTAGGTGTGCCAAATTTGGTGTGTACATTTCTCAGGCCAAGGCCTATCTGTGTACCAAAAATCAACCAAATCTGAGAGAATTTTACGTTTTACCTAAAAAAAAAATTGATGTATAGTCCATGGTTTTTTGCAAAAAGCTTCAATTATTTAAAAATGCTCATACTGTGGTGGTTGATAGTACGTTAAGAGACCTTCAAGATAAAGTAAACAAATAGAATAAATTTGCTCTCCTTCAAAAGTGATGTGCATTTCTAAATAAGTAACAAATATTTTTCTAGTGTGATTACTCACCCTGTATGATAGCTAGGTGCATCAAATTTGGAGTGTACATTCCTCAGGCCAAGCCCTATCTGTATACCAAATATCAACCAAATATACGTAAAAAATATTCTTCTTGTGTGATTTCTCACCCTGTATGATAGCTATGTGCGCCAAATTTGGTGTGTACATTCCTCAGGCCAAGCCCTATCTGTGTAACGAATATCAACCAAATCTGAGAGAATTTTACGTTTTGCCTAAAAAAACACTTGATGTATAGTCAATGGTTTTTTGCAAATATCTTCAAAAGTTTAGAAATGCTCATACTGTGGTGGTTGATAGTACTTTAAGAGACCTTCAAGAATAAGTAATCAAATTGGAAAAATTTGCTCTCCTTCAAAAGTTATGTGCATTTCTAAATAAGTAAAAGATATTTTTCTTGTGTGATTACTCACCCTGTATAATAGCTTTGTGCGCCAAATTTGGTGTGTACATTCCTCAGACCAAGCCCTATCTGTGTACCAAATATCAACCAAATCTTATAGAATTTTACGTTTTGCCTAAAAAAACACTCGATGGTTTTTTGCAAAAAGCTTCAATTATTTAAAAATGCTCATACTGTGGTGGTTGATAGTACTTAAAGAGACCTTCAAGAATAAAGAATCAAATTGAATAAATTTGCTCTCTTTCAAAAGTTATGTGCGTTTCTAAATAAGTAAGAAATATATTTCTTGTGTGATTACTCACCCTGTATGATAGCTAGGTGTGCCAAATATGGTGTGTACATTCCTCAGGCCAAGCTTTAACTGTGTACCAAATATCAACCAAATCTGAGAGAATTTTACGTTTTGCCTAAAAAAACACTTGATGTTTTTTTGCAAAAAGCTTCAATTATTTAAAAATGCTCATACTGTGGTCGTTGATAGTACTTGAAGAAACGTTCATAAATAAGTAATCAAATTGGATAAATTTGCTCTCCTTCAAAAGTTATGTGCATTTCTAAATATGTGAAAAATATTTTTCTTGTGTGATTACTCACCCTGTATGATAGCTAGGTGTGCCAAATATGGTGTGTACATTCCTCAGGCCAAGCTTTATCTGTGTACCAAATATCAACCAAATCTGAGAGAATTTTACGTTTTGCCTAAAAAAACACTTGATGTATAGTCCATGTTTTTCTGCATAAAGCTTAAATCATTTAAAAATGCTAATACTGTGGTGGTTGATAGTACTTGAAGAGACCTTCAAGAATAAGTAATCAAATTGAATAAATATGCTCTCCTTCAAAAGTTATGTGCATTTCTAAATAAGTAAAAAATATTTTTCTTGTGTGATTACTCACCCTGTATGATAGCTAGGTGTGACAAATATGGTGTGTACATTCCTAAGGCCAAGCTTCATCTGTGTACCAAATCTTAACCAAATCTGAGAGAATTTTACGTTTCGCCTAAAAAAACACTTGATGTATAGTCCATGTTTTTTTGCAATAAGCTTCAATTATTTAAAAATGCTCATACTGTGGTGGTTGATAGTACTTGAAGAGACCTTCAAGAATAAGTAATCAAATTGAATAAATTTGCTCTCCTTCAAAAGTTATGTGCATTTCTAAATAAGTAACAAATATTTTTCTTGTGTGATTACTCAGCCTGTATGACAGCTAGGTGTGCCAAATTCAGTGTGTACATTCCTCAGGCCAAGCCCTATATGTGTACCAAATATCAACCAAATCTGAGAGAATTTTACGTTTTGCCTAAAAAAACACTCGATGTATAGTCCATGGTTTTTAGCAAAAAGCTTCAATCATTTAAAAATGCTCATACTGTGGTGGTTGATAGTACTTGAAGAGACCTTCAAGACTAAGTAATCAAATTGAATAAATTTGCTCTCCTTCAAAGGTTATGTGCGTTTCTAAATAAGTAAAAAAAAATTTTCTAGTGTGATTACTCACCCTGTATGATAGCTATGTGCGCCAAATTTGGTGTGTACATTCCTCAGGCCAAGCCCTATCTGTGTAACGAATATCAACCAAATCTGAGAGAATTTTACGTTTTGCCTAAAAAAACACTTGATGTATAGTCAATGGTTTTTTGCAAATATCTTCAAATGTTTAGAAATGCTCATACTGTGGTGGTTGATAGTACTTGAAGAGACCTTCAAGAATAAGTAATCAAATTGAATAAATTTGCTCTCCTTCAAAGGTTATGTGCGTTTCTAAATAAGTAAAAAAAAATTTTCTCGTGTGATTACTCACCCTGTATGATAGCTAGGTGCATCAAATTTGGAGTGTACATTCCTCAGGCCAAGCCCTATCTGTATACCAAATATCAACCAAATCTACGTAAAAAATATTTTTCTTGTGTGATTACTCACCCTGTATGATAGCTATGTGCGCCAAATTTGGTGTGTACATTCCTCAGGCCAAGCCCTATCTGTGTAACGAATATCAACCAAATCTGAGAGTATTTTACGTTTTGCCTAAAAAAACACTTGATGTATAGTCAATGGTTTTTTGCAAATATCTTCAAATGTTTAGAAATGCTCATACTGTGGTGGTTGATAGTACTTTAAGAGACCTTCAAGAATAAGTAATCAAATTGGAAAAATTTGCTCTCCTTCAAAAGTTATGTGCATTTCTAAATAAGTAAAAAATATCTTTCTTGTGTGATTACTCACCCTGTATGATAGCTTTGTGCGCCAAATTTGGTGTGTACATTCCTCAGACCAAGCCCTATCTGTGTACCAAATATCAACCAAATCTTATAGAATTTTACGTTTTGCCTAAAAAAACACTCGATGGTTTTTTGCAAAAAGCTTCAATTATTTAAAAATGCTCATACTGTGGTGGTTGATAGTACTTAAAGAGACCTTCAAGAATAAAAAATCAAATTGAATAAATTAGCTCTCTTTCAAAAGTTATGTGCGTTTCTAAATAAGTAAAAAATATTTTTCTTGTGTGATTACTCACCCTGTATGATAGCTAGGTGTGCCAAATATGGTGTGTACATTCCTCAGGCCAAGCTTTATCTGTGTACCAAATATCAACCAAATCTGAGAGAATTTTACGTTTTGCCTAAAAAAACACTTGATGTATAGTCCATGTTTTTTTGCAAAAAGCTTCAATTATTTAAAAATGCTCATACTGTGGTGGTGGATAGTACTTGAAGAAACCTTCATAAATAAGTAATCAAATTGGATAAATTTGCTCTCCTTCAAAAGTTATGTGCATTTCTAAATATGTGAAAGATATTTTTCTTGTGTGATTACTCACTCTGTATGATAGCTAGGTGTGACAAATTTGGTGTGTACATTCCTCAGGCCAAGCCCTATCTGTGTACCAAATATCAACCAAATCTGAGAGAATTTTACGTTTTGCCTAAAAAAACACTTGATGTATAGTCCATGTTTTTTTGCAAAAAGCTTCAATTATTTGAAAATGCTCATACTGTGTTGGTTGATAGTACTTGAAGAGACCTTCAAGAATAAGTAATCAAATTGAATAAATTTGCTCTCCTTCAAAAGTTATGTGCATTTCTAAATAAGTAAGAAATATTTTTCTTGTGTGATTACTCACCCTGTATGATGGCTAGGTGTGCCAAATTTGGTGTGTACATTCCTTGGGCCAAGCCCTATCTGTGTACCAAATATCAACCAAATTTGAGAGAATTTTACGTTTTGCCTAAAAAAACAATTGATGTATAGTCCATGGTTTTTAGCAAAAAGCTTCAATCATTTAAAAATGCTCATAATGTGGTGGTTGATAGTACTTGAAGAGACCTTCAAGAATAAGTAATCATATTGAATAAATTTGCTCTCCTTCAAAGGTTTTGTGCGTTTCTAAATAAGTAAAAAATTTTTTTCTTGTGTTATCACTCACCCTGTATGATAGCTAGGTGTGCCAAATTTGGTGTGTACATTCCTCAGGCCAAGCCCTATCTGTGTACCAAATATCAACCAAATCTGAGAGAATTTTACGTTTTGCCTAAAAAAACACTCGTTGAATAGTCCATGGTTTTTAGCAAAAAGCTTCAATCATTTAAAAATGCTCATACTGTGGTGGTTGATAGTACTTGAAGAGACCTTCAAGAATAAGAAATCAAATTGAATAAATTTGCTCTCCTTCAAAAGTTATGTGCATTTCTAAATAAGTAAAAAAAATATTTCTTGTGTGATTACTCACCCTGTATGATGGCTAGGTGTGCCAAATTAAGTGTGTACATTCCTCAGGCCAAGCCCTATCTGTGTACCAAAAATCAACCAAATCTGAGAGAATTTTACGTTTTACCTAAAAAAAAAAAAATTGATGTATAGTCCATGGTTTTTTGCAAAAAGCTTCAATTATTTAAAAATGCTCATACTGTGGTGGTTGATAGTACTTTAAGAGACCTTCAAGATAAAGTAAACAAATAGAATAAATTTGCTCTCCTTCAAAAGTGATGTGCATTTCTAAATAAGTAACAAATATTTTTCTTGTGTGATTACTCACCCTGTATGATGGCTGGGTGTGCCAAATTTGGTGTGTACATTCCTCAGGCCAAGCCCTATATGTGTACCAAATATCAACCAAATCTGAGATAATTTTACGTTTTGCCTAAAAAAACACTTGATGTATAGTCCATGGTTTTTAGCAAAAAGCTTCAATCATTTAAAAATGCTCATACTGTGGTGGTTGATAAAACTTGAAGACCTTCAAGAATAAGTAATCAAATTGAATAAATTTGCTCTCCTACAAAAGTTATGTGCGTTTCTAAATAAGTAAAAAATATTTTTCTAGTGTGATTACTCGCCCTGTATGATAGCTAGGTGTGCCAAATTTATTGTGTACATTCCTCAGGCCAAGCCCTATCTGTGTACCAAATATCAACCAAATCTGACAGAATTCTACGTTTTGCCTAAAAAAACACTCGATGAATAGTCCATGGTTTTTAGCAAAAAGCTTCAATCATTTAAAAATGCTCATAATGTGGTGGTTGATAGTACTTGAAGAGACCTTCAAGAATAAGTAATCAAATTGAATAAATTTGCGCTCCTTCAAAAGTTATGTGCATTGCTAAATGAGTAAAAAATATTTTTCTTGTGTGATTACTCACCCTGTATGATAGCTAGGTGCATCAAATTTGGAGTGTACATTCCTCAGGCCAAGCCCTATCTGTATACCAAATATCAACCAAATCTACGTAAAAAATATTTTTCTTGTGTGATTACTATCCCTGTATGATAGCTATGTGCGCCAAATTTGGTGTGTACATTCCTCAGGCCAAGCCCTATCTGTGTAACGAATATCAACCATATCTGAGAGAATTTTACGTTTTGCCTAAAAGAACACTTGATGTATAGTCCATGGTTTTTTGCAAATATCTTCAATCATTTAAAAATGCTCATACTGTGGTGGTTGATAGTACTTTAAGAGACCTCCAGGAATAAGTAATCAAATTGAATAAATTTGCTCTCCTTCAAAAGTTATGTGCATTTCTAAATAAGTAAAAAATATTTTTCTTGTGTGATTACTCACCCTGTATGATAGCTTTGTGCGCCAAATTTGGTGTGTACATTCCTCAGACCAAGCCCTATCTGTGAACCAAATATCAACCAAATCTTATAGAATTTTACGTTTTGCCTAAAAAAACACTCGATGGTTTTTTGCAAAAAGCTTCAATTATTTAAAAATGCTCATACTGTGGTGGTTGATAGTACTTAAAGAGACCTTCAAGAATAAAAAATCAAATTGAATAAATTAGCTCTCTTTCAAAAGTTATGTGCGTTTCTAAATAAGTAAAAAATATTTTTCTTGTGTGATTACTCACCCTGTATGATAGCCAGGTGTGCCAAATATGGTGTGTACATTCCTCAGGCCAAGCTTTATCTGTGTACCAAATATCAACCAAATCTGAGAGAATTTTACGTTTTGCCTAAAAAAACACTTGATGTATAGTCCATGTTTTTTTGCAAAAAGCTTCAATTATTTAAAAATGCTCATACTGTGGTGGTTGATAGTACTTGAAGAAACCTTCATAAATAAGTAATCAAATTGGATAAATTTGCTCTCCTTCAAAAGTTATGTGCATTTCTAAATATGTGAAAAATATTTTTCTTGTGTGATTACTCACTCTGTATGATAGCTAGGTGTGACAAATTTGGTGTGTACATTCCTTGGGCCAAGCCCTATCTGTGTACCAAATATCAACCAAATCTGAGAGAATTTTACGTTTTGCCTAAAAAAACAATTGATGTATAGTCCATGGTTTTTAGCAAAAAGCTTCAATCATTTAAAAATGCTCATAATGTGGTGGTTGATAGTACTTGAAGAGACCTTCAAGAATAAGTAATCAAATTGAATAAATTTGCTCTCCTTCAAAGGTTTTGTGCGTTTCTAAATAAGTAAAAAATTTTTTTCTTGTGTTATCACTTACCCTGTATGATAGCTAGGTGTGCCAAATTTGGTGTGTACATTCCTCAGGCCAAGCCCTATCTGTGTACCAAATATCAACCAAATCTGAGAGAATTTTACGTTTTGCCTAAAAAAACACTCGATGAATAGTCCATGGTTTTTAGCAAAAAGCTTCAATCATTTAAAAATGCTCATACTGTGGTGGTTGATAGTACTTGAAGAGACCTTCAAGAATAAGAAATCAAATTGAATAAATTTGCTCTCCTTCAAAAGTTATGTGCATTTCTAAATAAGTAAAAAAAATATTTCTTGTGTGATTACTCACCCTGTATGATGGCTAGGTGTGCCAAATTTAGTGTGTACATTCCTCAGGCCAAGCCCTATCTGTGTACCAAAAATCAACCAAATCTGAGAGAATTTTACGTTTTACCTAAAAAAAAAAAATTGATGTATAGTCCATGGTTTTTTGCAAAAAGCTTCAATTATTTAAAAATGCTCATACTGTGGTGGTTGATAGTACTTTAAGAGACCTTCAAGATAAAGTAAACAAATAGAATAAATTTGCTCTCCTTCAAAAGTGATGTGCATTTCTAAATAAGTAACAAATATTTTTCTTGTGTGATTACTCACCCTGTATGATGGCTGGGTGTGCCAAATTTGGTGTGTACATTCCTCAGGCCAAGCCCTATATGTGTACCAAATATCAACCAAATCTGAGATAATTTTACGTTTTGCCTAAAAAAACACTTGATGTATAGTCCATGGTTTTTAGCAAAAAGCTTCAATCATTTAAAAATGCTCATACTGTGGTGGTTGATAAAACTTGAAGACCTTCAAGAATAAGTAATCAAATTGAATAAATTTGCTCTCCTACAAAAGTTATGTGCGTTTCTAAATAAGTAAAAAATATTTTTCTAGTGTGATTACTCGCCCTGTATGATAGCTAGGTGTGCCAAATTTGGTGTGTACATTCCTCAGGCCAAGCCCTATCTGTGTACCAAATATCAACCAAATCTGACAGAATTCTACGTTTTGCCTAAAAAAACACTCGATGAATAGTCCATGGTTTTTAGCAAAAAGCTTCAATCATTTAAAAATGCTCATACTGTGGTGGTTGATAGTACTTGAAGAGACCTTCAAGAATAAGTAATCAAATTGAATAAATTTGCGCTCCTTCAAAAGTTATGTGCATTGCTAAATGAGTAAAAAATATTTTTCTTGTGTGATTACTCACCCTGTATGATAGCTAGGTGCATCAAATTTGGAGTGTACATTCCTCAGGCCAAGCCCTATCTGTATACCAAATATCAACCAAATCTACGTAAAAAATATTTTTCTTGTGTGATTACTATCCCTGTATGATAGCTATGTGCGCCAAATTTGGTGTGTACATTCCTCAGGCCAAGCCCTATCTGTGTAACGAATATCAACCATATCTGAGAGAATTTTACGTTTTGCCTAAAAGAACACTTGATGTATAGTCCATGGTTTTTTGCAAATATCTTCAATCATTTAAAAATGCTCATACTGTGGTGGTTGATAGTACTTTAAGAGACCTCCAGGAATAAGTAATCAAATTGAATAAATTTGCTCTCCTTCAAAAGTTATGTGCATTTCTAAATAAGTAAAAAATATTTTTCTTGTGTGATGACTCATCCTGTATGATTGCTTTGTGCGCCAAATTTGGTGTGTACATTCCTCAGGCCAAGCCCTATCTGTGTACCGAATATCAACCAAATCTGAGAGAATCTTACCTTTTGCCTAAAAGAACACTTGATGTATAGTCCATGGTTTTTTGCAAAAAGCTTCAATCACTTAAAACTGCTCATACTGTGGTGGTTGATAGTACTTGAAGAGACCTTCAAGAATAAGAAATCAAATTGAATAAATTTGCTCTCCTTCAAAAGTTATGTGCATTTCTAAATAAGTGAAAAAAATATTTCTTGTGTGATTACTCACCCTGTATGATGGCTAGGTGTGCTAAATTTAGTGTGTACATTCCTCAGGCCAAGCCCTATCTGTGTACCAAAAATCAACCAAATCTGAGAGAATTTTACGTTTTACCTAAAAAAAAAAAAATTGATGTATAGTCCATGGTTTTTTGCAAAAAGCTTCAATTATTTAAAAATGCTCATACTGTGGTGGTTGATAGTACTTTAAGAGACCTTCAAGATAAAGTAAACAAATAGAATAAATTTGCTCTCCTTCAAAAGTGATGTGCATTTCTAAATAAGTAACAAATATTTTTCTTGTGTGATTACTCACCCTGTATGATGGCTGGGTGTGCCAAATTTGGTGTGTACATTCCTCAGGCCAAGCCCTATATGTGTACCAAATATCAACCAAATCTGAGATAATTTTACGTTTTGCCTAAAAAAACACTTGATGTATAGTCCATGGTTTTTAGCAAAAAGCTTCAATCATTTAAAAATGCTCATACTGTGGTGGTTGATAAAACTTGAAGACCTTCAAGAATAAGTAATCAAATTGAATAAATTTGCTCTCCTACAAAAGTTATGTGCGTTTCTAAATAAGTAAAAAATATTCTTCTAGTGTGATTACTCGCCCTGTATGATAGCTAGGTGTGCCAAATTTGGTGTGTACATTCCTCAGGCCAAGCCCTATCTGTGTACCAAATATCAACCAAATCTGACAGAATTCTACGTTTTGCCTAAAAAAACACTCGATGTATAGTCCATGGTTTTTAGCAAAAAGCTTCAATCATTTAAAAATGCTCATACTGTGGTGGTTGATAGTACTTGAAGAGACCTTCAAGAATAAGAAATCAAATTGAATAAATTTGCTCTCCTTCAAAAGTTATGTGCATTTCTAAATAAGTAAAAAAAATATTTCTTGTGTGATTACTCACCCTGTATGATGGCTAGGTGTGCCAAATTTAGTGTGTACATTCCTCAGGCCAAGCCCTATCTGTGTACCAAAAATCAACCAAATCTGAGAGAATTTTACGTTTTACCTAAAAAAAAAAAAATTGATGTATAGTCCATGGTTTTTTGCAAAAAGCTTCAATTATTTAAAAATGCTCATACTGTGGTGGTTGATAGTACTTTAAGAGACCTTCAAGATAAAGTAAACAAATAGAATAAATTTGCTCTCCTTCAAAAGTGATGTGCATTTCTAAATAAGTAACAAATATTTTTCTTGTGTGATTACTCACCCTGTATGATGGCTGGGTGTGCCAAATTTGGTGTGTACATTCCTCAGGCCAAGCCCTATATGTGTACCAAATATCAACCAAATCTGAGATAATTTTACGTTTTGCCTAAAAAAACACTTGATGTATAGTCCATGGTTTTTAGCAAAAAGCTTCAATCATTTAAAAATGCTCATACTGTGGTGGTTGATAAAACTTGAAGACCTTCAAGAATAAGTAATCAAATTGAATAAATTTGCTCTCCTACAAAAGTTATGTGCGTTTCTAAATAAGTAAAAAATATTTTTCTAGTGTGATTACTCGCCCTGTATGATAGCTAGGTGTGCCAAATTTGGTGTGTACATTCCTCAGGCCAAGCCCTATCTGTGTACCAAATATCAACCAAATCTGACAGAATTCTACGTTTTGCCTAAAAAAACACTCGATGAATAGTCCATGGTTTTTAGCAAAAAGCTTCAATCATTTAAAAATGCTCATACTGTGGTGGTTGATAGTACTTGAAGAGACCTTCAAGAATAAGTAATCAAAATGAATGAATTTGCGCTCCTCAAAAGTTATGTGCATTGCTAAATGAGTAAAAAATATTTTTCTTGTGTGATTACTCACCCTGTATGATAGCTAGGTGCATCAAATTTGGAGTGTACATTCCTCAGGCCAAGCCCTATCTGTATACCAAATATCAACCAAATCTACGTAAAAAATATTTTTCTTGTGTGATTACTATCCCTGTATGATAGCTATGTGCGCCAAATTTGGTGTGTACATTCCTCAGGCCAAGCCCTATCTGTGTAACGAATATCAACCATATCTGAGAGAATTTTACGTTTTGCCTAAAAGAACACTTGATGTATAGTCCATGGTTTTTTGCAAATATCTTCAATCATTTAAAAATGCTCATACTGTGGTGGTTGATAGTACTTTAAGAGACCTCCAGGAATAAGTAATCAAATTGAATAAATTTGCTCTCCTTCAAAAGTTATGTGCATTTCTAAATAAGTAAAAAATATTTTTCTTGTGTGATTACTCACCCTGTATGATTGCTTTGTGCGCCAAATTTGGTGTGTACATTCCTCAGGCCAAGCCCTATCTGTGTACCGAATATCAACCAAATCTGAGAGAATCTTACCTTTTGCCTGAAAGAACACTTGATGTATAGTCCATGGTTTTTTGCAAAAAGCTTCAATCACTTAAAAATGCTCATACTGTGGTGGTTGATAGTACTTGAAGAGACCTTCAAGAATAAGAAATCAAATTGAATAAATTTGCTCTCCTTCAAAAGTTATGTGCATTTCTAAATAAGTGAAAAAAATATTTCTTGTGTGATTACTCACCCTGTATGATGGCTAGGTGTGCTAAATTTAGTGTGTACATTCCTCAGGCCAAGCCCTATCTGTGTACCAAAAATCAACCAAATCTGAGAGAATTTTACGTTTTACCTAAAAAAAAAAAATTGATGTATAGTCCATGGTTTTTTGCAAAAAGCTTCAATTATTTAAAAATGCTCATACTGTGGTGGTTGATAGTACTTTAAGAGACCTTCAAGATAAAGTAAACAAATAGAATAAATTTGCTCTCCTTCAAAAGTGATGTGCATTTCTAAATAAGTAACAAATATTTTTCTTGTGTGATTACTCACCCTGTATGATGGCTGGGTGTGCCAAATTTGGTGTGTACATTCCTCAGGCCAAGCCCTATATGTGTACCAAATATCAACCAAATCTGAGATAATTTTACGTTTTGCCTAAAAAAACACTTGATGTATAGTCCATGGTTTTTAGCAAAAAGCTTCAATCATTTAAAAATGCTCATACTGTGGTGGTTGATAAAACTTGAAGACCTTCAAGAATAAGTAATCAAATTGAATAAATTTGCTCTCCTACAAAAGTTATGTGTGTTTCTAAATAAGTAAAAAATATTCTTCTAGTGTGATTACTCGCCCTGTATGATAGCTAGGTGTGCCAAATTTGGTGTGTACATTCCTCAGGCCAAGCCCTATCTGTGTACCAAATATCAACCAAATCTGACAGAATTCTACGTTTTGCCTAAAAAAACACTCGATGAATAGTCCATGGTTTTTAGCAAAAAGCTTCAATCATTTAAAAATGCTCATACTGTGGTGGTTGATAGTACTTGAAGAGACCCTCAAGAATAAGTAATCAAATTGAATAAATTTGCGCTCCTTCAAAAGTTATGTGCATTGCTAAATGAGTAAAAAATATTTTTCTTGTGTGATTACTCACCCTGTATGATAGCTAGGTGCATCAAATTTGGAGTGTACATTCCTCAGGCCAAGCCCTATCTGTATACCAAATATCAACCAAATCTACGTAAAAAATATATTTCTTGTGTGATTACTCACCCTGTATGATAGCTATGTGCGCCAAATTTGGTGTGTACATTCCTCAGGCCAAGCCCTATCTGTGTAACGAATATCAACCATATCTGAGAGAATTTTACGTTTTGCCTAAAAGAACACTTGATGTATAGTCCATGGTTTTTTGCAAATATCTTCAATCATTTAAAAATGCTCATACTGTGGTGGTTGATAGTACTTCAAGAGACCTCCAGGAATAAGTAATCAAATTGAATAAATTTGCTCTCCTTCAAAAGTTATGTGCATTTCTAAATAAGTAAAAAATATTTTTCTTGTGTGATTACTCACCCTGTATGATAGCTTTGTGCGCCAAATTTGGTGTGTACATTCCTCAGGCCAAGCCCTATCTGTGTACCGAATATCAACCAAATCTGAGAGAATCTTACCTTTTGCCTAAAAGAACACTTGATGTATAGTCCATGGTTTTTTGCAAAAAGCTTCGATCACTTAAAAATGCTCATACTGTGGTGGTTGATAGTACTTAAAGAGACCTTCAAGAATAAAAAATCAAATTGAATAAATTAGCTCTCTTTCAAAAGTTATGTGCGTTTCTAAATAAGTAAAAAATATTTTTCTTGTGTGATTACTCACCCTGTATGATAGCCAGGTGTGCCAAATATGGTGTGTACATTCCTCAGGCCAAGCTTTATCTGTGTACCAAATATCAACCAAATCTGAGAGAATTTTACGTTTTGCCTAAAAAAACACTTGATGTATAGTCCATGTTTTTTTGCAAAAAGCTTCAATTATTTAAAAATGCTCATACTGTGGTGGTTGATAGTACTTGAAGAAACCTTCATAAATAAGTAATCAAATTGGATAAATTTGCTCTCCTTCAAAAGTTATGTGCATTTCTAAATATGTGAAAAATATTTTTCTTGTGTGATTACTCACTCTGTATGATAGCTAGGTGTGACAAATTTGGTGTGTACATTCCTTGGGCCAAGCCCTATCTGTGTACCAAATATCAACCAAATCTGAGAGAATTTTACGTTTTGCCTAAAAAAACAATTGATGTATAGTCCATGGTTTTTAGCAAAAAGCTTCAATCATTTAAAAATGCTCATAATGTGGTGGTTGATAGTACTTGAAGAGACCTTCAAGAATAAGTAATCAAATTGAATAAATTTGCTCTCCTTCAAAGGTTTTGTGCGTTTCTAAATAAGTAAAAAATTTTTTTCTTGTGTTATCACTTACCCTGTATGATAGCTAGGTGTGCCAAATTTGGTGTGTACATTCCTCAGGCCAAGCCCTATCTGTGTACCAAATATCAACCAAATCTGAGAGAATTTTACGTTTTGCCTAAAAAAACACTCGATGAATAGTCCATGGTTTTTAGCAAAAAGCTTCAATCATTTAAAAATGCTCACACTGTGGTGGTTGATAGTACTTGAAGAGACCTTCAAGAATAAAAAAATCAAATTGAATAAATTTGCTCTCCTTCAAAAGTTATGTGCATTTCTAAATAAGTAAAAAAAATATTTCTTGTGTGATTACTCACCCTGTATGATGGCTAGGTGTGCCAAATTTAGTGTGTACATTCCTCAGGCCAAGCCCTATCTGTGTACCAAAAATCAACCAAATCTGAGAGAATTTTACGTTTTACCTAAAAAAAAAAAAATTGATGTATAGTCCATGGTTTTTTGCAAAAAGCTTCAATTATTTAAAAATGCTCATACTGTGGTGGTTGATAGTACTTTAAGAGACCTTCAAGATAAAGTAAACAAATAGAATAAATTTGCTCTCCTTCAAAAGTGATGTGCATTTCTAAATAAGTAACAAATATTTTTCTTGTGTGATTACTCACCCTGTATGATGGCTGGGTGTGCCAAATTTGGTGTGTACATTCCTCAGGCCAAGCCCTATATGTGTACCAAATATCAACCAAATCTGAGATAATTTTACGTTTTGCCTAAAAAAACACTTGATGTATAGTCCATGGTTTTTAGCAAAAAGCTTCAATCATTTAAAAATGCTCATACTGTGGTGGTTGATAAAACTTGAAGACCTTCAAGAATAAGTAATCAAATTGAATAAATTTGCTCTCCTACAAAAGTTATGTGCGTTTCTAAATATGTAAAAAATATTTTTCTAGTGTGATTACTCGCCCTGTATGATAGCTAGGTGTGCCAAATTTGGTGTGTACATTCCTCAGGCCAAGCCCTATCTGTGTACCAAATATCAACCAAATCTGACAGAATTCTACGTTTTGCCTAAAAAAACACTCGATGAATAGTCCATGGTTTTTAGCAAAAAGCTTCAATCATTTAAAAATGCTCATACTGTGGTGGTTGATAGTACTTGAAGAGACCTTCAAGAATAAGTAATCAAATTGAATAAATTTGCTCTCCTTCAAAAGTGATGTGCATTTCTAAATAAGTAACAAATATTTTTCTTGTGTGATTACTCACCCTGTATGATGGCTGGGTGTGCCAAATTTGGAGTGTACATTCCTCAGGCCAAGCCCTATCTGTATACCAAATATCAACCAAATCTACGTAAAAAATATTTTTCTTGTGTGATTACTATCCCTGTATGATAGCTATGTGCGTCAAATTTGGTGTGTACATTCCTCAGGCCAAGCCCTATCTGTGTAACGAATATCAACCATATCTGAGAGAATTTTACGTTTTGCCTAAAAGAACACTTGATGTATAGTCCATGGTTTTTTGCAAATATCTTCAATCATTTAAAAATGCTCATACTGTGGTGGTTGATAGTACTTTAAGAGACCTCCAGGAATAAGTAATCAAATTGAATAAATTTGCTCTCCTTCAAAAGTTATGTGCATTTCTAAATAAGTAAAAAATATTTTTCTTGTGTGATTACTCATCCTGTATGATTGCTTTGTGCGCCAAATTTGGTGTGTACATTCCTCAGGCCAAGCCCTATCTGTGTACCGAATATCAACCAAATCTGAGAGAATCTTACCTTTTGCCTAAAAGAACACTTGATGTATAGTCCATGGTTTTTTGCAAAAAGCTTCAATCACTTAAAAATGCTCATACTGTGGTGGTTGATAGTACTTGAAGAGACCTTCAAGAATAAGAAATCAAATTGAATAAATTTGCTCTCCTTCAAAAGTTATGTGCATTTCTAAATAAGTGAAAAAAATATTTCTTGTGTGATTACTCACCCTGTATGATGGCTAGGTGTGCTAAATTTAGTGTGTACATTCCTCAGGCCAAGCCCTATCTGTGTACCAAAAATCAACCAAATCTGAGAGAATTTTACGTTTTACCTAAAAAAAAAAAATTGATGTATAGTCCATGGTTTTTTGCAAAAAGCTTCAATTATTTAAAAATGCTCATACTGTGGTGGTTGATAGTACTTTAAGAGACCTTCAAGATAAAGTAAACAAATAGAATAAATTTGCTCTCCTTCAAAAGTGATGTGCATTTCTAAATAAGTAACAAATATTTTTCTTGTGTGATTACTCACCCTGTATGATGGCTGGGTGTGCCAAATTTGGTGTGTACATTCCTCAGGCCAAGCCCTATATGTGTACCAAATATCAACCAAATCTGAGATAATTTTACGTTTTGCCTAAAAAAACACTTGATGTATAGTCCATGGTTTTTAGCAAAAAGCTTCAATCATTTAAAAATGCTCATACTGTGGTGGTTGATAAAACTTGAAGACCTTCAAGAATAAGTAATCAAATTGAATAAATTTGCTCTCCTACAAAAGTTATGTGCGTTTCTAAATAAGTAAAAAATATTCTTCTAGTGTGATTACTCGCCCTGTATGATAGCTAGGTGTGCCAAATTTGGTGTGTACATTCCTCAGGCCAAGCCCTATCTGTGTACCAAATATCAACCAAATCTGACAGAATTCTACGTTTTGCCTAAAAAAACACTCGATGTATAGTCCATGGTTTTTAGCAAAAAGCTTCAATCATTTAAAAATGCTCATACTGTGGTGGTTGATAGTACTTGAAGAGACCTTCAAGAATAAGAAATCAAATTGAATAAATTTGCTCTCCTTCAAAAGTTATGTGCATTTCTAAATAAGTAAAAAAAATATTTCTTGTGTGATTACTCACCCTGTATGATGGCTAGGTGTGCCAAATTTAGTGTGTACATTCCTCAGGCCAAGCCCTATCTGTGTACCAAAAATCAACCAAATCTGAGAGAATTTTACGTTTTACCTAAAAAAAAAAAAATTGATGTATAGTCCATGGTTTTTTGCAAAAAGCTTCAATTATTTAAAAATGCTCATACTGTGGTGGTTGATAGTACTTTAAGAGACCTTCAAGATAAAGTAAACAAATAGAATAAATTTGCTCTCCTTCAAAAGTGATGTGCATTTCTAAATAAGTAACAAATATTTTTCTTGTGTGATTACTCACCCTGTATGATGGCTGGGTGTGCCAAATTTGGTGTGTACATTCCTCAGGCCAAGCCCTATATGTGTACCAAATATCAACCAAATCTGAGATAATTTTACGTTTTGCCTAAAAAAACACTTGATGTATAGTCCATGGTTTTTAGCAAAAAGCTTCAATCATTTAAAAATGCTCATACTGTGGTGGTTGATAAAACTTGAAGACCTTCAAGAATAAGTAATCAAATTGAATAAATTTGCTCTCCTACAAAAGTTATGTGCGTTTCTAAATAAGTAAAAAATATTTTTCTAGTGTGATTACTCGCCCTGTATGATAGCTAGGTGTGCCAAATTTGGTGTGTACATTCCTCAGGCCAAGCCCTATCTGTGTACCAAATATCAACCAAATCTGACAGAATTCTACGTTTTGCCTAAAAAAACACTCGATGAATAGTCCATGGTTTTTAGCAAAAAGCTTCAATCATTTAAAAATGCTCATACTGTGGTGGTTGATAGTACTTGAAGAGACCTTCAAGAATAAGTAATCAAAATGAATAAATTTGCGCTCCTTCAAAAGTTATGTGCATTGCTAAATGAGTAAAAAATATTTTTCTTGTGTGATTACTCACCCTGTATGATAGCTAGGTGCATCAAATTTGGAGTGTACATTCCTCAGGCCAAGCCCTATCTGTTTACCAAATATCAACCAAATCTACGTGAAAAATATTTTTCTTGTGTGATTACTATCCCTGTATGATAGCTATGTGCGCCAAATTTGGTGTGTACATTCCTCAGGCCAAGCCCTATCTGTGTAACGAATATCAACCATATCTGAGAGAATTTTACGTTTTGCCTAAAAGAACACTTGATGTATAGTCCATGGTTTTTTGCAAATATCTTCAATCATTTAAAAATGCTCATACTGTGGTGGTTGATAGTACTTTAAGAGACCTCCAGGAATAAGTAATCAAATTGAATAAATTTGCTCTCCTTCAAAAGTTATGTGCATTTCTAAATAAGTAAAAAATATTTTTCTTGTGTGATTACTCACCCTGTATGATTGCTTTGTGCGCCAAATTTGGTGTGTACATTCCTCAGGCCAAGCCCTATCTGTGTACCGAATATCAACCAAATCTGAGAGAATCTTACCTTTTGCCTAAAAGAACACTTGATGTATAGTCCATGGTTTTTTGCAAAAAGCTTCAATCACTTAAAAATGCTCATACTGTGGTGGTTGATAGTACTTGAAGAGACCTTCAAGAATAAGAAATCAAATTGAATAAATTTGCTCTCCTTCAAAAGTTATGTGCATTTCTAAATAAGTGAAAAAAATATTTCTTGTGTGATTACTCACCCTGTATGATGGCTAGGTGTGCTAAATTTAGTGTGTACATTCCTCAGGCCAAGCCCTATCTGTGTACCAAAAATCAACCAAATCTGAGAGAATTTTACGTTTTACCTAAAAAAAAAAAATTGATGTATAGTCCATGGTTTTTTGCAAAAAGCTTCAATTATTTAAAAATGCTCATACTGTGGTGGTTGATAGTACTTTAAGAGACCTTCAAGATAAAGTAAACAAATAGAATAAATTTGCTCTCCTTCAAAAGTGATGTGCATTTCTAAATAAGTAACAAATATTTTTCTTGTGTGATTACTCACCCTGTATGATGGCTGGGTGTGCCAAATTTGGTGTGTACATTCCTCAGGCCAAGCCCTATATGTGTACCAAATATCAACCAAATCTGAGATAATTTTACGTTTTGCCTAAAAAAACACTCGATGAATAGTCCATGGTTTTTAGCAAAAAGCTTCAATCATTTAAAAATGCTCATACTGTGGTGGTTGATAGTACTTGAAGAGACCCTCAAGAATAAGTAATCAAATTGAATAAATTTGCGCTCCTTCAAAAGTTATGTGCATTGCTAAATGAGTAAAAAATATTTTTCTTGTGTGATTACTCACCCTGTATGATAGCTAGGTGCATCAAATTTGGAGTGTACATTCCTCAGGCCAAGCCCTATCTGTATACCAAATATCAACCAAATCTACGTAAAAAATATTTTTCTTGTGTGATTACTCACCCTGTATGATAGCTATGTGCGCCAAATTTGGTGTGTACATTCCTCAGGCCAAGCCCTATCTGTGTAACGAATATCAACCATATCTGAGAGAATTTTACGTTTTGCCTAAAAGAACACTTGATGTATAGTCCATGGTTTTTTGCAAATATCTTCAATCATTTAAAAATGCTCGTACTGTGGTGGTTGATAGTACTTCAAGAGACCTCCAGGAATAAGTAATCAAATTGAATAAATTTGCTCTCCTTCAAAAGTTATGTGCATTTCTAAATAAGTAAAAAATATTTTTCTTGTGTGATTACTCACCCTGTATGATAGCTTTGTGCGCCAAATTTGGTGTGTACATTCCTCAGGCCAAGCCCTATCTGTGTACCGAATATCAACCAAATCTGAGAGAATCTTACCTTTTGCCTAAAAGAACACTTGATGTATAGTCCATGGTTTTTTGCAAAAAGCTTCGATCACTTAAAAATGCTCATACTGTGGTGGTTGATAGAACTTTAAGAGACCTTCAAGAATAAGTAATCAAATTGAATAAATTTGCTCTCCTTCAAAAGTTATGTGCATTTCTAAATAAGTGAAAAATAATTTTCTTGTGTGATTACTCACCCTGTATGATAGCTTTGTGCGCCAAATTTGGTGTGTACATTCCTCAGGCCAAGCCCTATCTGTGTACCGAATATCAACCAAATCTGAGAGAATTTTACGTTTTGCCTAAAAGAACACTTGATGTATAGTCCATGGTTTTTTGCAAAAAGCTTCAATCATTTAAAAATGCTCATACTGTGGTGGTTGATAGTACTTCAAGAGACCTTCAAGTATAAGTAATCAAATTGAATAAATTTGCTCTCCTTCAAAAGTTATGTGCATTTCTAAATAAGTGAAAAAAAATTATCTTGTGTGATTACTCACCCTGTATGATAGCTTTGTGCGCAAAATTTGGTGTGTACATTCCTCAGGCCAGGCCCTATCTGTGTACCGAATATCAACCAAATCTGAGAGAATTTTACGTTTTGCCTAAAAGAACACTTGATGTATAGTCCATGGTTTTTTGCAAAAAGCTTCAATCATTTAAAAATGCTCATACTGTGGTGGTTGATAGTACTTCAAGAGACCTTCAAGAATAAGTAATCAAATTGAATAAATTTGCTCTCCTTCAAAAGTTATGTGCATTTCTAAATAAGTGAAAAATAATTTTCTTGTGTGATTACTCACCCTGTATGATAGCTAGGTGCATCAAATTTGGAGTGTACATTCCTCAGGCCAAGCCCTATCTGTATACCAAATATCAACCAAATCTACGTAAAAAATATTCTTCTTATGTGATTTCTCACCCTGTATGATAGCTATGTGCGCCAAATTTGGTGTGTACATTCCTCAGGCCAAGCCCTATCTGTGTAACGAATATCAACCAAATCTGAGAGAATTTCACGTTTTGCCTAAAAAAACACTTGATGTATAGTCAATGGTTTTTTGCAAATATCTTCGAATGTTTAGAAATGCTCATACTGTGGTGGTTGATAGTACTTTAAGAGACCTTCAAGAATAAGTAATCAAATTGGAAAAATTTGCTCTCCTTCAAAAGTTATGTGCATTTCTAAATAAGTAAAAAATATTTTTCTTGTGTGATTACTCACCCTGTATGATAGCTTTGTGCGCCAAATTTGGTGTGTACATTCCTCAGACCAAGCCCTATCTGTGTACCAAATATAAACGAAATCTTATAGAATTTTACGTTTTGCCTAAAAAAACACTCGATGGTTTTTTGCAAAAAGCTTCAATTATTTAAAAATGCTCATACTGTGGTTGTTGATAGTACTTAAAGAGACCTTCAAGAATAAAAAATCAAATTGAATAAATTTGCTCTCTTTCAAAAGTTATGTGCATTTCTAAATAAGTAAAAAATATTTTTCTTGTGTGATTACTCACCCTGTATGATAGCTAGGTGTGCCAAATATGGTGTGTACATTCCTCAGGCCAAGCTTTATCTGTGTACCAAATATCAACCAAATCTGAGAGAATTTTACGTTTTGCCTAAAAAAACACTTGATGTATAGTCCATGTTTTTTTGCAAAAGGCTTCAATTATTTAAAAATGCTCATACTGTGGTGGTTGATAGTACTTGAAGAAACCTTCATAAATAAGTAATCAAATTGGATAAATTTGCTCTCCTTCAAAAGTTATGTGCATTTCTAAATATGTGAAAAATATTTTTCTTGTGTGATTACTCACTCTGTATGATGGCAAGGTGTGACAAATTTGGTGTGTACATTCCTCAGGCCAAGCCCTATCTGTGTACCAAATATCAACCAAATCTGAGAGAATTTTACGTTTTGCCTAAAAAAACACTTGATGTATAGTCCATGTTTTTTTGCAAAAAGCTTCAATTATTTGAAAATGCTCATACTGTGGTGGTTGATAGTACTTGAAGAGACCTTCAAGAATAAGAAATCAAATTGAATAAATTTGCTCTCCTTCAATAGTTATGTGCATTTCTAAATAAGTAAAAAAAATATTTCTTGTGTGATTACTCACCCTGTATGATGGCTAGGTGTGCCAAATTTAGTGTGTACATTCCTCAGGCCAAGCCCTATCTGTGTACCAAAAATCAACCAAATCTGAGAGAATTTTACGTTTTACCTAAAAAAAAAAATTGATGTATAGTCCATGGTTTTTTGCAAAAAGCTTCAATTATTTAAAAATGCTCATACTGTGGTGGTTGATAGTACTTTAAGAGACCTTCAAGATAAAGTAAACAAATAGAATAAATTTGCTCTCCTTCAAAAGTGATGTGCATTTCTAAATAAGTAACAAATATTTTTCTTGTGTGATTACTCACCCTGTATGATGGCTGGGTGTGCCAAATTTGGTGTGTACATTCCTCAGGCCAAGCCCTATATGTGTACCAAATATCAACCAAATCTGAGATAATTTTACGTTTTGCCTAAAAAAACACTTGATGTAAAGTCCATGGTTTTTAGCAAAAAGCTTCAATCATTTAAAAATGCTCATACTGTGGTGGTTGATGAAACTTGAAGACCTTCAAGAATAAGTAATCAAATTGAATAAATTTGCTTTCCTACAAAAGTTATGTGCGTTTCTAAATAAGTAAAAAATATTTTTCTAGTGTGATTACTCGCCCTGTATGATAGCTAGGTGTGCCAAATTTGGTGTGTACATTCCTCAGGCCAAGCCGTATCTGTGTACCAAATATCAACCAAATCTGACAGAATTCTACGTTTTGCCTAAAAAAACACTCGATGAATAGTCCATGGTTTTTAGCAAAAAGCTTCAATCATTTAAAAATGCTCATACTGTGGTGGTTGATAGTACTTGAAGAGACCTTCAAGAATAAGTAATCAAATTGAATAAATTTGCGCTCCTTCAAAAGTTATGTGCATTGCTAAATGAGTAAAAAATATTTTTCTTGTGTGATTACTCACCCTGTATGATAGCTAGGTGCAACAAATTGGGAGTGTACATTCCTCAGGCCAAGCCCTATCTGTATACCAAATATCAACCAAATCTACGTAAAAAATATTTTTCTTGTGTGATTACTCACCCTGTATGATAGCTATGTGCGCCAAATTTGGTGTGTACATTTCTCAGGCCAAGCCCTATCTGTGTAACGAATATCAACCATATCTGAGAGAATTTTACGTTTTGCCTAAAAGAACACTTGATGTATAGTCCATGGTTTTTTGCAAATATCTTCAATCATTTAAAAATGCTCATACTGTGGTGTTTGATAGTACTTTAAGAGACCTCCAGGAATAAGTAATCAAATTGAATGAATTTGCTCTCCTTCAAAAGTTATGTGCATTTCTAAATAAGTAAAAAATATTTTTCTTGTGTGATTACTCACCCTGTATGATAGCTTTGTGCGCCAAATTTGGTGTGTACATTCCTCAGGCCAAGCCCTATCTGTGTACCGAATATCAACCAAATCTGAGAGAATCTTACCTTTTGCCTAAAAGAACACTTGATGTATAGTCCATGGTTTTTTGCAAAAAGCTTCAATCACTTAAAAATGCTCATACTGTGGTGGTTGATAGAACTTTAAAAGACCTTCAAGAATAAGTAATCAAATTGAATAAATTTGCTCTCCTTCAAAAGTTATGTGCATTTCTAAATAAGTGAAAAATAATTTTCTTGTGTGAGTACTCACCCTGTATGATAGCTTTGTGCGCCAAATTTGGTGTGTACATTCCTCAGGCCAAGACCTATCAGTGTACCGAATATCAACCAAATCTGAGAGAATTTTACGTTTTGCCTAAAAGAACACTTGATGTATAGTCCATGGTTTTTTGCAAAAAGCTTCAATCATTTAAAAATGCTCATACTGTGGTGGTTGATAGTACTTGAAGAGACCTTCAAGAATAAGAAATCAAATTGAATAAATTTGCTCTCCTTCAAAAGTTATGTGCATTTCTAAATAAGTAAAAAAAATATTTCTTGTGTGATTACTCACCCTGTATGATGGCTAGGTGTGCCAAATTTAGTGTGTACATTCCTCAGGCCAAGCCCTATCTGTGTACCAAAAATCAACCAAATCTGAGAGAATTTTACGTTTTACCTAAAAAAAAAAATTGATGTATAGTCCATGGTTTTTTGCAAAAAGCTTCAATTATTTAAAAATGCTCATACTGTGGTGGTTGATAGTACTTTAAGAGACCTTCAAGATAAAGTAAACAAATAGAATAAATTTGCTCTCCTTCAAAAGTTATGTGCATTTCTAAATAAGTGAAAAATAATTATCTTGTGTGATTACTCACCCTGTATGATAGCTTTGTGCGCCAAATTTGGTGTGTACATTCTTCAGGCCAGGCCCTAACTGTGTACCGAATATCAACCAAATCTGAGAGAATTTTACGTTTTGCCTAAAAGAACACTTGATGTATAGTCCATGGTTTTTTGCTAAAAGCTTCAATCATTTAAAAATGCTCATACTGTGGTGGTTGATAGTACTTTAAGAGACCTTCAAGAAGAAGTAATCAAAATGAATAAATTTGCACTCCTTCAAAAGTTATGTGCATTTCTAAATAAGTGAAAAATAATTTTCTTGTGTGATTACTCACCCTGTATGATAGCTAGGTGCATCAAATTTGGAGTGTACATTCCTCAGGCCAAGCCCTATCTGTATACCAAATATCAACCAAATCTACGTAAAAAATATTCTTCTTGTGTGATTTCTCACCCTGTATGATAGCTATGTGCGCCAAATTTGGTGTGTACATTCCTCAGGCCAAGCCCTATCTATGTAACGAATATCAACCAAATCTGAGAGAATTTTACGTTTTGCCTAGAAAAACACTTGATGTATAGTCCATGGTTTTTAGCAAAAAGCTTCAATCATTTAAAAATGCTCATACTGTGGTGGTTGATGAAACTTGAAGACCTTCAAGAATAAGTAATCAAATTGAATAAATTTGCTCTCCTACAAAAGTTATGTGCGTTTCTAAATAAGTAAAAAATATTTTTCTAGTGTGATTACTCGCCCTGTATGATAGCTAGGTGTGCCAAATTTGATGTGTACATTCCTCAGGCCAAGCCCTATCTGTGTACCAAATATCAACCAAATCTGACAGAATTCTACGTTTTGCCTAAAAAAACACTCGATGAATATTCCATGGTTTTTAGCAAAAAGCTTCAATCATTTAAAAATGCTCATACTGTGGTGGTTGATAGTACTTGAAGAGACCTTCAAGAATAAGTAATCAAATTGAATAAATTTGCGCTCCTTCAAAAGTTATGTGCATTGCTAAATGAGTAAAAAATATTTTTCTTGTGTGATTACTCACCCTGTATGATAGCTAGGTGCATCAAATTTGGAGTGTATATTCTTCAGGCCAAGCCCTATCTGTATA
This sequence comes from Conomelus anceps, assembly GCA_948455865.1. Taxonomy (NCBI): domain Eukaryota; kingdom Metazoa; phylum Arthropoda; class Insecta; order Hemiptera; family Delphacidae; genus Conomelus; species Conomelus anceps. The sequence goes on from OX418221.1 coordinate 64,395,270, forward strand.
CCAAATATCAACCAAATCTACGTAAAAAAAATTTTTCTTGTGTGATTACTCACCCTGTATGATAGCTATGTGCGCCAAATTTGGTGTGTACATTCCTCTGGCCAAGCCCTATCTGTGTAACGAATATCAATCATATCTGAGAGAATCTTTCCTTTTGCCTAAAAGAACACTTGATGTATAGTCCATGGTTTTTTGCAAAAAGCTTCAATCACTTAAAAATGCTCATACTGTGGTGGTTGATAGTACTTTAAGAGACCTTCAAGAAGAAGTAATCAAAATGAATAAATTTGCTCTCCTTCAAAAGTTATGTGCATTTCTAAATAAGTGAAAAATAATTTTCTTGTGTGATTACTCACCCTGTATGATAGCTAGGTGCATCAAATTTGGAGTGTACATTCCTCAGGCCAAGCCCTATCTGTATACCAAATATCAACCAAATCTACGTAAAAAATATTCTTCTTGTGTGATTTCTCACCCTGTATGATAGCTATGTGCGCCAAATTTGGTGTGTACATTCCTCAGGCCAAGCCCTATCTGTGTACCGAATATCAACCAAATCTGAGAGAATTTTACGTTTTGCCTAAAAGAACACTTGATGTATAGTCCATGGTTTTTTGCAAAAAGCTTCAATCATTTAAAAATGCTCATACTGTGGTGGTTGATAGAACTTCAAGAGACCTTCAAGAATAAGTAATCAAATCGAATAAATTTGCTCTCCTTCAAAAGTTATGTGCATTTCTAAATAAGTGAAAAATAATTTTCTTGTGTGATTACTCACCCTGTATGATAGCTTTGTGCGCCAAATTTGGTGTGTACATTCCTCAGGCCAAGCCCTATCTGTGTACCGAATATCAACCAAATCTGAGAGAATTTTACGTTTTGCCTAAAAGAACACTTGATGTATAGTCCATGGTTTTTTGCAAAAGCTTCAATCATTTAAAAATGCTCATACTGTGGTGGTTGATAGTACTTCAAGAGACCTTCAAGTATAAGTAATCAAATTGAATAAATTTGCTCTCCTTCAAAAGTTATGTGCATTTCTAAATAAGTGAAAAAAAATTATCTTGTGTGATTACTCACCCTGTATGATAGCTTTGTGCGCCAAATTTGGTGTGTACATTCTTCAGGCCAGGCCCTAACTGTGTACCGAATATCAACCAAATCTGAGAGAATTTTACGTTTTGCCTAAAAGAACACTTGATGTATAGTCCATGGTTTTTTGCTAAAAGCTTCAATCATTTAAAAATGCTCATACTGTGGTGGTTGATAGTACTTTAAGAGACCTTCAAGAAGAAGTAATCAAAATGAATAAATTTGCACTCCTTCAAAAGTTATGTGCATTTCTAAATAAGTGAAAAATAATTTTCTTGTGTGATTACTCACCCTGTATGATAGCTAGGTGCATCAAATTTGGAGTGTACATTCCTCAGGCCAAGCCCTATCTGTATACCAAATATCAACCAAATCTACGTAAAAAATATTCTTCTTGTGTGATTTCTCACCCTGTATGATAGCTATGTGCGCCAAATTTGGTGTGTACATTCCTCAGGCCAAGCCCTATCTATGTAACGAATATCAACCAAATCTGAGAGAATTTTACGTTTTGCCTAGAAAAACACTTGATGTATAGTCAATGGTTTTTTGCAAATATCTTCGAATGTTTAGAAATGCTCATACTGTGGTGGTTGATAGTACTTTAAGAGACCTTCAAGAATAAGTAATCAAATTGGAAAAATTTGCTCTCCTTCAAAAGTTATGTGCATTTCTAAATAAGTAAAAAATATTTTTCTTGTGTGATTACTCACCCTGTATGATAGCTTTGTGCGCCAAATTTGGTGTGTACATTCCTCAGACCAAGCCCTATCTGTGTACCAAATATCAACCAAATCTTATAGAATTTTACGTTTTGCCTAAAAAAACACTCGATGGTTTTTTGCAAAAAGCTTCAATTATTTAAAAATGCTCATACTGTGGTGGTTGATAGTACTTAAAGAGACCTTCAAGAATAAAAAATCAAATTGAATAAATTTGCTCTCTTTCAAAAGTTATGTGCGTTTCTAAATAAGTAAAAAATATTTTTCTTGTGTGATTACTCACCCTGTATGATAGCTAGGTGTGCCAAATATGGTGTGTACATTCCTCAGGCCAAGCTTTATCTGTGTACCAAATATCAACCAAATCTGAGAGAATTTTACGTTTTGCCTAAAAAAACACTCGATGTATAGTCCATGGTTTTTTGCAAAAAGCTTCAATCATTTAAAAATGCTCATACTGTGGTGGTTGATAGTACTTGAAGAGACCTTCAAGAATAAGAAATCAAATTGATTAAATTTGCTCTCCTTCAAAAGTTATGTGCATTTCTAAATAAGTAAAAAAAATATTTCTTGTGTGATTACTCACCCTGTATGTAGGCTAGGTGTGCCAAATTTAGTGTGTACATTCCTCAGGCCAAGCCCTATCTGTGTACCAGAAATCAACCAAATCTGAGAGAATTTTACGTTTTACCTAAAAAAAAAAATTGATGTATAGTCCATGGTTTTTTGCAAAAAGCTTCAATTATTTAAAAATGCTCATACTGTGGTGGTTGATAGTACTTTAAGAGACCTTCAAGATAAAGTAAACAAATAGAATAAATTTGCTCTCCTTCAAAAGTGATGTGCATTTCTAAATAAGTAACAAAAATTTTTCTTGTGTGATTACTCACCCTGTATGATGGCTGGGTGTGCCAAATTTGGTGTGTACATTCCTCAGGCCAAGCCCTATATGTGTACCAAATATCAACCAAATCTGAGATAATTTTACGTTTTGCCTAAAAAACACTTGATGTATAGTCCATGGTTTTTAGCAAAAAGCTTCAATCATTTAAAAATGCTCATACTGTGGTGGTTGATAAAACTTGAAGACCTTCAAGAATAAGTAATCAAATTGAATAAATTTGCTCTCCTACAAAAGTTATGTGCGTTTCTAAATAAGTAAAAAATATTTTTCGTGTGATTACTCGCCCTGTATGATAGCTAGGTGTGCCAAATTTGGTGTGTACATTCCTCACGCCAAGCCCTATCTGTGTACCAAATATCAACCAAATCTGACAGAATTCTACGTTTTGCCTAAAAAAACACTCGATGAATAGTCCATGGTTTTTAGCAAAAAGCTTCAATCATTTGAAAATGCTCATACTGTGGTGGTTGATAGTACTTGAAGAGACCTTCAAGAATAAGTAATCAAATTGAATAAATTTGCTCTCCTTCAAAAGTTATGTGCATTTCTAAATAAGTGAAAAATAATTTTCTTGTGTGATTACTCACCCTGTATGATAGCTTTGTGCGCCAAATTTGGTGTGTACATTCCTCAGGCCAAGCCCTATCTGTGTACCGAATATCAACCAAATCTGAGAGAATTTTACGTTTTGCCTAAAAGAACACTTGATGTATAGTCCATGGTTTTTTGCAAAAAGCTTCAATCATTTAAAAATGCTCATACTGTGTTGGTTGATAGTACTTGAAGAGACCTTCAAGAATAAGTAATCAAATTGAATAAATTTGCTCTCCTTCAAAAGTTATGTGCATTTCTAAATAAGTAAGAAATATTTTTCTTGTGTGATTACTCACCCTGTATGATAGCTAGATGCATCAAATTTGGAGTGTACATTCCTCAGGCCAAGCCCTATCTGTATACCAAATATCAACCAAATCTACGTAAAAAATATTTTTCTTGTGTGATTACTCACCCTGTATGATAGCTATGTGCGCCAAATTTGGTGTGTACATTCCTCAGGCCAAGCCCTATCTGTGTAACGAATATCAACCATATCTGAGAGAATTTTACGTTTTGCCTAAAAGAACATTTGATGTATAGTCCATGGTTTTTTGCAAATATCTTCAATCATTTAAAAATGCTCATACTGTGGTGGTTGATAGTACTTTAAGAGACCTCCAGGAATAAGTAATCAAATTGAATAAATTTGCTCTCCTTCAAAAGTTATGTGCATTTCTAAATAAGTAAAAAATATTTTTCTTGTGTGATTACTCACCCTGTATGATAGCTTTGTGCGCCAAATTTGGTGTGAACATTCCTCAGGCCTAGCCCTATCTGTGTACCGAATATCAACCAAATCTGAGAGAATCTTACCTTTTGCCTAAAAGAACACTTGATGTATAGTCCATGGTTTTTTGCAAAAAGCTTCAATCACTTAAAAATGCTCATACTGTGGTCGTTGATAGAACTTTAAGAGACCTTCAAGAATAAGTAATCAAATTGAATAAATTTGCTCTCCTTCAAAAGTTATGTGCATTTCTAAATAAGTGAAAAATAATTTTCTTGTGTGATTACTCACCCTGTATGATAGCTTTGTGCGCCAAATTTGGTGTGTACATTCCTCAGGCCAAGCCCTATCTGTGTACCGAATATCAACCAAATCTGAGAGAATTTTACGTTTTGCCTAAAAGAACACTTGATGTATAGTCCATGGTTTTTTGCAAAAAGCTTCAATCATTTAAAAATGCTCATACTGTGGTTGTTGATAGTACTTCAAGAGACCTTCAAGTACAAGTAATCAAATTGAATAAATTTGCTCTCCTTCAAAAGTTATGTGCATTTCTAAATAAGTGAAAAAAAATTATCTTGTGTGATTACTCACCCTGTATGATAGCTTTGTGCGCCAAATTTGGTGTGTACATTCCTCAGGCCAAGCCCTATCTGTGTGCCGAATATCAACCAAATCTGAGAGAATTTTACGTTTTGCCTAAAAGAACACTTGATGTATAGTCCATGGTTTTTTGCTAAAAGCTTCAATCATTTAAAAATGCTCATACTGTGGTGGTTGATAGTACTTTAAGAGACCTTCAAGAATAAGTAATCAAATTGAATAAATTTGCTCTCCTTCAAAAGTTATGTGCATTTCTAAATAAGTGAAAAATAATTTTCTTGTGTGATTACTCACCCCGTATGATAGCTTTGTGCGCCAAATTTGGTGTGTACATTCCTCAGGCCAAGCCCTATCTGTGTATCGAATATCAACCAAATCTGAGAGAATTATACGTTTTGCCTAAAAAAACACTCGATGTATAGTCCATGGTTTTTAGCAAAAAGCTTCAATCATTTAAAAATGCTCATACTGTGGTGGTTGATAGTACTTTAAGAGACCTTCAAGAATAAGTAATCAAATTGAATAATTTTGCTCCCCTTCAAAGGTTATATGCGTTTCTAAATAAGTAAAAAAAAAATTTTCCAGTGTGATTACTTGCCCTGTATGATAGCTAGGTGCATCAAATTTGGAGTGTACATTCCTCAGGCCAAGCCCTATCTTTATACTAAATATCAACCAAATCTGAGAGAATTTTACGTTTTGCCCAAAAAACTGGATGCAAAAAGCTTCAATTATTTAAAAATGCTCATACTGTGGTGGTTGATAGTACTTGAAGAAACCTTCATAAATAAGTAATCAAATTGGATAAATTTGTTCTCCTTCAAAAGTTATGTGCATTTCTAAATATGTGAAAAATATTTTTCTTGTGTGATAACCTACTCTGTATGATAGCTAGGTGTGACAAATTTGGTGTGTACATTCCTCAGGCCAAGCCCTATCTGTGTACCAAATATCAACCAAATCTGAGAGGATTCTACGTTTTGCCTAAAAAAACACTTGATGTATAGTCCATGGTTTTTTCAAAAAGCTTCAATTATTTGAAAATGCTCATACTGTGGTGGTTGATAGTACTTGAAGAGACCTTCAAGAATAAGTAATCAAATTGAATGAATTTGCTCTCCTTCAAAAGTTATGTGCATTTCTAAATAAGTAACAAATATTTTTCTTGTGTGATTACTCACTCTGTATGATGGCTAGGTGTGCCAAATTTGGTTGGTACATTCCTCGGGCCAAGCCCTATCTGTGTACCAAATATCAACCAAATCTGAGAGAATTTTACGTTTTGCCTAAAAAAACAATTGATGTATAGTCCATGGTTTTTAGCAAAAAGCTTCAATCATTTATAAATGCTCATACTGTGGTGGTTGATAGTACTTGAAGAGACCTTTAAGAATAAGTAATCAAATTGAATAAATTTGCTCTCCTTCAAAGGTTATGTGCGTTTCTAAAAAAGTAAAAAATATTTTTCTTGTGTTATTACTCACCCTGTATGATAGCTAGGTGTGCCAAATTTGGTGTGTACTTTTCTCAGGCCAAGCCCTATCTGTGTACCAAATATCAACCAAATCTGAGAGAATTTTACGTTTTGCCTAAAAAAACACTTGATGTATAGTCCATGGTTTTTTGCAAAAAGCTTCAATTATTTGAAAATGCTCATACTGTGGTCGTTGATAGAACTTTAAGAGACCTTCAAGAATAAGTAATCAAATTGAATAAATTTGCTCTCCTTCAAAAGTTATGTGCATTTCTAAATAAGTGAAAAATAATTTTCTTGTGTGATTACTCACCCTGTATGATAGCTTTGTGCGCCAAATTTGGTGTGTACATTCCTCAGGCCAAGCCCTATCTGTGTACCGAATATCAACCAAATCTGAGAGAATTTTACGTTTTGCCTAAAAGAACACTTGATGTATAGTCCATGGTTTTTTGCAAAAAGCTTCAATCATTTAAAAATGCTCATACTGTGGTTGTTGATAGTACTTCAAGAGACCTTCAAGTACAAGTAATCAAATTGAATAAATTTGCTCTCCTTCAAAAGTTATGTGCATTTCTAAATAAGTGAAAAAAAATTATCTTGTGTGATTACTCACCCTGTATGATAGCTTTGTGCGCCAAATTTGGTGTGTACATTCCTCAGGCCAAGCCCTATCTGTGTGCCGAATATCAACCAAATCTGAGAGAATTTTACGTTTTGCCTAAAAGAACACTTGATGTATAGTCCATGGTTTTTTGCTAAAAGCTTCAATCATTTAAAAATGCTCATACTGTGGTGGTTGATAGTACTTTAAGAGACCTTCAAGAATAAGTAATCAAATTGAATAAATTTGCTCTCCTTCAAAAGTTATGTGCATTTCTAAATAAGTGAAAAATAATTTTCTTGTGTGATTACTCACCCCGTATGATAGCTTTGTGCGCCAAATTTGGTGTGTACATTCCTCAGGCCAAGCCCTATCTGTGTATCGAATATCAACCAAATCTGAGAGAATTATACGTTTTGCCTAAAAAAACACTCGATGTATAGTCCATGGTTTTTAGCAAAAAGCTTCAATCATTTAAAAATGCTCATACTGTGGTGGTTGATAGTACTTTAAGAGACCTTCAAGAATAAGTAATCAAATTGAATAATTTTGCTCCCCTTCAAAGGTTATATGCGTTTCTAAATAAGTAAAAAAAAAATTTTCCAGTGTGATTACTTGCCCTGTATGATAGCTAGGTGCATCAAATTTGGAGTGTACATTCCTCAGGCCAAGCCCTATCTTTATACTAAATATCAACCAAATCTGAGAGAATTTTACGTTTTGCCCAAAAAACTGGATGCAAAAAGCTTCAATTATTTAAAAATGCTCATACTGTGGTGGTTGATAGTACTTGAAGAAACCTTCATAAATAAGTAATCAAATTGGATAAATTTGTTCTCCTTCAAAAGTTATGTGCATTTCTAAATATGTGAAAAATATTTTTCTTGTGTGATAACCTACTCTGTATGATAGCTAGGTGTGACAAATTTGGTGTGTACATTCCTCAGGCCAAGCCCTATCTGTGTACCAAATATCAACCAAATCTGAGAGGATTCTACGTTTTGCCTAAAAAAACACTTGATGTATAGTCCATGGTTTTTTCAAAAAGCTTCAATTATTTGAAAATGCTCATACTGTGGTGGTTGATAGTACTTGAAGAGACCTTCAAGAATAAGTAATCAAATTGAATGAATTTGCTCTCCTTCAAAAGTTATGTGCATTTCTAAATAAGTAACAAATATTTTTCTTGTGTGATTACTCACTCTGTATGATGGCTAGGTGTGCCAAATTTGGTTGGTACATTCCTCGGGCCAAGCCCTATCTGTGTACCAAATATCAACCAAATCTGAGAGAATTTTACGTTTTGCCTAAAAAAACAATTGATGTATAGTCCATGGTTTTTAGCAAAAAGCTTCAATCATTTATAAATGCTCATACTGTGGTGGTTGATAGTACTTGAAGAGACCTTTAAGAATAAGTAATCAAATTGAATAAATTTGCTCTCCTTCAAAGGTTATGTGCGTTTCTAAAAAAGTAAAAAATATTTTTCTTGTGTTATTACTCACCCTGTATGATAGCTAGGTGTGCCAAATTTGGTGTGTACTTTTCTCAGGCCAAGCCCTATCTGTGTACCAAATATCAACCAAATCTGAGAGAATTTTACGTTTTGCCTAAAAAAACACTTGATGTATAGTCCATGGTTTTTTGCAAAAAGCTTCAATTATTTGAAAATGCTCATACTGTGATGGTTGATAGTACTTCAAGAGACCTTCAAGAATAAGTAATCAAATTGAATAAATTTGCTCTCCTTCAAAAGTTATGTGCATTTCTAAATAAGTAAGAAATATTTTTCTTGTGTGATTACTCACCCTGTATGATGGCTAGGTGTGCCAAATTTGGTGTGTACATTCCTTGGGCCAAGCCCTATCTGTGTACCAAATATCAACCAAATCTGAGAGAATTTTACGTTTTGCCTAAAAAAACAATTGATGTATAGTCCATGGTTTTTAGCAAAAAGCTTCAATCATTTGAAAATGCTCATAATGTGGTGGTTGATGGTACTTGAAGAGACCATCAAGAATAAGTAATCAAATTGAATAAATTTGCTCTCCTTCAAAGGTTTTGTGCGTTTCTAAATAAGTAACAAATATTTTTCTAGTGTGATTACTCACCCTGTATGATAGCTAGGTGCATCAAATTTGGAGTGTACATTCCTCAGGCCAAGCCCTATCTGTATACCAAATATCAACCAAATCTACGTAAAAAATATTTTTCTTGTGTGATTTCTCACCCTGTATGATAGCTATGTGCGCCAAATTTGGTGTGTACATTCCTCAGGCCAAGCCCTATCTGTGTAACGAATTTCAACCAAATCTGAGAGAATTTTACGTTTTGCCTAAAAAAACACTTGATGTATAGTCCATGGTTTTTTGCAAAAAGCTTCAATTATTTGAAAATGCTCATACTGTGGTGGTTGATAGTACTTTAAGAGACCTTCAAGAATAAGTAATCAAATTGAAAAAATTTGCTGTCCTTCAAAAGTTATGTGCATTTCTAAATAAGTAAAAAATATTTTTCTTGTGTGATTACTCACCTTGTATGATAGCTTTGTGTGCCAAATTTGGTGTGTACATTCCTCAGACCAAGCCCTATCTGTGTACCAAATATCAACCAAATCTTATAGAATTTTACGTTTTGCCTAAAAAAACACTCGATGGTTTTTTGCAAAAAGCTTCAATTATTTAAAAATGCTCATACTGTGGTGGTTGATAGTACTTAAAGAGACCTTCAAGAATAAAAAATCAAATTGAATGAATTTGCTCTCTTTCAAAAGTATGTGCGTTTCTAAATAAGTAAAAAATATTTTTCTTGTGTGATTACTCACCCTGTATGATAGCTAGGTGTGCCAAATATATTGTGTACATTCCTCAGGCCAAGCTTTATCAGTGTACCAAATATCAACCAAATCTGAGAGAATTTTACGTTTTGCCTAAAAAAACACTCGATGTATAGTCCATGGTTTTTTGCAAAAAGCTTCAATCATTTAAAAATGCTCATACTGTGGTGGTTGATAGTACTTGAAGAGACCTTCAAAAATAAGAAATCAAATTGATTAAATTTGCTCTCCTTCAAAAGTTATGTGCATTTCTAAATAAGTAAAAAAAATATTTCTTGTGTGATTACTCACCCTGTATGTAGGCTAGGTGTGCCAAATTTAGTGTGTACATTCCTCAGGCCAAGCCCTATCTGTGTACCAGAAATCAACCAAATCTGAGAGAATTTTACGTTTTACCTAAAAAAAAAATTGATGTATAGTCCATGGTTTTTTGCAAAAAGCTTCAATTATTCAAAAATGCTCATACTGTGGTGGTTGATAGTACTTTAAGAGACCTTCAAGATAAAGTAAACAAATAGAATAAATTTGCTCTCCTTCAAAAGTGATGTGCATTTCTAAATAAGTAACAAAAATTTTTCTTGTGTGATTACTCACCCTGTATGATGGCTGGGTGTGCAAAATTTGGTGTGTACATTCCTCAGGCCAAGCCCTATATGTGTACCAAATATCAACCAAATCTGAGATAATTTTACGTTTTGCCTAAAAAACACTTGATGTATAGTCCATGGTTTTTAGCAAAAAGCTTCAATCATTTAAAAATGCTCATACTGTGGTGGTTGATAAAACTTGAAGACCTTCAAGAATAAGTAATCAAATTGAATAAATTTGCTCTCCTACAAAAGTTATGTGCGTTTCTAAATAAGTAAAAAATATTTTTCTAGTGTGATTACTCGCCCTGTATGATAGCTAGGTGTGCCAAATTTGGTGTGTACATTCCTCAGGCCAAGCCCTATCAGTGTACCAAATATCAACCAAATCTGACAGAATTCTACGTTTTGCCTAAAATACACTCGATGAATAGTCCATGGTTTTTAGCAAAAAGCTTCAATCATTTGAAAATGCTCATACTGTGGTGGTTGATAGTACTTGAAGAGACCTTCAAGAATAAGTAATCAAATTGAATAAATTTGCGCTCCTTCAAAAGTTATGTGCATTGCTAAATGAGTAAAAAATATTTTTCTTGTGTGATTACTCACCCTGTATGATAGCTAGGTGCATCAAATTTGGAGTGTACATTCCTCAGGCCGAGCCCTATCTGTATACCAAATATCAACCAAATCTACGTAGAAAATATTTTTCTTGTGTGATTACTCACCCTGTATGATAGCTATGTGCGCCAAATTTGGTGTGTACATTCCTCAGGCCAAGCCCTATCTGTGTAACGAATATCAACCATATCTGAGAGAATTTTACGTTTTGCCTAAAAGAACACTTGATGTATAGTCCATGGTTTTTTGCAAATATCTTCAATCATTTAAAAATGCTCATACTGTGGTGGTTGATAGTACTTTAAGAGACCTCCAGGAATAAGTAATCAAATTGAATAAATTTGCTCTCCTTCAAAAGTTATGTGCATTTCTAAATAAGTAAAAAATATTTTTCTTGTGTGATTACTCACCCTGTATGATAGCTTTGTGCGCCAAATTTGGTGTGTACATTCCTCAGGCCAAGCCCTATCTGTGTACCGAATATCAACCAAATTTGAGAGAATCTTACCTTTTGCCTAAAAGAACACTTGATGTATAGTCCATGGTTTTTTGCAAAAAGCTTCAATCACTTAAAAATGCTCATACTGTGGTCGTTGATAGAACTTTAAGAGACCTTCAAGAATAAGTAATCAAATTGAATAAATTTGCTCTCCTTCAAAAGTTATGTGCATTTCTAAATAAGTGAAAAAAAATTTTCTTGTGTGATTACTCACCCTGTATGATAGCTAGGTGCATCAAATTTGGAGTGTACATTCCTCAGGCCAAGCCCTATCTGTATACCAAATATCAACCAAATCTACGTAAAAAATATTCTTCTTGTGTGATTTCTCACCCTGTATGATAGCTATGTGCGCAAAATTTTGTGTGTACATTCCTCAGGCCAAGCCCTATCTGTGTAACGAATATCAACCAAATCTGAGAGAATTTTACGTTTTGCCTAGAAAAACACTTGATGTATAGTCAATGGTTTTTTGCAAATATCTTCGAATGTTTAGAAATGCTCATACTGTGGTGGTTGATAGTACTTTAAGAGACCTTCAAGAATAAGTAATCAAATTGGAAAAATTTGCTCTCCTTCAAAAGTTATGTGCATTTCTAAATAAGTAAAAAATATTTTTCTTGTGTGATTACTCACCCTGTATGATAGCTTTGTGCGCCAAATTTGGTGTGTACATTCCTCAGATCAAGCCCTATCTGTGTACCAAATATCAACCAAATCTTATAGAATTTTACGTTTTGCCTAAAAAAACACTCGATGGTTTTTTGCAAAAAGCTTCAATTATTTAAAAATGCTCATACTGTGGTGGTTGATAGTACTTAAAGAGACCTTCAAGAATAAAAAATCAAATTGAATAAATTTGCTCTCTTTCAAAAGTTATGTGCGTTTCTAAATAAGTAAAAAATATTTTTCTTGTGTGATTACTCACCCTGTATGATAGCTAGGTGTGCCAAATATGATGTGTACATTCCTCAGGCCAAGCTTTATCTGTGTACCAAATATCAACCAAATCTGAGAGAATTTTACGTTTGCCTAAAAAAACACTTGATGTATAATCCATGTTTTTTTGCAAAAGGCTTCAATTATTTAAAAATGCTCATACTGTAGTGGTTGATAGTACTTGAAGGAACCTTCATAAATAAGTAATCAAATTGGATAAATTTGCTCTCCTTCAAAAGTTATGTGCATTTCTAAATATGTGAAAAATATTTTTCTTGTGTGATTACTCACTCTGTATGATAGCTAGGTGTGCCAAATTCAGTGTGTACATTCCTCAGGCCAAGCCCTATCTGTGTACCAAATATCAACCAAATCTGAGAGAATTTTACGTTTTGCCTAAAAAAACACTTGATGTATAGTCCATGTTTTTTTGCAAAAAGCTTCAATTATTTGAAAATGCTCATACTGTGGTGGTTGATAGTACTTTAAGAGACCTTCAAGAATAAGTAATCAAATTGAATAAATTTGCTCTCCTTCAAAAGTTATGTGCATTTCTAAATAAGTAAGAAGTATTTTTCTTGTGTGATTACTCACCCTGTATGATGGCTAGGTGTGCCAAATTTGGTGTGTACATTCCTTGGGCCAAGCCCTATCTGTGTACCAAATATCAACCAAATCTGAGAGAATTTTACGTTTTGCCTAAAAAAACAATTTATGTATAGTCCATGGTTTTGAGCAAAAAGCTTCAATCATTTAAAAATGCTCACAATGTGGTGGTTGATAGTACTTGAAGAGACCTTCAAGAATAAGTAATCAAATTGAATAAATTTGCTCTCCTTCAAAGGTTTTGTGCGTTTCTAAATAAGTAAAAAATTTTTTTCTTGTGTTATCACTCACTCTGTATGATAGCTAGGTGTGCCAAATTTGGTGTGTACATTCCTCAGGCCAAGCCCTATCTGTGTACCAAATATCAACCAAATCTGAGAGAATTTTACGTTTTGCCTAAAAAAACAATTTATGTATAGTCCATGGTTTTTTGCAAAAAGCTTAAATCATTTAAAAATGCTCATACTGTGGTGGTTGATAGTACTTGAAGAGACCTTCAAGAATAAGAAATCAAATTGAATAAATTTGCTCTCCTTCAAAAGTTATGTGCATTTCTAAATAAGTAAAAAAAATATTTCTTGTGTGATTACTCACCCTGTATGTAGGCTAGGTGTGCCAAATTTAGTGTGTACATTCCTCAGGCCAAGCCCTATTTTTGTACCAGAAATCAACCAAATCTGAGAGAATTTTACGTTTTACCTAAAAAAAAAAATTGATGTATAGTCCATGGTTTTTTGCAAAAAGCTTCAATTATTTAAAAATGCTCATACTGTGGTGGTTGATAGTACTTTAAAAGACCTTCAAGATAAAGTAAACAAATAGAATAAATTTGCTCTCCTTCAAAAGTGATGTGCATTTCTAAATAAGTAACAAAAATTTTTCTTGTGTGATTACTCACCCTGTATGATGGCTGGGTGTGCCAAATTTGGTGTGTACATTCCTCAGGCCAAGCCCTATATGTGTACCAAATATCAACCAAATCTGAGATAATTTTACGTTTTGCCTAAAAAACACTTGATGTATAGTCCATGGTTTTTAGCAAAAAGCTTCAATCATTTAAAAATGCTCATACTGTGGTGGTTGATAAAACTTGAAGTCCTTCAAGAATAAGTAATCAAATTGAATAAATTTGCTCTCCTACAAAAGTTATGTGCGTTTCTAAATAAGTAAAAAATATTTTTCTAGTGTGATTACTCGCCCTGTATGATAGCTAGGTGTGCCAAATTTGGTGTGTACATTCTTCAAGCCAAGCCCTATCTGTGTACCAAATATCAACCAAATCTGACAGAATTCTACGTTTTGCCTAAAAAAACACTCGATGAATAGTCCATGGTTTTTAGCAAAAAGCTTCAATCATTTGAAAATGCTCATACTGTGGTGGTTGATAGTACTTGAAGAGACCTTCAAGAATAAGTAATCAAATTGAATAAATTTGCGCTCCTTCAAAAGTTATGTGCATTGCTAAATGAGTAAAAAATATTTTTCTTGTGTGATTACTCACCCTGTATGATAGCTAGGTGCATCAAATTTGGAGTGTACATTCCTCAGGCCAAGCCCTATCTGTGTAACGAATATCAACCAAATCTGAGAGAATTTTACGTTTTGCCTAGAAAAACACTTGATGTATAGTCAATGGTTTTTTGCAAATATCTTCGAATGTTTAGAAATGCTCATACTGTGGTGGTTGATAAAACTTGAAGTCCTTCAAGAATAAGTAATCAAATTGAATAAATTTGCTCTCCTACAAAAGTTATGTGCGTTTCTAAATAAGTAAAAAATATTTTTCTAGTGTGATTACTCGCCCTGTATGATAGCTAGGTGTGCCAAATTTGGTGTGTACATTCTTCAAGCCAAGCCCTATCTGTGTACCAAATATCAACCAAATCTGACAGAATTCTACGTTTTGCCTAAGAAAACACTCGATGAATAGTCCATGGTTTTTAGCAAAAAGCTTCAATCATTTGAAAATGCTCATACTGTGGTGGTTGATAGTACTTGAAGAGACCTTCAAGAATAAGTAATCAAATTGAATAAATTTGCGCTCCTTCAAAAGTTATGTGCATTGCTAAATGAGTAAAAAATATTTTTCTTGTGTTATTACTCACCCTGTATGATAGCTAGGTGCATCAAATTTGGAGTGTACATTCCTCAGGCCAAGCCCTATCTGTGTAACGAATATCAACCAAATCTGAGAGAATTTTACGTTTTGCCTAGAAAAACACTTGATGTATAGTCAATGGTTTTTTGCAAATATCTTCGAATGTTTAGAAATGCTCATACTGTGGTGGTTGATAGTACTTTAAGAGACCTTCAAGAATAAGTAATCAAATTGGAAAAATTTGCTCTCCTTCAAAAGTTATGTGCATTTCTAAATAAGTAAAAAATATTTTTCTTGTGTGATTACTCACCCTGTATGATAGCTTTGTGCGCCAAATTTGGTGTGTACATTCCTCAGACCAAGCCCTATCTGTGTACCAAATATCAACCAAATCTGATAGAATTTTACGTTTTGCCTAAAAAAACACTCGATGGTTTTTTGCAAAAAGCTTCAATTATTTAAAAATGCTCATACTGTGGTGGTTGATAGTACTTAAAGAGACCTTCAAGAATAAAAAATCAAATTGAATAAATTTGCTCTCTTTCAAAAGTTATGTGCGTTTCTAAATAAGTAAAAAATATTTTTCTTGTGTGATTACTCACCCTGTATGATAGCTAGGTGTGCCAAATATGGTGTGTACATTCCTCAGGCCAAGCTTTATCTGTGTACCAAATATCAACCAAATCTGAGAGAATTTTACGTTTGCCTAAAAAAACACTTGATGTATAATCCATGTTTTTTTGCAAAAGGCTTCAATTATTTAAAAATGCTCATACTGTGGTGGTTGATAGTACTTGAAGGAACCTTCATAAATAAGTAATCAAATTGGATAAATTTGCTCTCCTTCAAAAGTTATGTGCATTTCTAAATATGTGAAAAATATTTTTCTTGTGTGATTACTCACTCTGTATGATAGCTAGGTGTGCCAAATTCAGTGTGTACATTCCTCAGGCCAAGCCCTATCTGTGTACCAAATATCAACCAAATCTGAGAGAATTTTACGTTTTGCCTAAAAAAACACTTGATGTATAGTCCATGTTTTTTTGCAAAAAGCTTCAATTATTTGAAAATGCTCATACTGTGGTGGTTGATAGTACTTTAAGAGACCTTCAAGAATAAGTAATCAAATTGAATAAATTTGCTCTCCTTCAAAAGTTATGTGCATTTCTAAATAAGTAAGAAGTATTTTTCTTGTGTGATTACTCACCCTGTATGATGGCTAGGTGTGCCAAATTTGGTGTGTACATTCCTTGGGCCAAGCCCTATCTGTGTACCAAATATCAACCAAATCTGAGAGAATTTTACGTTTTGCCTAAAAAAACAATTTATGTATAGTCCATGGTTTTGAGCAAAAAGCTTCAATCATTTAAAAATGCTCACAATGTGGTGGTTGATAGTACTTGAAGAGACCTTCAAGAATAAGTAATCAAATTGAATAAATTTGCTCTCCTTCAAAGGTTTTGTGCGTTTCTAAATAAGTAAAAAATTTTTTTCTTGTGTTATCACTCACCCTGTATGATAGCTAGGTGTGCCAAATTTGGTGTGTACATTCCTCAGGCCAAGCCCTATCTGTGTACCAAATATCAACCAAATCTGAGAGAATTTTACGTTTTGCCTAAAAAAACACTCGATGTATAGTCCATGGTTTTTTGCAAAAAGCTTAAATCATTTAAAAATGCTCATACTGTGGTGGTTGATAGTACTTGAAGAGACCTTCAAGAATAAGAAATCAAATTGAATAAATTTGCTCTCCTTCAAAAGTTATGTGCATTTCTAAATAAGTAAAAAAAATATTTCTTGTGTGATTACTCACCCTGTATGTAGGCTAGGTGTGCCAAATTTAGTGTGTACATTCCTCAGGCCAAGCCCTATTTTTGTACCAGAAATCAACCAAATCTGAGAGAATTTTACGTTTTACCTAAAAAAAAAAATTGATGTATAGTCCATGGTTTTTTGCAAAAAGCTTCAATTATTTAAAAATGCTCATACTGTGGTGGTTGATAGTACTTTAAAAGACCTTCAAGATAAAGTAAACAAATAGAATAAATTTGCTCTCCTTCAAAAGTGATGTGCATTTCTAAATAAGTAACAAAAATTTTTCTTGTGTGATTACTCACCCTGTATGATGGCTGGGTGTGCCAAATTTGGTGTGTACATTCCTCAGGCCAAGCCCTATATGTGTACCAAATATCAACCAAATCTGAGATAATTTTACGTTTTGCCTAAAAAACACTTGATGTATAGTCCATGGTTTTTAGCAAAAAGCTTCAATCATTTAAAAATGCTCATACTGTGGTGGTTGATAAAACTTGAAGTCCTTCAAGAATAAGTAATCAAATTGAATAAATTTGCTCTCCTACAAAAGTTATGTGCGTTTCTAAATAAGTAAAAAATATTTTTCTAGTGTGATTACTTGCCCTGTATGATAGCTAGGTGTGCCAAATTTGGTGTGTACATTCTTCAAGCCAAGCCCTATCTGTGTACCAAATATCAACCAAATCTGACAGAATTCTACGTTTTGCCTAAAAAAACACTCGATGAATAGTCCATGGTTTTTAGCAAAAAGCTTCAATCATTCGAAAATGCTCATACTGTGGTGGTTGATAGTACTTGAAGAGACCTTCAAGAATAAGTAATCAAATTGAATAAATTTGCGCTCCTTCAAAAGTTATGTGCATTGCTAAATGAGTAAAAAATATTTTTCTTGTGTGATTACTCACCCTGTATGATAGCTAGGTGCATCAAATTTGGAGTGTACATTCCTCAGGCCAAGCCCTATCTGTATACCAAATATCAACCAAATCTACGTAAAAAATATTTTTCTTGTGTGATTACTCACCCTGTATGATAGCTATGTGCGCCAAATTTGGTGTGTACATTCCTCAGGCCAAGCCCTATCTGAGTAACGAATATCAACCATATCTGAGAGAATTTTACGTTTTGCCTAAAAGAACACTTGATGTATAGTCCATGGTTTTTTGCAAATATCTTCAATCATTTAAAAATGCTCATACTGTGGTGGTTGATAGTACTTTAAGAGACCTCCAGGAATAAGTAATCAAATTGAATAAATTTGCTCTCCTTCAAAAGTTATGTGCATTTCTAAATAAGTAAAAAATATTTTTCTTGTGTGATTACTCACCCTGTATGATAGCTTTGTGCGCCAAATTTGGTGTGTACATTCCTCAGGCCAAGCCCTATCTGTGTACCGAATATCAACCAAATCTGAGAGAGTCTTACCTTTTGCCTAAAAGAACACTTGATGTATAGTCCATGGTTTTTTGCAAAAAGCTTCAATCACTAAAAAATGCTCATACTGTGGTCGTTGATAGAACTTTAAGAGACCTTCAAGAATAAGTAATCAAATTGAATAAATTTGCTCTCCTTCAAAAGTTATGTGCATTTCTAAATAAGTGAAAAATAATTTTCTTGTGTGATTACTCACCCTGTATGATAGCTTTGTGCTCCAAATTTGGTGTGTACATTCCTCAGGCCAAGCCCTATCTGTGTATCGAATATCAACCAAATCTGAGAGAATTTTACGTTTTGCCTAAAAGAACACTTGATGTATAGTCCATGGTTTTTTGCAAAAAGCTTCAATCATTTAAAAATGCTCATACTGTGGTGGTTGATAGTACTTCAAGAGACCTTCAAGTACAAGTAATCAAATTGAATAAATTTGCTCTCCTTCAAAAGTTATGTGCATTTCTAAATAAGTGAAAAAAAATTATCTTGTGTGATTACTCACCTTGTATGATAGCTTTGTGCGCCAAATTTGGTGTGTACATTCCTCAGGCCAAGCCCTATCTGTGTGCCGAATATCAACCAAATCTGAGAGAATTTTACGTTTTGCCTAAAAGAACACTTGATGTATAGTCCATGGTTTTTTGCTAAAAGCTTCAATCATTTAAAAATGCTCATACTGTGGTGGTTGATAGTACTTTAAGAGACCTTCAAGAATAAGTAATCAAATTGAATAAATTTGCTCTCCTTCAAAAGTTATGTGCATTTCTAAATAAGTGAAAAATAATTTTCTTGTGTGATTACTCACCCTGTATGATAGCTTTGTGCGCCAAATTTGGTGTGTACATTCCTCAGGCCAAGCCCTATCTGTGTACCGAATATCAACCAAATCTGAGAGAATTATACGTTTTGCCTAAAAAAACACTCGATGTATAGTCCATGGTTTTTAGCAAAAAGCTTCAATCATTTAAAAATGCTCATACTGTGGTGGTTGATAGTACTTTAAGAGACCTTCAAGAATAAGTAATCAAATTGAATAATTTTGCTCCCCTTCAAAGGTTATATGCGTTTCTAAATAAGTAAAAAAAAAATTTTCCAGTGTGATTACTTGCCCTGTATGATAGCTAGGTGCATCAAATTTGGAGTGTACATTCCTCAGGCCAAGCCCTATCTGTATACCAAATATCAACCAAATCTGAGAGAATTTTAAGTTTTGCCCAAAAAACTGGATGCAAAAAGCTTCAATTATTTAAAAATGCTCATACTGTGGTGGTTGATAGTACTTGAAGAAACCTTCATAAATAAGTAATCAAATTGGATGAATTTGTTCTCCTTCAAAAGTTATGTGCATTTCTAAATATGTGAAAAATATTTTTCTTGTGTGATTACTCACTCTGTATGATAGCTAGGTGTGACAAATTTGGTGTGTACATTCCTCAGGCCAAGCCCTATCTGTGTACCAAATATCAACCAAATCTGAGAGGATTCTACGTTTTGCCTAAAAAAACACTTGATGTATAGTCCATGGTTTTTTCAAAAAGCTTCAATTATTTGAAAATGCTCATACTGTGGTGTTTGATAGTACTTGAAGAGACCTTCAAGAATAAGTAATCAAATTGAATAAATTTGCTCTCCTTCAAAGGTTATGTGCGTTTCTAAAAAAGTAAAAAATATTTTTCTTGTGTTATTACTCACCCTGTATGATAGCTAGGTGTGCCAAATTTGGTGTGTACTTTTCTCAGGCCAAGCCCTATCTGTGTACCAAATATCAACCAAATCTGAGAGAATTTTACGTTTTGCCTAAAAAAACACTTGATGTATAGTCCATGGTTTTTTGCAAAAAGCTTCAATTATTTGAAAATGCTCATACTGTGGTGGTTGATAGTACTTCAAGAGCCCTTCAAGAATAAGTAATCAAATTGAATAAATTTGCTCTCCTTCAAAAGTTATGTGCATTTCTAAATAAGTAAGAAATATTTTTCTTGTGTGATTACTCACCCTGTATGATGGCTAGGTGTGCCAAATTTGGTGTGTACATTCCTTGGGCCAAGCCCTATCTGTGTACCAAATATCAACCAAATCTGAGAGAATTTTACGTTTTGCCTAAAAAAACAATTGATGTATAGTCCATGGTTTTTAGCAAAAAGCTTCAATCATTTGAAAATGCTCATAATGTGGTGGTTGATGGTACTTGAAGAGACCATCAAGAATAAGTAATCAAATTGAATAAATTTGCTCTCCTTCAAAGGTTTTGTGCATTTCTAAATAAGTAACAAATATTTTTCTAGTGTGATTACTCACCCTGTATGATAGCTAGGTGCATCAAATTTGGAGTGTACATTCCTCAGGCCAAGCCCTATCTGTATACCAAATATCAACCAAATCTACGTAAAAAATATTTTTCTTGTGTGATTTCTCACCCTGTATGATAGCTATGTGCGCCAAATTTGGTGTGTACATTCCTCAGGCCAAGCCCTATCTGTGTAACGAATTTCAACCAAATCTGAGAGAATTTTACGTTTTGCCTAAAAAAACACTTGATGTATAGTCCATGGTTTTTTGCAAAAAGCTTCAATTATTTGAAAATGCTCATACTGTGGTGGTTGATAGTACTTTAAGAGACCTTCAAGAATAAGTAATCAAATTGAAAAAATTTGCTGTCCTTCAAAAGTTATGTGCATTTCTAAATAAGTAAAAAATATTTTTCTTGTGTGATTACTCACCCTGTATGATAGCTTTGTGTGCCAAATTTGGTGTGTACATTCCTCAGACCAAGCCCTATCTGTGTACCAAATATCAACCAAATCTTATAGAATTTTACGTTTTGCCTAAAAAAACACTCGATGGTTTTTTGCAAAAAGCTTCAATTATTTAAAAATGCTCATACTGTGGTGGTTGATAGTACTTAAAGAGACCTTCAAGAATAAAAAATCAAATTGAATGAATTTGCTCTCTTTCAAAAGTTATGTGCGTTTCTAAATAAGTAAAAAATATTTTTCTTGTGTGATTACTCACCCTGTATGATAGCTAGGTGTGCCAAATATGGTGTGTACATTCCTCAGGCCAAGCTTTATCTGTGTACCAAATATCAACCAAATCTGAGAGAATTTTACGTTTTGCCTAAAAAAACACTTGATGTATAGTCCATGTTTTTTTGCAAAAAGCTTCAATTATTTAAAAATCACCAAATCTGAGAGAATTTTACGTTTTGCCTAAAAAAACACTTGATGTATAGTCCATGTTTTTTTGCAAAAAGCTTCAATTATTTAAAAAGGCTCATACTGTGGTGGTTGATAGTACTTGAAGAAACCTTCATAAATAAGTAATCAAATTGGATATATTTGCTCTCCTTCAAAAGTTATGTGCATTTCTAAATATGTGAAAAATATTTTTCTTGAGTGATTACTCACTCTGTATGATAGCTAGGTGTGACAAATTTGGTGTGTACATTCCTCAGGCCAAGCCCTATCTGTGTACCAAATATCAACCAAATCTGAGAGAATTTTACGTTTTGCCTAAAAAAACACTTGATGTATAGTCCATGTTTTTTTGCAAAAAGCTTCAATTATTTGGAAATGCTCATACTGTGGTGGTTGATAGTACTTGAAGAGACCTTCAAGAATAAGTAATCAAATTGAATAAATTTGCTCTTCGTAAAAGTTATGTGCATTTCTAAATAAGTAAGAAATATTTTTCTTGTGTGATTACTCACCCTGTATGATGGCTAGGTGTGCCAAATTTGGTGTGTACATTCCTTGGGCCAAGCCCTATCTGTGTACCAAATATCAACCAAATCTGAGAGAATTTTACGTTTTGCCTAAAAAAAAATCGATGTATAGTCCATGGTTTTTTGCAAAAAACTTCAATCATTTAAAAATGCTCATACTGTGGTGGTTGATAGCACTTGAAGAGACCTTCAAGAATGAGAAATCAAATTGAATAAATTTGCTCTCCTTCAAAAGTTATGTGCATTTCTAAATAAGTAAAAAAAATATTTCTTGTGTGATTACTCACCCTGTATGAAGGCTAGGTGTGCCAAATTCAGTGTGTACATTCCTCAGGCCAAGCCCTATCTGTGTACCAAAAATCAACCAAATCTGAGAGAATTTTACGTTTTACCTAAAAAAAAAAATTGATGTATAGTCCATGGTTTTTTGCAAAAAGCTTCAATTATTGAAAAATGCTCATACTGTGGTGGTTGATAGTACTTTAAGAGACCTTCAAGATAAAGTAAACAAATAGAATAAATTTGCTCTCCTTCAAAAGTGATGTGCATTTCTAAATAAGTAACAAATATTTTTCTTGTGTGATTACTCACCCTGTATGATGGCTGGGTGTGCCAAATTTGGTGTGTACATTCCTCAGGACAAGCCCGATCTGTTTACCAAATATCAACCAAATCTTATAGAATTTTACGTTTTGCCTAAAAAAACACTCGATGTATAGTCCATGGTTTTTTGCAAAAAGCTTCAATCATTTAAAAATGCTCATACTGTGGTGGTTGATAGTACTTGAAGAGACCTTCAAGAATAAGTAATCAAATTGAATAAATTTGCGCTCCTTCAAAAGTTATGTGCATTGCTAAATAAGTAAAAAATATTTTTCTTGTGTGATTACTCACCCTGTATGATAGCTAGGTGCATCAAATTTGGAGTGTACATTCCTCAGGCCAAGCCCTATCTGTATACCAAATATCAACCAAATCTACGTAAAAAATATTTTTCTTGTGTGATTACTCACCCTGTATGATAGCTATGTGCGCCAAATTTGGTGTGTACATTCCTCAGGCCAAGCCCTATCTGTGTAACGAATATCAACCAAATCTGAGAGAATTTTACGTTTTGCCTAAAAGAACACTTGATGTATAGTCCATGGTTTTTTGCCAATATCTTCAATCATTTAAAAATGCTCATACTGTGGTGGTTGATAGTTCTTTAAGAGACCTCCAGGAATAAGTAATCAAATTGAATAAATTTGCTCTCCTTCAAAAGTTATGTGCATTTCTAAATAAGTAAAAAATATTTTTCTTGTGTGATTACTCACCCTGTATGATAGCTTTGTGCGCCAAATTTGGTGTGTACATTCCTCAGGCCAAGCCCTATCTGTGTACCGAATATCAACCAAATCTGAGAGAATCTTACCTTTTGCCTAAAAGAACACTTGATGTATAGTCCATGGTTTTTTGCAAAAAGCTTCAATCATTTAGAAATGCTCATACTGTGGTGGTTGATAGTACTTTAAGAGACCTTCAAGAATAAGTAATCGAATTGAATAAATTTGCTCTCCTTCAAAAGTTATGTGCATTTCTAAATAAGTGAAAAATAATTTTCTTGTGTTATTACTCACCCTATATGATAGCTTTGTGCGCCAAATTTGGTGTGTACATTCCTCAGGCCAAGCCCTATCTGTGTACCGAATATCAACCAAATCTGAGAGAATTTTACGTTTTGCCTAAAAGAACACTTGATGTATAGTCCATGGTTTTTTGCAAAAAGCTTAAATCATTTAAAAATGCTCATACTGTGGTGGTTGATAGTACTTCAAGAGACCTTCAAGTATAAGTAATCAAATTGAATAAATTTGCTCTCCTTCAAAAGTTATGTGCATTTCTAAATAAGTGAAAAAAAATTATCTTGTGTGATTACTCATCCTGTATGATAGCTTTGTGCGCCAAATTTGGTGTGTACATTCCTCAGGCCAAGCCCTATCTGTGTACCGAATATCAACCAAATCTGAGAGAATTTTACGTTTTGCCTAAAAGAACACTTGATGTATAGTCCATGGTTTTTTGCTAAAAGCTTCAATCATTTAAAAATGCTCATACTGTGGTGGTTGATAGTACTTTAAGAGACCTTCAAGAATAAGTAATCAAATTGAATAAATTTGCTCTCCTTCAAAAGTTATGTGCATTTCTAAATAAGTGAAAAATAATTTTCTTGTGTGATTACTCACCCTGTATGATAGCTTTGTGCGCCAAATTTGGTGTGTACATTCCTCAGGCCAAGCCCTATCTGTGTACCGAATATCAACCAAATCTGAGAGAATTATACGTTTTGCCTAAAAAAACACTCGATGTATAGTCCATGGTTTTTAGCAAAAAGCTTCAATCATTAAAAAATGCTCATACTGTGGTGGTTGATAGTACTTGAAGAAACCTTCAAGAATAAGTAATCAAATTGAATAATTTTGCTTCCCTTCAAAGGTTATATGCGTTTCTAAATAAGTAAAAAAAAATTTTCCAGTGTGATTACTTGCCCTGTATGATAGCTAGGTGCATCAAATTTGGAGTGTACATTCCTCAGGCCAAGCCCTATCTGTATACCAAATATCAACCAAATCTGAGAGAATTTTACGTTTTGCCCAATAAACTGGATGCAAAAAGCTCCAATTATTTAAAAATGCTCATACTGTGGTGGTTGATAGTACTTGAAGAAACCTTCATAAATAAGTAATCAAATTGGATAAATTTGCTCTCCTTCAAAAGTTATGTGCATTTCTAAATATGTGAAAAATATTTTTCTTGTGTGATTACTCACTCTGTATGATAGCTAGGTGTGACAAATTTGGTGTGTACATTCCTCAGGCCAAGCCCTATCTGTGTACCAAATATCAACCAAATCTGAGAGGATTCTACGTTTTGCCTGAAAAAATACTTGATGTATAGTCCATGGTTTTTTCAAAAAGCTTCAAATATTTGAAAATGCTCATACTGTGGTGGTTGATAGTACTTGAAGAGACCTTCAAGAATAAGTAATCAAATTGAATAAATTTGCTCTCCTTCAAAAGTTATGTGCATTTCTAAATGAGTAACAAATATTTTTCTTGTGTGATTACTCACCCTGTATGATGGCTAGGTGTGCCAAATTTGGTTGGTACATTCCTCGGGCCAAGCCCTATCTGTGTACCAAATATCAACCAAATCTGAGAGAATTTTACGTTTTGCCTAAAAAAACAATTGATGTATAGTCCATGGTTTTTAGCAAAAAGCTTCAATCATTTAAAAATGCTCATACTGTGGTGGTTGATAGTACTTGAAGAGACCTTTAAGAATAAGTAATCAAATTGAATAAATTTGCTCTCCTTCAAAGGTTATGTGCGTTTCTAAATAAGTAAAAAATATTTTTCTTGTGTTATCACTCACCCTGTATGATAGCTAGGTGTGCCAAATTTGGTGTGTACATTCCTCAGGCCAAGTCCTATCTGTGTACCAAATATCAACCAAATCTGAGAGAATTTTACGTTTTGCCTAAAAAAACACTTGATGTATAGTCCATGGTTTTTTGCAAAAAGCTTCAATTATTTGAAAATGCTCATACTGTGGTGGTTGATAGTACTTCAAGAGACCTTCAAGAATAAGTAATCAAATTGAATAAATTTGCTCTCCTTCAAAAGTTATGTGCATTTCTAAATAAGTAAGAAATATTTTTCTTGTGTGATTACTCACCCCGTATGATGGCTAGGTGTGCCAAATTTGGTGTGTACATTCCTTGGGCCAAGCTCTATCTGTGTACCAAATATCAACCAAATCTGAGAGAATTTTACGTTTTGCCTAAAAAAACAATTGATGTATAGTCCATGGTTTTTAGCAAAAAGCTTCAATCATTTAAAATTGCTCATAATGTGGTTGTTGATAGTTCTTGAAGAGACCTTCAAGAATAAGTAATCAAATTGAATAAATTTGCTCTCCTTCAAAGGTTTTGTGCGTTTCTAAATAAGTAAAAAATTTTTTTCTTGTGTTATCACTCTCCCTGTATGATAGCTAGGTGTGCCAAATTTGGTGTGTACATTCCTCAGGCCAAGCCCTATCTGTGTACCAAATATCAACCAAATCTGAGAGAATTTTACATTTTACCTAAAAAAAAAAATTGATGTATAGTCCATGGTTTTTTGCAAAAAGCTTCAATTATTTAAAAATGCTCATACTGTGGTGGTTGATAGTACTTTAAGAGACCTTCAAGAATAAGTAATCAAATTGAATAAATTTGCTCTCCTTCAAAGGTTATGTGCGTTTCTAAAAAAGTAAAAAATATTTTTCTTGTGTTATTACTCACCCTGTATGATAGCTAGGTGTGCCAAATTTGGTGTGTACTTTTCTCAGGCCAAGCCCTATCTGTGTACCAAATATCAACCAAATCTGAGAGAATTTTACGTTTTGCCTAAAAAAACACTTGATGTATAGTCCATGGTTTTTTGCAAAAAGCTTCAATTATTTAAAAATGCTCATACTGTGGTGGTTGATAGTACTTCAAGAGACCTTCAAGAATAAGTAATCAAATTGAATAAATTTGCTCTCCTTCAAAAGTTATGTGCATTTCTAAATAAGTAAGAAATATTTTTCTTGTGTGATTACTCACCCTGTATGATGGCTAGGTGTGCCAAATTTGGTGTGTACATTCCTTGGGCCAAGCCCTATCTGTGTACCAAATATCAACCAAATCTGAGAGAATTTTACGTTTTGCCTAAAAAAACAATTGATGTATAGTCCAAGGTTTTTAGCAAAAAGCTTCAATCATTTGAAAATGCTCATAATGTGGTGGTTGATGGTACTTGAAGAGACCATCAAGAATAAGTGAACAAATTGAATAAATTTGCTCTCCTTCAAAGGTTTTGTGCGTTTCTAAATAAGTAACAAATATTTTTCTAGTGTGATTACTCACCCTGTATGATAGCTAGGTGCATCAAATTTGGAGTGTACATTCCTCAGGCCAAGCCCTATCTGTATACCAAATATCAACTAAATCTACGTAAAAAATATTTTTCTTGTGTGATTTCTCACCCTGTATGATAGCTATGTGCGCCAAATTTGGTGTGTACATTCCTCAGGCCAAGCCCTATCTGTGTAACGAATTTCAACCAAATCTCAGAGAATTTTACATTTGCCTAAAAAAACACTTGATGTATAGTCCATGGTTTTTTGCAAAAAGCTTCAATTATTTGAAAATGCTCATACTGTGGTGGTTGATAGTACTTTAAGAGACCTTCAAGAATAAGTAATCAAATTGAAAAAATTTGCTGTCCTTCAAAAGTTATGTGCATTTCTAAATAAGTAAAAAATATTTTTCTTGTGTGATTACTCACCCTGTATGATAGCTTTGTGTGCCAAATTTGGTGTGTACATTCCTCAGACCAAGCCCTATCTGTGTACCAAATATCAACCAAATCTTATAGAATTTTACGTTTTGCCTAAAAAAACACTCGATGGTTTTTTGCAAAAAGCTTCAATTATTTAAAAATGCTCATACTGTGGTGGTTGATAGTACTTAAAGAGACCTTCAAGAATAAAAAATCAAATTGAATAAATTTGCTCTCTTTCAAAAGTTATGTGCGTTTCTAAATAAGTAAAAAATATTTTTCTTGTGTGATTACTCACCCTGTATGATAGCTAGGTGTGCCAAATATGGTGTGTACATTCCTCAGGCCAAGCTTTATCTGTGTCCCAAATATCAACCAAATCTGAGAGAATTTTACGTTTTGCCTAAAAAAACACTTGATGTATAGTCCATGTTTTTTTGCAAAAAGCTTCAATTATTTAAAAATCACCAAATCTGATAGAATTTTACGTTTTGCCTAAAAAAACACTTGATGTATAGTCCATGTTTTTTTGCAAAAAGCTTCAATTATTTAAAAATGCTCATACTGTGGTGGTTGATAGTACTTGAAGAAACCTTCATAAATAAGTAATCAAATTGGATAAATTTGCTCTCCTTCAAAAGTTATGTGCATTTCTAAATATGTGAAAAATATTTTTCTTGTGTGATTACTCACTCTGTATGATAGCTAGGTGTGACAAATTTGGTGTGTACATTCCTCAGGCCAAGCCCTATCTGTGTACCAAATATCAACCAAATCTGAGAGAATTTAACGTTTTGCTTAAAAAAACACTTGATGTATAGTCCATGTTTTTTTGCAAAAAGCTTCAATTATTTGGAAATGCTCATACTGTGGTGGTTGATAGTACTTGAAGAGACCTTCAAGAATAAGTAATCAAATTGAATAAATTTGCTCTTCTTAAAAGTTATGTGCATTTCTAAATAAGTAAGAAATATTTTTCTTGTGTGATTACTCACCCTGTATGATGGCTAGGTGTGCCAAATTTGGTGTGTACATTCCTTGGGCCAAGCCCTATCTGTGTACCAAATATCAACCAAATCTGAGAGAATTTAACGTTTTGCTTAAAAAAACACTTGATGTATAGTCCATGTTTTTTTGCAAAAAGCTTCAATTATTTGGAAATGCTCATACTGTGGTGGTTGATAGTACTTGAAGAGACCTTCAAGAATAAGAAATCAAATTGAATAAATTTGCTCTCCTTCAAAAGTTATGTGCATTTCTAAATAAGTAAAAAAAATATTTCTTGTGTGATTACTCACCCTGTATGATGGCTAGGTGTGCCAAATTTGGTGTGTACATTCCTCAGGACAAGCCCGATCTGTGTACCAAATATCAACCAAATCTTATAGAATTTTACGTTTTGCCTAAAAAAACACTCGATGTATAGTCCATGGTTTTTTGCAAAAAGCTTCAATCATTTAAAAATGCTCATACTGTGGTGGTTGATAGTACTTGAAGAGACCTTCAAGAATAAGTAATCAAATTGAATAAATTTGCGCTCCTTCAAAAGTTATGTGCATTGCTAAATAAGTAAAAAATATTTTTCTTGTGTGATTACTCACCCTGTATGATAGCTAGGTGCATCAAATTTTGAGTGTACATCCCTCAGGCCAAGCCCTATCTGTATACCAAATATCAACCAAATCTACGTAAAAAATATTTTTCTTGTGTGATTACTCACCCTGTATGATAGCTATGTGCGCCAAATTTGGTGTGTACATTCCTCAGGCCAAGCTCTATCTGTGTAACGAATATCAACCAAATCTGAGAGAATTTTACGTTTTGCCTAAAAGAACACTTGATGTATAGTCCATGGTTTTTTGCCAATATCTTCAATCATTTAAAAATGCTCATACTGTGGTGGTTGATAGTACTTTAAGAGACCTCCAGGAATAAGTAATCAAATTGAATAAATTTGCTCTCCTTCAAAAGTTATGTGCATTTCTAAATAAGTGAAAAATAATTTTCTTGTGTTATTACTCACCCTGTATGATAGCTAGGTGCATCAAATTTTGAGTGTACATTCTTCAGGCCAAGCCCTATCTGTATACCAAATATCAACCAAATCTACGTAAAAAATATTTTTCTTGTGTGATTACTCACCCTGTATGATAGCTATGTGCGCCAAATTTGGTGTGTACATTCCTCAGGCCAAGCTCTATCTGTGTAACGAATATCAACCAAATCTGAGAGAATTTTACGTTTTGCCTAAAAGAACACTTGATGTATAGTCCATGGTTTTTTGCCAATATCTTCAATCATTTAAAAATGCTCATACTGTGGTGGTTGATAGTACTTTAAGAGACCTTCAAGAATAAGTAATTAAATTGAATAAATTTGCTCTCCTTCAAAAGTTATGTGCAATTCTAAATAAGTGAAAAATAATTTTCTTGTGTTATTACTCACCCTATATGATAGCTTTGTGCGCCAAATTTGGTGTGTACATTCCTCAGGCCAAGCCCTATCTGTGTACCGAATATCAACCAAATCTGAGAGAATTTTACGTTTTGCCTAAAAGAACACTTGATGTATAGTCCATGGTTTTTTGCAAAAAGCTTAAATCATTTAAAAATGCTCATACTGTGGTGGTTGATAGTACTTCAAGAGACCTTCAAGTATAAGTAATCAAATTGAATAAATTTGCTCTCCTTCAAAAGTTATGTGCATTTCTAAATAAGTGAAAAAAAATTATCTTGTGTGATTACTCATCCTGTATGATAGCTTTGTGCGCCAAATTTGGTGTGTACATTCCTCAGGCCAAGCCCTATCTGTGTACCGAATATCAACCAAATCTGAGAGAATTTTACGTTTTGCCTAAAAGAACACTTGATGTATAGTCCATGGTTTTTTGCTAAAAGCTTCAATCATTTAAAAATGCTCATACTGTGGTGGTTGATAGTACTTTAAGTGACCTTCAAGAATAAGTAATCAAATTGAATAAATTTGCTCTCCTTCAAAAGTTATGTGCATTTCTAAATAAGTGAAAAATAATTTTCTTGTGTGATTACTCACTCTGTATGATAGCTTTGTGCGCCAAATTTGGTGTGTACATTCCTCAGGCCAAGCCCTATCTGTGTACCGAATATCAACCAAATCTGAGAGAATTATACGTTTTGCCTAAAAAAACACTCGATGTATAGTCCATGGTTTTTAGCAAAAAGCTTCAATCATTAAAAAATGCTCATACTGTGGTGGTTGATAGTACTTGAAGAAACCTTCAAGAATAAGTAATCAAATTGAATAATTTTGCTCCCCTTCAAAGGTTATATGCGTTTCTAAATAAGTAAAAAAAATTTTTCCAGTGTGATTACTTGCCCTGTATGATAGCTAGGTGCATCAAATTTGGAGTGTACATTCCTCAGGCCAAGCCCTATCTGTATACCAAATATCAACCAAATCTGAGAGAATTTTACGTTTTGCCCAATAAACTGGATGCAAAAAGCTTCAATTATTTAAAAATGCTCATACTGTGGTGGTTGATAGTACTTGAAGAAACCTTCATAAATAAGTAATCAAATTGGATAAATTTGCTCTCCTTCAAAAGTTATGTGCATTTCTAAATATGTGAAAAATATTTTTCTTGTGTGATTACTCACTCTGTATGATAGCTAGGTGTGACAAATTTGGTGTGTACATTCCTCGGGCCAAGCCCTATCTGTGTACCAAATATCAACCAAATCTGAGAGGATTCTACGTTTTGCCTGAAAAAATACTTGATGTATAGTCCATGGTTTTTACAAAAAGCTTCAATTATTTGAAAATGCTCATACTGTGGTGGTTGATAGTACTTGAAGAGACCTTCAAGAATAAGTAATCAAATTGAATAAATTTGCTCTCCTTCAAAAGTTATGTGCATTTCTAAATGAGTAACAAATATTTTTCTTGTGTGATTACTCACCCTGTATGATGGCTAGGTGTGCCAAATTTGGTTGGTACATTCCTCGGGCCAAGCCCTATCTGTGTACCAAATATCAACCAAATCTGAGAGAATTTTACGTTTTGCCTAAAAAAACAATTGATGTATAGTCCATGGTTTTTAGCAAAAAGCTTCAATCATTTAAAAATGGTCATACTGTGGTGGTTGATAGTACTTGAAGAGACCTTTAAGAATAAGTAATCAAATTGAATAAATTTGTTCTCCTTCAAAGGTTATGTGCGTTTCTAAATAAGTAAAAAATATTTTTCTTGTGTTATCACTCACCCTGTATGATAGCTAGGTGTGCCAAATTTGGTGTGTACATTCCTCAGGCCAAGCCCTATCTGTGTACCAAATATCAACCAAATCTGAGAGAATTTTACGTTTTGCCTAAAAAAACACTTGATGTATAGTCCATGGTTTTTTGCAAAAAGCTTCAATTATTTGAAAATGCTCATACTGTGGTGGTTGATAGTACTTCAAGAGACCTTCAAGAATAAGTAATCAAATTGAATAAATTTGCTCTCCTTCAAAAGTTATGTGCATTTCTAAATAAGTAAGAAATATTTTTCTTGTGTGATTACTCACCCCGTATGATGGCTAGGTGTGCCAAATTTGGTGTGTACATTCCTTGGGCCAAGCTCTATCTGTGTACCAAATATCAACCAAATCTGAGAGAATTTTACGTTTTGCCTAAAAGAACAATTGATGTATAGTCCATGGTTTTTAGCAAAAAGCTTCAATCATTTAAAAATGCTCATAATGTGGTTGTTGATAGTACTTGAAGAGACCTTCAAGAATAAGTGATCAAATTGAATAAATTTGCTCTCCTTCAAAGGTTTTGTGCGTTTCTAAATAAGTAAAAAATTTTTTTCTTGTGTTATCACTCACCCTGTATGATAGCTAGGTGTGCCAAATTTGGTGTGTACATTCCTCAGGCCAAGCCCTATCTGTGTACCAAATATCAACCAAATCTGAGAGAATTTTACATTTTACCTAAAAAAAAAAATTGATGTATAGTCCATGGTTTTTTGCAAAAAGCTTCAATTATTTAAAAATGCTCATACTGTGGTGGTTGATAGTACTTTAAGAGACCTTCAAGAATAAGTAATCAAATTGAATAAATTTGCTCTCCTTCAAAAGTTATGTGCATTTCTAAATGAGTAACAAATATTTTTCTTGTGTGATTACTCACCCTGTATGATGGCTAGGTGTGCCAAATTTGGTTGGTACATTCCTCGGGCCAAGCCCTATCTGTGTACCAAATATCAACCAAATCTGAGAGAATTTTACGTTTTGCCTAAAAAAACAATTGATGTATAGTCCATGGTTTTTAGCAAAAATTTTCAATCATTTAAAAATGCTCATAGTGTGGTGGTTGATAAAACTTGAAGACCTTCAAGAATAAGTGATCAATTTGAAAAAATTTGCTCTCCTTCAAAGGTTATGTGCGTTTCTAAATAAGTAAAAAAATTTTTTCCAGTGTGATTACTCACCCTGTATGATAGCTAGGTGCATCAAATTTGGAGTGTACATTCCTCAGGCCAAGCCCTATCTGTATACCAAATATCAACCAAATCTGAGAGAATTTTACGTTTTGCCTAAAAAAACAATTGATGTATAGTCCATGGTTTTTTGCAAAAAGCTTCAATCATTTAGAAATGCTCATACTGTGGTGGTTGATAGTACTTTAAGAGACCTTCAAGAATAAGTAATCAAATTGAATAAATTTGCTCTCCTTCAAAAGTTATGTGCATTTCTAAATAAGTGAAAAATAATTTTCTTGTGTTATTACTCACCCTATATGATAGCTTTGTGCGCCAAATTTGGTGTGTACATTCCTCAGGCCAAGCCCTATCTGTGTACCGAATATCAACCAAATCTGAGAGAATTTTACGTTTTGCCTAAAAGAACACTTGATGTATAGTCCATGGTTTTTTGCAAAAAGCTTAAATCATTTAAAAATGCTCATACTGTGGTGGTTGATAGTACTTCAAGAGACCTTCAAGTATAAGTAATCAAATTGAATAAATTTGCTCTCCTTCAAAAGTTATGTGCATTTCTAAATAAGTGAAAAAAAATTATCTTGTGTGATTACTCATCCTGTATGATAGCTTTGTGCGCCAAATTTGGTGTGTACATTCCTCAGGCCAAGCCCTATCTGTGTACCGAATATCAACCAAATCTGAGAGAATTTTACGTTTTGCCTAAAAGAACACTTGATGTATAGTCCATGGTTTTTTGCTAAAAGCTTCAATCATTTAAAAATGCTCATACTGTGGTGGTTGATAGTACTTTAAGAGACCTTCAAGAATAAGTAATCAAAATGAATAAATTTGCTCTCCTTCAAAAGTTATGTGCATTTCTAAATAAGTGAAAAATAATTTTCTTGTGTGATTACTCACCCTGTATGATAGCTTTGTGCGCCAAATTTGGTGTGTACATTCCTCAGGCCAAGCACTATCTGTGTACCGAATATCAACCAAATCTGAGAGAATTATACGTTTTGCCTAAAAAAACACTCGATGTATAGTCCATGGTTTTCAGCAAAAAGCTTCAATCATTAAAAAATGCTCATACTGTGGTGGTTGATAGTACTTGAAGAAACCTTCAAGAATAAGTAATCAAATTGAATAATTTTGCTCCCCTTCAAAGGTTATATGCGTTTCTAAATAAGTAAAAAAAATTTTTCCAGTGTGATTACTTGCCCTGTATGATAGCTAGGTGCATCAAATTTGGAGTGTACATTCCTCAGGCCAAGCCCTATCTGTATACCAAATATCAACCAAATCTGAGAGAATTTTACGTTTTGCCCAATAAACTGGATGCAAAAAGCTTCAATTATTTAAAAATGCTCATACTGTGGTGGTTGATAGTACTTGAAGAAACCTTCATAAATAAGTAATCAAATTGGATAAATTTGCTCTCCTTCAAAAGTTATGTGCATTTCTAAATATGTGAAAAATATTTTTCTTGTGTGATTACTCACTCTGTATGATAGCTAGGTGTGACAAATTTGGTGTGTACATTCCTCAGGCCAAGCCCTATCTGTGTACCAAATATCAACCAAATCTGAGAGGATTCTACGTTTTGCCTGAAAAAATACTTGATGTATAGTCCATGGTTTTTTCAAAAAGCTTCAATTATTTGAAAATGCTCATACTGTGGTGGTTGATAGTACTTGAAGAGACCTTCAAGAATAAGTTATCAAATTGAATAAATTTGCTCTCCTTCAAAAGTTATGTGCATTTCTAAATGAGTAACAAATATTTTTCTTGTGTGATTACTCACCCTGTATGATGGCTAGGTGTGCCAAATTTGGTTGGTACATTCCTCGGGCCAAGCCCTATCTGTGTACCAAATATCAACCAAATCTGAGAGAATTTTACGTTTTGCCTAAAAAAACAATTGATGTATAGTCCATGGTTTTTAGCAAAAAGCTTCAATCATTTAAAAATGCTCATACTGTGGTGGTTGATAGTACTTGAAGAGACCTTTAAGAATAAGTAATCAAATTGAATAAATTTGCTCTCCTTCAAAGGTTATGTGCGTTTCTAAATAAGTAAAAAATATTTTTCTTGTGTTATCACTCACCCTGTATGATAGCTAGGTGTGCCAAATTTGGTGTGTACATTCCTCAGGCCAAGCCCTATCTGTGTACCAAATATCAACCAAATCTGAGAGAATTTTACGTTTTGCCTAAAAAAACACTTGATGTATAGTCCATGGTTTTTTGCAAAAAGCTTCAATTATTTGAAAATGCTCATACTGTGGTGGTTGATAGTACTTCAAGAGACCTTCAAGAATAAGTAATCAAATTGAATAAATTTGCTCTCCTTCAAAAGTTATGTGCATTTCTAAATAAGTAAGAAATATTTTTCTTGTGTGATTACTCACCCCGTATGATAGCTAGGTGTGCCAAATTTGGTGTGTACATTCCTCAGGCCAAGCCCTATCTGTGTACCAAATATCAACCAAATCTGAGAGAATTTTACATTTTACCTAAAAAAAAAATTGATGTATAGTCCATGGTTTTTTGCAAAAAGCTTCAATTATTTAAAAATGCTCATACTGTGGTGGTTGATAGTACTTTAAGAGACCTTCAAGAATAAGTAATCAAATTGAATAAATTTGCTCTCCTTCAAAGGTTATGTGCGTTCCAAAAAAAGTAAAAAATATTTTTCTTGTGTGATTACTCACCCTGTATGATAGCTAGGTGTGCCAAATTTGGTGTGTACTTTTCTCAGGCCAAGCCCTATCTGTGTACCAAATATCAACCAAATCTGAGAGAATTTTACGTTTTGCCTAAAAAAACACTTGATGTATAGTCCATGGTTTTTTGCAAAAAGCTTCAATTATTTGAAAATGCTCATACTGTGGTGGTTGATAGTACTTCAAGAGACCTTCAAGAATAAGTAATCAAATTGAATAAATTTGCTCTCCTTCAAAAGTTATGTGCATTTCTAAATAAGTAAGAAATATTTTTCTTGTGTGATTACTCACCCTGTATGATGGCTAGGTGTGCCAAATTTGGTGTGTACATTCCTTGGGCCAAGCCCTATCTGTGTACCAAATATCAACCAAATCTGAGAGAATTTTACGTTTTGCCTAAAAAAACAATTGATGTATAGTCCAAGGTTTTTAGCAAAAAGCTTCAATCATTTGAAAATGCTCATAATGTGGTGGTTGATGGTACTTGAAGAGACCATCAAGAATAAGTAATCAAATTGAATAAATTTGCTCTCCTTCAAAGGTTTTGTGCGTTTCTAAATAAGTAACAAATATTTTTCTAGTGTGATTACTCACCCTGTATGATAGCTAGGTGCATCAAATTTGGAGTGTACATTCCTCAGGCCAAGCCCTATCTGTATACCAAATATCAACCAAATCTACGTAAAAAATATTTTTCTTGTGTGATTTCTCACCCTGTATGATAGCTATGTGCGCCAAATTTGGTGTGTACATTCCTCAGGCCAAGCCCTATCTGTGTAACGAATTTCAACCAAATCTCAGAGAATTTTACGTTTTGCCTAAAAAAACACTTGATGTATAGTCCATGGTTTTTTGCAAAAAGCTTCAATTATTTGAAAATGCTCATACTGTGGTGGTTGATAGTACATAAAGAAACCTTCAAGAATAAAAAATCAAATTGAATAAATTTGCTCTCTTTCAAAAGTTATGTGCGTTTTTAAATAAGTAAAAAATATTTTTCTTGTGTGATTACTCACCCTGTATGATAGCTAGGTGTGCCAAATATGGTGTGTACATTCCTCAGGCCAAGCTTTATCTGTGTACCAAATATCAACCAAATCTGAGAGAATTTTACGTTTTGCCTAAAAAAACACTTGATGTATAGTCCATGTTTTTTTGCAAAAAGCTTCAATTATTTAAAAATCACCAAATCTGATAGAATTTTACGTTTTGCCTAAAAAAACACTTGATGTATAGTCCATGTTTTTTTGCAAAAAGCTTCAATTATTTAAAAATGCTCATACTGTGGTGGTTGATAGTACTTGAAGAAACCTTCATAAATAAGTAATCAAATTGGATAAATTTGCTCTCCTTCAAAAGTTATGTGCATTTCTAAATATGTGAAAAATATTTTTCTTGTGTGATTACTCACTCTGTATGATAGCTAGGTGTGACAAATTTGGTGTGTACATTCCTCAGGCCAAGCCCTATCTGTGTACCAAATATCAACCAAATCTTATAGAATTTTACGTTTTGCCTAAAAAAACACTCGATGTATAGTCCATGGTTTTTTGCAAAAAGCTTCAATCATTTAAAAATGCTCATACTGTGGTGGTTGATAGTACTTGAAGAGACCTTCAAGAATAAGTAATCAAATTGAATAAATTTGCGCTCCTTCAAAAGTTATGTGCATTGCTAAATAAGTAAAAAATATTTTTCTTGTGTGATTACTCCCCCTGTATGATAGCTAGGTGCATCAAATTTTGAGTGTACATTCCTCAGGCCAAGCCCTATCTGTATACCAAATATCAACCAAATCTACGTAAAAAATATTTTTCTTGTGTGATTACTCACCCTGTATGATAGCTATGTGCGCCAAATTTGGTGTGTACATTCCTCAGGCCAAGCTCTATCTGTGTAACGAATATCAACCAAATCTGAGAGAATTTTACGTTTTGCCTAAAAGAACACTCGATGTATAGTCCATGGTTTTTTGCCAATATCTTCAATCATTTAAAAATGCTCATACTGTGGTGGTTGATAGTACTTTAAGAGACCTCCAGGAATAAGTAATCAAATTGAATAAATTTGCTCTCCTTCAAAAGTTATGTGCATTTCTAAATAAGTGAAAAATAATTTTCTTGTGTTATTACTCACCCTGTATGATAGCTAGGTGCATCAAATTTTGAGTGTACATTCCTCAGGCCAAGCCCTATCTGTATACCAAATATCAACCAAATCTACGTAAAAAATATTTTTCTTGTGTGATTACTCACCCTGTATGATAGCTATGTGCGCCAAATTTGGTGTGTACATTCCTCAGGCCAAGCTCTATCTGTGTAACGAATATCAACCAAATCT
This sequence comes from Conomelus anceps, assembly GCA_948455865.1. NCBI lineage: Eukaryota > Metazoa > Arthropoda > Insecta > Hemiptera > Delphacidae > Conomelus > Conomelus anceps. The sequence continues at coordinate 64,433,001 of OX418221.1, forward strand.
GAGAGAATTTTACGTTTTGCCTAAAAGAACACTTGATGTATAGTCCATGGTTTTTTGCCAATATCTTCAATCATTTAAAAATGCTCATACTGTGGTGGTTGATAGTACTTTAAGAGACCTTCAAGAATAAGTAATTAAATTGAATAAATTTGCTCTCCTTCAAAAGTTATGTGCATTTCTAAATAAGTGAAAAATAATTTTCTTGTGTTATTACTCACCCTATATGATAGCTTTGTGCGCCAAATTTGGTGTGTACATTCCTCAGGCCAAGCCCTATCTGTGTACCGAATATCAACCAAATCTGAGAGAATTTTACGTTTTGCCTAAAAGAACACTTGATGTATAGTCCATGGTTTTTTGCAAAAAGCTTAAATCATTTAAAAATGCTCATACTGTGGTGGTTGATAGTACTTCAAGAGACCTTCAAGTATAAGTAATCAAATTGAATAAATTTGCTCTCCTTCAAAAGTTATGTGCATTTCTAAATAAGTGAAAAAAAATTATCTTGTGTGATTACTCATCCTGTATGATAGCTTTGTGCGCCAAATTTGGTGTGTACATTCCTCAGGCCAAGCCCTATCTGTGTACCGAATATCAACCAAATCTGAGAGAATTTTACGTTTTGCCTAAAAGAACACTTTATGTATAGTCCATGGTTTTTTGCTAAAAGCTTCAATCATTTAAAAATGCTCATACTGTGGTGGTTGATAGTACTTTAAGTGACCTTCAAGAATAAGTAATCAAATTGAATAAATTTGCTCTCCTTCAAAAGTTATGTGCATTTCTAAATAAGTGAAAAATAATTTTCTTGTGTGATTACTCACCCTGTATGATAGCTTTGTGCGCCAAATTTGGTGTGTACATTCCTCAGGCCAAGCCCTATCTGTGTACCGAATATCAACCAAATCTGAGAGAATTATACGTTTTGCCTAAAAAAACACTCGATGTATAGTCCATGGTTTTTAGCAAAAAGCTTCAATCATTAAAAAATGCTCATACTGTGGTGGTTGATAGTACTTGAAGAAACCTTCAAGAATAAGTAATCAAATTGAATAATTTTGCTCCCCTTCAAAGGTTATATGCGTTTCTAAATAAGTAAAAAAAATTTTTCCAGTGTGATTACTTGCCCTGTATGATAGCTAGGTGCATCAAATTTGGAGTGTACATTCCTCAGGCCAAGCCCTATCTGTATACCAAATATCAACCAAATCTGAGAGAATTTTACGTTTTGCCCAATAAACTGGATGCAAAAAGCTTCAATTATTTAAAAATGCTCATACTGTGGTGGTTGATAGTACTTGAAGAAACCTTCATAAATAAGTAATCAAATTTGATAAATTTGCTCTCCTTCAAAAGTTATGTGCATTTCTGAATAAGTAACAAATATTTTTCTTGTGTGATTACTCACCTTGTATCATAGCTAGGTGTGACAAATTTGGTGTGTACATTCCTCAGGCCAAGCCCTATCTGTGTACCAAATATCAACCAAATCTGAGAGAATTTTACGTTTTGCCTAAAAAAACACTTGATGTATAGTCCATGTTTTTTTGCAAAAAGCTTCAATTATTTGAAAAAGCTCATACTGTGGTGGTTGATAGTACTTTAAGAGACCTTCAAGAATAAGTAATCAAATTGAATAAATTTGCTCTCCTTCAAAAGTTATGTGCATTTCTAAATGAGTAACAAATATTTTTCTTGTGTGATTACTCACCCTGTATGATGGCTAGGTGTGCCAAATTTGGTTGGTACATTCCTCGGGCCAAGCCCTATCTGTGTACCAAATATCAACCAAATCTGAGAGGATTCTACGTTTTGCCTGAAAAAATACTTGATGTATAGTCCATGGTTTTTACAAAAAGCTTCAATTATTTGAAAATGCTCATACTGTGGTGGTTGATAGTACTTGAAAAGACCTTCAAGAATAAGTAATCAAATTGAATAAATTTGCTCTCCTTCAAAAGTTATGTGCATTTCTAAATGAGTAACAAATATTTTTCTTGTGTGATTACTCACCCTGTATGATGGCTAGGTGTGCCAAATTTGGTTGGTACATTCCTCGGGCCAAGCCCTATCTGTGTACCAAATATCAACCAAATCTGAGAGAATTTTACGTTTTGCCTAAAAAAACAATTGATGTATAGTCCATGGTTTTTAGCAAAAAGCTTCAATCATTTAAAAATGGTCATACTGTGGTGGTTGATAGTACTTGAAGAGACCTTTAAGAATAAGTAATCAAATTGAATAAATTTGTTCTCCTTCAAAGGTTATGTGCGTTTCTAAATAAGTAAAAAATATTTTTCTTGTGTTATCACTCACCCTGTATGATAGCTAGGTGTGCCAAATTTGGTGTGTACATTCTTCAGGCCAAGCCCTATCTGTGTACCAAATATCAACCAAATCTGAGAGAATTTTACGTTTTGCCTAAAAAAACACTTGATGTATAGTCCATGGTTTTTTGCAAAGAGCTTCAATTATTTGAAAATGCTCATACTGTGGTGGTTGATAGTACTTTAAGAGACCTTCAAGAATAAGTAATCAAATTGAATAAATTTGCTCTCCTTCAAAAGTTATGTGCATTTCTAAATGAGTAACAAATATTTTTCTTGTGTGATTACTCACCCTGTATGATGGCTAGGTGTGCCAAATTTGGTTGGTACATTCCTCGGGCCAAGCCCTATCTGTGTACCAAATATCAACCAAATCTGAGAGAATTTTACGTTTTGCCTAAAAAAACAATTGATGTATAGTCCATGGTTTTTAGCAAAAATTTTCAATCATTTAAAAATGCTCATAGTGTGGTGGTTGATAAAACTTGAAGACCTTCAAGAATAAGTGATCAAATTGAAAAAAATTGCTCTCCTTCAAAGGTTATGTGCGTTTCTAAATAAGTAAAAAAATTTTTTCCAGTGTGATTACTCACCCTGTATGATAGCTAGGTGCATCAAATTTGGAGTGTACATTCCTCAGGCCAAGCCCTATCTGTATACCAAATATCAACCAAATCTGAGAGAATTTTACGTTTTGCCTAAAAAAACAATTGATGTATAGTCCATGGTTTTTTGCAAAAAGCTTCAATCATTTAGAAATGCTCATACTGTGGTGGTTGATAGTACTTTAAGAGACCTTCAAGAATAAGTAATCAAATTGAATAAATTTGCTCTCCTTCAAAAGTTATGTGCATTTCTAAATAAGTGAAAAATAATTTTCTTGTGTTATTACTCACCCTATATGATAGCTTTGTGCGCCAAATTTGGTGTGTACATTCCTCAGGCCAAGCCCTATCTGTGTACCGAATATCAACCAAATCTGAGAGAATTTTACGTTTTGCCTAAAAGAACACTTGATGTATAGTCCATGGTTTTTTGCAAAAAGCTTAAATCATTTAAAAATGCTCATACTGTGGTGGTTGATAGTACTTCAAGAGACCTTCAAGTATAAGTAATCAAATTGAATAAATTTGCTCTCCTTCAAAAGTTATGTGCATTTCTAAATAAGTGAAAAAAAATTATCTTGTGTGATTACTCATCCTGTATGATAGCTTTGTGCGCCAAATTTGGTGTGTACATTCCTCAGGCCAAGCCCTATCTGTGTACCGAATATCAACCAAATCTGAGAGAATTTTACGTTTTGCCTAAAAGAACACTTGATGTATAGTCCATGGTTTTTTGCTAAAAGCTTCAATCATTTAAAAATGCTCATACTGTGGTGGTTGATAGTACTTTAAGAGACCTTCAAGAATAAGTAATCAAATTGAATAAATTTGCTCTCCTTCAAAAGTTATGTGCATTTCTAAATAAGTGAAAAATAATTTTCTTGTGTGATTACTCACCCTGTATGATAGCTTTGTGCGCCAAATTTGGTGTGTACATTCCTCAGGCCAAGCACTATCTGTGTACCGAATATCAACCAAATCTGAGAGAATTATACGTTTTGCCTAAAAAAACACTCGATGTATAGTCCATGGTTTTCAGCAAAAAGCTTCAATCATTAAAAAATGCTCATACTGTGGTGGTTGATAGTACTTGAAGAAACCTTCAAGAATAAGTAATCAAATTGAATAATTTTGCTCCCCTTCAAAGGTTATATGCGTTTCTAAATAAGTAAAAAAAAATTTTCCAGTGTGATTACTTGCCCTGTATGATAGCTAGGTGCATCAAATTTGGAGTGTACATTCCTCAGGCCAAGCCCTATCTGTATACCAAATATCAACCAAATCTGAGAGAATTTTACGTTTTGCCCAATAAACTGGATGCAAAAAGCTTCAATTATTTAAAAATGCTCATACTGTGGTGGTTGATAGTACTTGAAGAAACCTTCATAAATAAGTAATCAAATTGGATAAATTTGCTCTCCTTCAAAAGTTATGTGCATTTCTAAATATGTGAAAAATATTTTTCTTGTGTGATTACTCACTCTGTATGATAGCTAGGTGTGACAAATTTGGTGTGTACATTCCTCAGGCCAAGCCCTATCTGTGTACCAAATATCAACCAAATCTGAGAGGATTCTACGTTTTGCCTGAAAAAATACTTGATGTATAGTCCATGGTTTTTTCAAAAAGCTTCAATTATTTGAAAATGCTCATACTGTGGTGGTTGATAGTACTTGAAGAGACCTTCAAGAATAAGTTATCAAATTGAATAAATTTGCTCTCCTTCAAAAGTTATGTGCATTTCTAAATGAGTAACAAATATTTTTCTTGTGTGATTACTCACCCTGTATGATGGCTAGGTGTGACAAATTTGGTTGGTACATTCCTCGGGCCAAGCCCTATCTGTGTACCAAATATCAACCAAATCTGAGAGAATTTTACGTTTTGCCTGAAAAAACAATTGATGTATAGTCCATGGTTTTTAGCAAAAAGCTTCAATCATTTAAAAATGCTCATACTGTGGTGGTTGATAGTACTTGAAGAGACCTTTAAGAATAAGTAATCAAATTGAATAAATTTGCTCTCCTTCAAAGGTTATGTGCGTTTCTAAATAAGTAAAAAATATTTTTCTTGTGTTATCACTCACCCTGTATGATAGCTAGGTGTGCCAAATTTGGTGTGTACATTCCTCAGGCCAAGCCCTATCTGTGTACCAAATATCAACCAAATCTGAGAGAATTTTACGTTTTGCCTAAAAAAACACTTGATGTATAGTCCATGGTTTTTTGCAAAAAGCTTCAATTATTTGAAAATGCTCATACTGTGGTGGTTGATAGTACTTCAAGAGACCTTCAAGAATAAGTAATCAAATTGAATAAATTTGCTCTCCTTCAAAAGTTATGTGCATTTCTAAATAAGTAAGAAATATTTTTCTTGTGTGATTACTCACCCCGTATGATGGCTAGGTGTGCCAAATTTGGTGTGTACATTCCTTGGGCCAAGCTCTATCTGTGTACCAAATATCAACCAAATCTGAGAGAATTTTACGTTTTGCCTAAAAAAACAATTGATGTATAGTCCATGGTTTTTAGCAAAAAGCTTCAATCATTTAAAAATGCTCATAATGTGGTTGTTGATAGTACTTGAAGAGACCTTCAAGAATAAGTAATCAAATTGAATAAATTTGCTCTCCTTCAAAGGTTTTGTGCGTTTCTAAATAAGTAAAAAATTTTTTTCTTGTGTTATCACTCACCCTGTATGATAGCTAGGTGTGCCAAATTTGGTGTGTACATTCCTCAGGCCAAGCCCTATCTGTGTACCAAATATCAACCAAATCTGAGAGAATTTTACATTTTACCTAAAAAAAAAATTGATGTATAGTCCATGGTTTTTTGCAAAAAGCTTCAATTATTTAAAAATGCTCATACTGTGGTGGTTGATAGTACTTTAAGAGACCTTCAAGAATAAGTAATCAAATTGAATAAATTTGCTCTCCTTCAAAGGTTATGTGCGTTCCAAAAAAAGTAAAAAATATTTTTCTTGTGTGATTACTCACCCTGTATGATAGCTAGGTGTGCCAAATTTGGTGTGTACTTTTCTCAGGCCAAGCCCTATCTGTGTACCAAATATCAACCAAATCTGAGAGAATTTTACGTTTTGCCTAAAAAAACACTTGATGTATAGTCCATGGTTTTTTGCAAAAAGCTTCAATTATTTGAAAATGCTCATACTGTGGTGGTTGATAGTACTTCAAGAGACCTTCAAGAATAAGTAATCAAATTGAATAAATTTGCTCTCCTTCAAAAGTTATGTGCATTTCTAAATAAGTAAGAAATATTTTTCTTGTGTGATTACTCACCCTGTATGATGGCTAGGTGTGCCAAATTTGGTGTGTACATTCCTTGGGCCAAGCCCTATCTGTGTACCAAATATCAACCAAATCTGAGAGAATTTTACGTTTTGCCTAAAAAAACAATTGATGTATAGTCCAAGGTTTTTAGCAAAAAGCTTCAATCATTTGAAAATGCTCATAATGTGGTGGTTGATGGTACTTGAAGAGACCATCAAGAATAAGTAATCAAATTGAATAAATTTGCTCTCCTTCAAAGGTTTTGTGCGTTTCTAAATAAGTAACAAATATTTTTCTAGTGTGATTACTCACCCTGTATGATAGCTAGGTGCATCAAATTTGGAGTGTACATTCCTCAGGCCAAGCCCTATCTGTATACCAAATATCAACCAAATCTACGTAAAAAATATTTTTCTTGTGTGATTTCTCACCCTGTATGATAGCTATGTGCGCCAAATTTGGTGTGTACATTCCTCAGGCCAAGCCCTATCTGTGTAACGAATTTCAACCAAATCTCAGAGAATTTTACGTTTTGCCTAAAAAAACACTTGATGTATAGTCCATGGTTTTTTGCAAAAAGCTTCAATTATTTGAAAATGCTCATACTGTGGTGGTTGATAGTACTTCAAGAGACCTTCAAGAATAAGTAATCAAATTGAATAAATTTGCTCTCCTTCAAAAGTTATGTGCATTTCTAAATAAGTAAGAAATATTTTTCTTGTGTGATTACTCACCCCGTATGATGGCTAGGTGTGCCAAATTTGGTGTGTACATTCCTTGGGCCAAGCTCTATCTGTGTACCAAATATCAACCAAATCTGAGAGAATTTTACGTTTTGCCTAAAAAAACAATTGATGTATAGTCCATGGTTTTTAGCAAAAAGCTTCAATCATTTAAAAATGCTCATAATGTGGTTGTTGATAGTACTTGAAGAGACCTTCAAGAATAAGTAATCAAATTGAATAAATTTGCTCTCCTTCAAAGGTTTTGTGCGTTTCTAAATAAGTAAAAAATTTTTTTCTTGTGTTATCACTCACCCTGTATGATAGCTAGGTGTGCCAAATTTGGTGTGTACATTCCTCAGGCCAAGCCCTATCTGTGTACCAAATATCAACCAAATCTGAGAGAATTTTACATTTTACCTAAAAAAAAAATTGATGTATAGTCCATGGTTTTTTGCAAAAAGCTTCAATTATTTAAAAATGCTCATACTGTGGTGGTTGATAGTACTTTAAGAGACCTTCAAGAATAAGTAATCAAATTGAATAAATTTGCTCTCCTTCAAAGGTTATGTGCGTTCCAAAAAAAGTAAAAAATATTTTTCTTGTGTGATTACTCACCCTGTATGATAGCTAGGTGTGCCAAATTTGGTGTGTACTTTTCTCAGGCCAAGCCCTATCTGTGTACCAAATATCAACCAAATCTGAGAGAATTTTACGTTTTGCCTAAAAAAACACTTGATGTATAGTCCATGGTTTTTTGCAAAAAGCTTCAATTATTTGAAAATGCTCATACTGTGGTGGTTGATAGTACTTCAAGAGACCTTCAAGAATAAGTAATCAAATTGAATAAATTTGCTCTCCTTCAAAAGTTATGTGCATTTCTAAATAAGTAAGAAATATTTTTCTTGTGTGATTACTCACCCTGTATGATGGCTAGGTGTGCCAAATTTGGTGTGTACATTCCTTGGGCCAAGCCCTATCTGTGTACCAAATATCAACCAAATCTGAGAGAATTTTACGTTTTGCCTAAAAAAACAATTGATGTATAGTCCAAGGTTTTTAGCAAAAAGCTTCAATCATTTGAAAATGCTCATAATGTGGTGGTTGATGGTACTTGAAGAGACCATCAAGAATAAGTAATCAAATTGAATAAATTTGCTCTCCTTCAAAGGTTTTGTGCGTTTCTAAATAAGTAACAAATATTTTTCTAGTGTGATTACTCACCCTGTATGATAGCTAGGTGCATCAAATTTGGAGTGTACATTCCTCAGGCCAAGCCCTATCTGTATACCAAATATCAACCAAATCTACGTAAAAAATATTTTTCTTGTGTGATTTCTCACCCTGTATGATAGCTATGTGCGCCAAATTTGGTGTGTACATTCCTCAGGCCAAGCCCTATCTGTGTAACGAATTTCAACCAAATCTCAGAGAATTTTACGTTTTGCCTAAAAAAACACTTGATGTATAGTCCATGGTTTTTTGCAAAAAGCTTCAGTTATTTGAAAATGCTCATACTGTGGTGGTTGATAGTACATAAAGAGACCTTCAAGAATAAAAAATCAAATTGAATAAATTTGCTCTCTTTCAAAAGTTATGTGCGTTTTTAAATAAGTAAAAAATATTTTTCTTGTGTGATTACTCACCCTGTATGATAGCTAGGTGTGCCAAATATGGTGTGTACATTCCTCAGGCCAAGCTTTATCTGTGTACCAAATATCAACCAAATCTGAGAGAATTTTACGTTTTGCCTAAAAAAACACTTGATGTATAGTCCATGTTTTTTTGCAAAAAGCTTCAATTATTTAAAAATCACCAAATCTGATAGAATTTTACGTTTTGCCTAAAAAAACACTTGATGTATAGTCCATGTTTTTTTGCAAAAAGCTTCAATTATTTAAAAATGCTCATACTGTGGTGGTTGATAGTACATAAAGAGACCTTCAAGAATAAAAAATCAAATTGAATAAATTTGCTCTCTTTCAAAAGTTATGTGCGTTTTTAAATAAGTAAAAAATATTTTTCTTGTGTGATTACTCACCCTGTATGATAGCTAGGTGTGCCAAATATGGTGTGTACATTCCTCAGGCCAAGCCCTATCTGTGTACCAAATATCAACCAAATCTGAGAGAATTTAACGTTTTGCCTAAAAAAACACTTGATGTATAGTCCATGTTTTTTTGCAAAAAGCTTCAATTATTTGGAGATGCTCATACTGTGGTGGTTGATAGTACTTGAAGAGACCTTCAAGAATAAGTAATCAAATTGAATAAATTTGCTCTTCTTAAAAGTTATGTGCATTTCTAAATAAGTAAGAAATATTTTTCTTGTGTGATTACTCACCCTGTATGATGGCTAGGTGTGCCAAATTTGGTGTGTACATTCCTTGGGCCAAGCCCTATCTGTGTACCAAATATCAACCAAATCTGAGAGAATTTTACGTTTTGCCTAAAAAAAAAATCGATGTATAGTCCATGGTTTTTTGCAAAAAGCTTCAATCATTTAAAAATGCTCATACTGTGGTGGTTGATAGTACTTGAAGAGACCTTCAAGAATAAGAAATCAAATTGAATAAATTTGCTCTCCTTCAAAAGTTATGTGCATTTCTAAATAAGTAAAAAAAATATTTCTTGTGTGATTACTCACCCTGTATGATGGCTAGGTGTGCCAAATTCAGTGTGTACATTCCTCAGGCCAAGCCCTATCTGTGTACCAAAAATCAACCAAATCTGAGAGAATTTTACGTTTTACCTAAAAAAAAAAATTGATGTATAGTCCATGGTTTTTTGCAAAAAGCTTCAATTATTAAAAAATGCTCATACTGTGGTGGTTGATAGTACTTGAAGAGACCTTCAAGAATAAGAAATCAAATTGAATAAATTTGCTCTCCTTCAAAAGTTATGTGCATTTCTAAATAAGTAAAAAAAATATTTCTTGTGTGATTACTCACCCTGTATGATGGCTAGGTGTGCCAAATTTGGTGTGTACATTCCTCAGGACAAGCCCGATCTGTGTACCAAATATCAACCAAATCTTATAGAATTTTACGTTTTGCCTAAAAAAACACTCGATGTATAGTCCATGGTTTTTTGCAAAAAGCTTCAATCATTTAAAAATGCTCATACTGTGGTGGTTGATAGTACTTGAAGAGACCTTCAAGAATAAGTAATCAAATTGAATAAATTTGCGCTCCTTCAAAAGTTATGTGCATTGCTAAATAAGTAAAAAATATTTTTCTTGTGTGATTACTCACCCTGTATGATAGCTAGGTGCATCAAATTTTGAGTGTACATTCCTCAGGCCAAGCCCTATCTGTATACCAAATATCAACCAGATCTACGTAAAAAATATTTTTCTTGTGTGATTACTCACCCTGTATGATAGCTATGTGCGCCAAATTTGGTGTGTACATTCCTCAGGCCAAGCCCTATCTGTGTAACGAATATCAACCAAATCTGAGAAAATTTTACGTTTTGCCTAAAAGAACACTTGATGTATAGTCCATGGTTTTTTGCCAATATCTTCAATCATTTAAAAATGCTCATACTGTGGTGGTTGATAGTACTTTAAGATACCTCCAGGAATAAGTAATCAAATTGAATAAATTTGCTCTCCTTCAAAAGTTATGTGCATTTCTAAATAAGTGAAAAATAATTTTCTTGTGTTATTACTCACCCTATATGATAGCTTTGTGCGCCAAATTTGGTGTGTACATTCCTCAGGCCAAGCCCTATCTGTGTACCGAATATCAACCAAATCTGAGAGAATTTTACGTTTTGCCTAAAAGAACACTTGATGTATAGTCCATGGTTTTTTGCAAAAAGCTTAAATCATTTAAAAATGCTCATACTGTGGTGGTTGATAGTACTTCAAGAGACCTTCAAGTATAAGTAATCAAATTGAATAAATTTGCTCTCCTTCAAAAGTTATGTGCATTTCTAAATAAGTGAAAAATAATTTTCTTGTGTGATTACTCACCCTGTATGATAGCTTTGTGCGCCAAATTTGGTGTGTACATTCCTCAGGCCAAGCCCTATCTGTGTACCGAATATCAACCAAATCTGAGAGAATTATACGTTTTGCCTAAAAAAACACTCGATGTATAGTCCATGGTTTTTAGCAAAAAGCTTCAATCATTAAAAAATGCTCATACTGTGGTGGTTGATAGTACTTGAAGAAACCTTCAAGAATAAGTAATCAAATTGAATAATTTTGCTCCCCTTCAAAGGTTATATGCGTTTCTAAATAAGTAAAAAAAATTTTTCCAGTGTGATTACTTGCCCTGTATGATAGCTAGGTGCATCAAATTTGGAGTGTACATTCCTCAGGCCAAGCCCTATCTGTATACCAAATATCAACCAAATCTGAGAGAATTTTACGTTTTGCCCAATAAACTGGATGCAAAAAGCTTCAATTATTTAAAAATGCTCATACTGTGGTGGTTGATAGTACTTGAAGAAACCTTCATAAATAAGTAATCAAATTGGATAAATTTGCTCTCCTTCAAAAGTTATGTGCATTTCTAAATATGTGAAAAATATTTTTCTTGTGTGATTACTCACTCTGTATGATAGCTAGGTGTGACAAATTTGGTGTGTACATTCCTCAGGCCAAGCCCTATCTGTGTATCAAATATCAACCAAATCTGAGAGGATTCTACGTTTTGCCTGAAAAAATACTTGATGTATAGTCCATGGTTTTTACAAAAAGCTTCAATTATTTGAAAATGCTCATACTGTGGTGGTTGATAGTACTTGAAGAGACCTTCAAGAATAAGTAATCAAATTGAATAAATTTGCTCTCCTTCAAAAGTTATGTGCATTTCTAAATGAGTAACAAATATTTTTCTTGTGTGATTACTCACCCTGTATGATGGCTAGGTGTGCCAAATTTGGTTGGTACATTCCTCGGGCCAAGCCCTATCTGTGTACCAAATATCAACCAAATCTGAGAGAATTTTACGTTTTGCCTAAAAAAACAATTGATGTATAGTCCATGGTTTTTAGCAAAAAGCTTCAATCATTTAAAAATGCTCATACTGTGGTGGTTGATAGTACTTGAAGAGACCTTTGAGAATAAGTAATCAAATTGAATAAATTTGCTCTCCTTCAAAGGTTATGTGCGTTTCTAAATAAGTATAAAATATTTTTCTTGTGTTATCACTCACCCTGTATGATAGCTAGGTGTGCCAAATTTGGTGTGTACATTCCTCAGGCCAAGCCCTATCTGTGTACCAAATATCAACCAAATCTGAGAGAATTTTACGTTTTGCCTAAAAAAACACTTGATGTATAGTCCATGGTTTTTTGCAAAAAGCTTCAATTATTTGAAAATGCTCATACTGTGGTGGTTGATAGTACTTCAAGAGAACTTCAAGAATAAGTAATCAAATTGAATAAATTTGCTCTCCTTCAAAAGTTATGTGCATTTCTAAATAAGTAAGAAATATTTTTCTTGTGTGATTACTCACCCCGTATGATGGCTAGGTGTGCCAAATTTGGTGTGTACATTCCTTGGGCCAAGCTCTATCTGTGTACCAAATATCAACCAAATCTGAGAGAATTTTACGTTTTGCCTAAAAAAACAATTGATGTATAGTCCATGGTTTTTAGCAAAAAGCTTCAATCATTTAAAAATGCTCATAATGTGGTTGTTGATAGTACTTGAAGAGACCTTCAAGAATAAGTAATCAAATTGAATAAATTTGCTCTCCTTCAAAGGTTTTGTGCGTTTCTAAATAAGTAAAAAATTTTTTTCTTGTGTTATCTTTCACCCTGTATGATAGCTAGGTGTGCCAAATTTGGTGTGTACATTCCTCAGGCCAAGCCCTATCTGTGTACCAAATATCAACCAAATCTGAGAGAATTTTACATTTTACCTAAAAAAAAAAATTGATGTATAGTCCATGGTTTTTTGCAAAAAGCTTCAATTATTTAAAAATGCTCATACTGTGGTGGTTGATAGTACTTTAAGAGACCTTCAAGAATAAGTAATCAAATTGAATAAATTTGCTCTCCTTCAAAAGTGATGTGCATTTCTAAATAAGTAACAAATATTTTTCTTGTGTGATTACTCACCCTGTATGATGGCTGGGTGTGCCAAATTTGGTGTGTACATTCCTCAGGCCAAGCCCTATATGTGTAACAAATATCAACCAAATCTGAGATAATTTTACGTTTTGCCTAAAAAAACACTTGATGTATAGTCCATGGTTTTTAGCAAAAATTTTCAATCATTTAAAAATGCTCATAGTGTGGTGGTTGATAAAACTTGAAGACCTTCAAGAATAAGTAATCAAATTGAAAAAATTTGCTCTCCTTCAAAGGTTATGTGCGTTTCTAAATAAGTAAAAAAATTTTTTCCAGTGTGATTACTCACCCTGTATGATAGCTAGGTGCATCAAATTTGGAGTGTACATTCCTCAGGCCAAGCCCTATCTGTATACCAAATATCAACCAAATCTACGTAAAAAATATTTTTCTTGTGTGATTACTCACCCTGTATGATAGCTATGTGCGCCAAATTTGGTGTGTACATTCCTCAGGCCAAGCCCTTTCTGTGTAACGAATATCAACCAAATCTGAGAGAATTTTACGTTTTGCCTAAAAAAACACTTGATGTATAGTCAATGGTTTTTTGCAAATATCTTCAAATGTTTAGAAATGCTCATACTGTGGTGGTTGATAGTACTTTAAGAGACCTCCAAGAATAAGTAATCAAATTGAATAAATTTGCTCTCCTTCAAAAGTTATGTGCATTTCTAAATAAGTAACAAATATTTTTCTTGTGTGATTACTCAACCTGTATGATAGCTTTGTGCTCCAAATTTGGTGTGTACATTCCTCAGACCAAGCCCTATCTGTGTACCAAATATCAACCAAATCTTATAGAATTTTACGTTTTGCATAAAAAAACACTCGATGGTTTTTTGCAAAAAGCTTCAATTATTTAAAAATGCTCATACTGTGGTGGTTGATAGTACTTTAAGAGACCTTCAAGAATAAGTAATCAAATTGAATAAATTTGCTCTCCTTCAAAAGATATGTGCCTTTCTAAATAAGTAACAATTTTTTTTCTTGTGTGATTACTTACCCTGTATGATGGCTAGGTGTGCCAAACTTGGTGTGTACATTCCTCAGGCCAAGCACTATCTGTGTACCGAATATCAACCAAATCTTATAGAATTTTACGTTTTGCCTAAAAAAACACTCGATGTATAGTCCATGGTTTTTTTGCAAAAAGCTTCAATTATTAAAAAAATGCTCATACTGTGAAGGTTGATAGTACTTCAAGAGACCATCAAGAATAAGTAATCAAATTGAATAAATTTGCTCTCCTTCAAAAGTTTTGTGCATTTCTGAATAAGTAACAAATATTTTTCTTGTGTGATTACTCACCCTGTATCATAGCTAGGTGTGACAAATTTGGTGTGTACATTCCTCAGGCCAAGCCCTATCTGTGTACCAAATATCAACCAAATCTGAGAGAATTTTACGTTTTACCTAAAAAAACACTTGATGTATAGTCCATGTTTTTTCGCAAAAAGCTTCAATTATTCAAAAATGCTCATACTGTGGTGGTTGATAGTACATTAAGAGACCTTCAAGAATAAGTAATCAAATTGAATAAATTTGCTCTCCTTCAAAAGTTATGTGCATTTCTGAATAAGTAACAAATATTTTTCTTGTGTGATTACTCACCCTGTATCATAGCTAGGTGTAACAAATTTGGTGTGTACATTTCTCAGGCCAAGCCCTATCTGTGTACCAAATATCAACAAAATCTGAGAGGATTTTACGTTTTGCCTAAAAAGACACTTGATGTATATCCATGTTTCTTTGCAAAAAGCTTCAATTATTTAAAAATGCTCATACTTTTGTGGTTGATAGTACTTGAAGAGACCTTCAAGAATAAGTAATCAAATTGAATAAATTTGCTCTCCTTCAAAAGTTATGTGCCTTTCTAAATAAGTAACAATTTTTTTTCTTGTGTGATTACTCACCCTGTATGATGGCTAGGTGTGCCAAATTTAGTGTGTACATTCCTCAGGCCAAGCCCTATCTGTGTACCGAATATCAACCAAATCTGAGAGAATCTTACGTTTTGCCTAAAAGAACACTTGATGTATAGTCCATGGTTTATTGCAAAAAGCTTCGATCATTTAAAAATGCTCATACTGTGAAGGTTGATAGTACTTAAAGAGACCTTCAAGAATAAGTAATCAAATTGAATAAATTTGCTCTCCTTCAAAAGTTATGTGCCTTTCTAAATAAGTAACAATTTTTTTTCTTGTGTGATTACTCACCCTGTATGATGGCTAGGTGTGCCAAATTTGGTGTGTACATTCCTCAGGCCAAGCACTATCTGTGTACCGAATATCAACCAAATCTTATAGAATTTTACGTTTTGCCTAAAAAAACACTCGATGTATAGTCCATGGTTTTTTGCAAAAAGCTTTAATTATTAAAAAAATGCTCATACTGTGAAGGTTGATAGTACTTCAAGAGACCTTCAAGAATAAGTAATCAAATTGAATAAATTTGCTCTCCTTCAAAAGTTTTGTGCATTTCTGAATAAGTAACAAATATTTTTCTTGTGTGATTACTCACCCTGTATCATAGCTAGGTGTGACAAATTTGGTGTGTACATTCCTCAGGCCAAGCCCTATCTGTGTACCAAATATCAACCAAATCTGAGAGAATTTTACGTTTTGCCTAAAAAAACACTTGATGTATAGTCCATGTTTTTTCGCAAAAAGCTTCAATTATTCAAAAATGCTCATACTGTTGTGGTTGATAGTACATTAAGAGACCTTCAAGAATAAGTAATCAAATTGAATAAATTTGCTCTCCTTCAAAAGTTATGTGCATTTCTGAATAAGTAACAAATATTTTTCTTGTGTGATTACTCACTCTGTATCATAGCTAGGTGTAACAAATTCGGTGTGTACATTTCTCAGGCCAAGCCCTATCTGTGTACCAAATATCAACCAAATCTGAGAGGATTTTACGTTTTTCCTAAAAAGACACTTGATGTATATCCATGTTTTTTTGCAAAAAGCTTCAATTATTTAAAAATGCTCATACTGTGATGGTTGATAGTACATTAAGAGACCTTCAAGAATAAGTAATCAAATTGAATAGATTTGCTCTCCTTCAAAAGTTATGTGCATTTCTGAATAAGTAACAAATATTTTTCTTGTGTGATTACTCACCTTGTATCATAGCTAGGTGTGACAAATTTGGTGTGTACATTCCTCAGGCCAAGCCCTATCTGTGTACCAAATATCAACCAAATCTGAGAGAATTTTACGTTTTGCCTAAAAAAACACTTGATGTATAGTCCATGTTTTTTTGCAAAAAGCTTCAATTATTTGAAAAAGCTCATACTGTGGTGGTTGATAGTACTTTAAGAGACCTTCAAGAATAAGTAATCAAATTGAATAAATTTGCTCTCCTTCAAAAGTTATGTGCATTTCTTAATAAGTAAAAAATATTTTTCTTGTGTGATTACTCACCCTGTATGATAGCTTTGTGCGCCAAATTTGGTGTGTACATTCCTCAGACCAAGCCCTATCTGTTACCAAATATCAACTAAATCTTATAGAATTTTACGTTTTGCCTAAAAAAACACTCGATGTATAGTCCATGGTTTTTTGCAAAAAGCTTCAATTATTTAAAAATGCTCATACTGTGGTGGTTGATAGTACTTGAAGAGACCTTCAAGAATAAAAAATCAAATTGAATAAATTTGCTCTCCTTCAAAAGTTATGTGCGTTTCTAAATAAGTAAAAAATATTTTTCTTGTGTGATTCCTCTCCCTGTATGATAGCTAGGTGTGCCAAATTTGGTGTGTACATTCCTCAGGCCAAGCCCTATCTGTGTACCAAATATCAACCAAATCTGAGAGAATTTTACGTTTTGCCTAAAAAAACACTTGATGTATAGTCCATGTTTCTTTGCAAAAAGCTTCAATTATTAAAAAATGCTCATACTGTTGTGGTTGATAGTACTTGAAGAGACCTTCAAGAATAAGTAATCAAATTGAATAAATTTGCTCTCCATCAAAAGTTATGTGCATTTCTAAATAAGTAACAAATATTTTTCTTGTGTGATTACTCAGCCTGTATGACAGCTAGGTGTGCCAAATTTAGTGTGTACAATCCTCAGGCCAAGCCCCATCTGTGTACCAAATATCAACCAAATCTGACAGAATTCTACGTTTTGCCTAAAAAAACAATTGATGTATAGTCCATGGTTTTTAGCAAAAAGCTTCAATCATTTAAAAATGCTCATACTGTGGTGGTTGATAGTACTTGAAGAGACTTTCAAGAATAAGTAATCAAATTGAATAAATTTGCTCTCCTTCAAAGGTTATGTGCGTTTCTAAATAAGTAAAAAAAAAATTTCTAGTGTGATTACTCACCCTGTATGATAGCTTTGTGCGCCAAATTTTGTGTGTACATTCCTCAGGCCAAGCCCTATCTGTGTAACGAATATCAACCAAATCTGAGAGAATTTTACGTTTTGCCTAAAAGAACACTTGATGTATAGTCCATGGTTTTTTGCAAATATCTTCAATCATTTAAAAATGCTCATACTGTGGTGGTTGATAGTACTTTAAGAGACCTTCAAGAATAAGTAATCAAATTGAATAAATTTGCTCTCCTTCAAAAGTTATGTGCATTTCTAAATAAGTAAAAAATATTTTTCTTGTGTGATTACTCACCCTGTATGATAGCTTTGTGCACCAAATTTGATGTGTAAATTCCTCAGGCCAAGCCCTATCTGTGTACCTAATATCAACCAAATCTTAGAGAATCTTACGTTTTGCCTAAAAGAACACTTGATGTATAGTCCATGGTTTTATTGCAAAAAGCTTCGATCATTTAAAAATGCTCATACTGTGGTGGTTGATAGTACTTTAAGAGACCTTCAAGAATAAGTAATCAAATTGAATAAATTTGCTCTCCTTCAAAAGTTATGTGCCTTTCTAAATAAGTAACAATTTTTTTTCTTGTGTGATTACTCACCCTGTATGATGGCTAGGTGTGCCAAATTTGGTGTGTACATTCCTCAGGCCAAGCACTATCTGTGTACCGAATATCAACCAAATCTTATAGAATTTTACGTTTTGCCTAAAAAAACACTCGATGTATAGTCCATGGTTTTTTGCAAAAAGCTTTAATAATTAAAAAAATGCTCATACTGTGAAGGTTGATAGTACTTCAAGAGACCTTCAAGAATAAGTAATCAAATTGAATAAATTTGCTCTCCTTCAAAAGTTTTGTGCATTTCTGAATAAGTAACAAATATTTTTCTTGTGTGATTACTCACCCTGTATCATAGCTAGGTGTGACAAATTTGGTGTGTACATTCCTCAGGCCAAGCCCTATCTGTGTACCAAATATCAACCAAATCTGAGAGAATTTTACGTTTTGCCTAAAAAAACACTTGATGTATAGTCCATGTTTTTTCGCAAAAAGCTTCAATTATTCAAAAATGCTCATACTGTGGTGGTTGATAGTACATTAAGAGACCTTCAAGAATAAGTAATCAAATTGAATAAATTTGCTCTCCTTCAAAAGTTATGTGCATTTCTGAATAAGTAACAAATATTTTTCTTGTGTGATTACTCACCCTGTATCATAGCTAGGTGTAACAAATTTGGTGTGTACATTTCTCAGGCCAAGCCCTATCTGTGTACCAAATATCAACCAAATCTGAGAGGATTTTACGTTTTGCCTAAAAAGACACTTGATGTATAGTCCATGTTTTTTTGCAAAAAGCTTCAATTATTTAAAAATGCTCATACTGTGATGGTTGATAGTACATTAAGACACCTTCAAGAATAAGTAATCAAAATGAATAAATTTGCTCTCCTTCAAAAGTTATGTGCATTTCTGAATAAGTAACAAATATTTTTCTTGTGTGATTACTCACCTTGTATCATAGCTAGGTGTGACAAATTTGGTGTGTACATTCCTCAGGCCAAGCCCTATCTGTGTACCAAATATCAACCAAATCTGAGAGAATTTTACGTTTTGCCTAAAAAAACACTCGATGTATAGTCCATGGTTTTTTGCAAAAAGCTTCAATTATTAAAAAAATGCTCATACTGTGAGGGTTGATAGTACTTCAAGAGACCTTCAAGAATAAGTAATCAAATTGAACAAATTTGCTCTCCTTCAAAAGTTTTGTGCATTTCTAAATAAGTAACAAATATTTTTCTTGTGTGATTACTCACCCTGTATCATAGCTAGGTGTGACAAATTTGGTGAGTACATTCCTCAGGCCAAGCCCTATCTGTGTACCAAATATCAACCAAATCTGAGAGAATTTTACGTTTTGCCTAAAAAAACACTTGATGTATAGTCCATGTTTTTTCGCAAAAAGCTTCAATTATTCAAAAATGCTCATACTGTGATGGTTGATAGTTCATTAAGAGACCTTCAAGAATAAGTAATCAAATTGAATAAATTTGCTCTCCTTCAAAAGTTATGTGCATTTCTGAATAAGTAACAAATATTTTTCTTGTGTGATTACTCACCTTGTATCATAGCTAGGTGTGACAAATTTGGTGTGTACATTCCTCAGGCCAAGCCCTATCTGTGTACCAAATATCAACCAAATCTGAGAGAATTTTACGTTTTGCCTAAAAAAAACACTTGATGTATAGTCCATGTTTTTTTGCAAAAAGCTTCAATTATTTGAAAAAGCTCATACTGTGGTGGTTGATAGTACTTTAAGAGACCTTCAAGAATAAGTAATCAAATTGAATAAATTTGCTCTCCTTCAAAAGTTATGTGCATTTCTTAATAAGTAAAAAATATTTTTCTTGTGTGATTACTCACCCTGTATGATAGCTTTGTGCGCCAAATTTGGTGTGTACATTTCTCAGACCAAGCCCTATCTGTTACCAAATATCAACCAAATCTTATAGAATTTTACGTTTTGCCTAAAAAAACACTCGATGTATAGTCCATGGTTTTTTGCAAAAAGCTTCAATTATTTAAAAATGCTCATACTGTGGTGGTTGATAGTACTTGAAGAGACCTTCAAGAATAAAAAATCAAATTGAATAAATTTGCTCTCCTTCAAAAGTTATGTGCATTTCTAAATAAGTGAAAAATAATTTTCTTGTGTTATTACTCACCCTATATGATAGCTTTGTGCGCCAAATTTGGTGTGTACATTCCTCAGGCCAAGCCCTATCTGTATACCAAATATCAACCAAATCTACGTAAGAAATATTTTTCTTGTGTGATTACTCACCCTGTATGATAGCTATGTGCGCCAAATTTGGTGTGTACATTCCTCAGGCCAAGCTCTATCTGTGTAACGAATATCAACCAAATCTGAGAGAATTTTACGTTTTGCCTAAAAGAACACTTGATGTATAGTCCATGGTTTTTTGCCAATATCTTCAATCATTTAAAAATGCTCATACTGTGGTGGTTGATAGTACTTTAAGAGACCTCCAGGAATAAGTAATCAAATTGAATAAATTTGCTCTCCTTCAAAAGTTATGTGCATTTCTAAATAAGTAAAAAATATTTTTCTTGTGTGATTACTCACCCTGTATGATAGCTAGGTGTGCCAAATATGGTGTGTACATTCCTCAGGCCAAGCCCTATCTGTGTACCAAATATCAACCAAATCTGAGAGAATTTTACGTTTTGCCTAAAAAAACACTTGATGTATAGTCCATGTTTTTTCGCAAAAAGCTTCAATTATTCAAAAATGCTCATACTGTGGTGGTTGATAGTACATTAAGAGACCTTCAAGAATAAGTAATCAAATTGAATAAATTTGCTCTCCTTCAAAAGTTATGTGCATTTCTGAATAAGTAACAAATATTTTTCTTGTGTGATTACTCACCCTGTATCATAGCTAGGTGTAACAAATTTGGTGTGTACATTTCTCAGGCCAAGCCCTATCTGTGTACCAAATATCAACCAAATCTGAGAGGATTTTACGTTTTGCCTAAAAAGACACTTGATGTATAGTCCATGTTTTTTTGCAAAAAGCTTCAATTATTTAAAAATGCTCATACTGTGATGGTTGATAGTACATTAAGAGACCTTCAAGAATAAGTAATCAAAATGAATAAATTTGCTCTCCTTCAAAAGTTATGTGCATTTCTGAATAAGTAACAAATATTTTTCTTGTGTGATTACTCACCTTGTATCATAGCTAGGTGTGACAAATTTGGTGTGTACATTCCTCAGGCCAAGCCCTATCTGTGTACCAAATATCAACCAAATCTGAGAGAATTTTACGTTTTGCCTAAAAAAACACTCGATGTATAGTCCATGGTTTTTTGCAAAAAGCTTCAATTATTAAAAAAATGCTCATACTGTGAGGGTTGATAGTACTTCAAGAGACCTTCAAGAATAAGTAATCAAATTGAACAAATTTGCTCTCCTTCAAAAGTTTTGTGCATTTCTAAATAAGTAACAAATATTTTTCTTGTGTGATTACTCACCCTGTATCATAGCTAGGTGTGACAAATTTGGTGAGTACATTCCTCAGGCCAAGCCCTATCTGTGTACCAAATATCAACCAAATCTGAGAGAATTTTACGTTTTGCCTAAAAAAACACTTGATGTATAGTCCATGTTTTTTCGCAAAAAGCTTCAATTATTCAAAAATGCTCATACTGTGATGGTTGATAGTTCATTAAGAGACCTTCAAGAATAAGTAATCAAATTGAATAAATTTGCTCTCCTTCAAAAGTTATGTGCATTTCTGAATAAGTAACAAATATTTTTCTTGTGTGATTACTCACCTTGTATCATAGCTAGGTGTGACAAATTTGGTGTGTACATTCCTCAGGCCAAGCCCTATCTGTGTACCAAATATCAACCAAATCTGAGAGAATTTTACGTTTTGCCTAAAAAAAACACTTGATGTATAGTCCATGTTTTTTTGCAAAAAGCTTCAATTATTTGAAAAAGCTCATACTGTGGTGGTTGATAGTACTTTAAGAGACCTTCAAGAATAAGTAATCAAATTGAATAAATTTGCTCTCCTTCAAAAGTTATGTGCATTTCTTAATAAGTAAAAAATATTTTTCTTGTGTGATTACTCACCCTGTATGATAGCTTTGTGCGCCAAATTTGGTGTGTACATTTCTCAGACCAAGCCCTATCTGTTACCAAATATCAACCAAATCTTATAGAATTTTACGTTTTGCCTAAAAAAACACTCGATGTATAGTCCATGGTTTTTTGCAAAAAGCTTCAATTATTTAAAAATGCTCATACTGTGGTGGTTGATAGTACTTGAAGAGACCTTCAAGAATAAAAAATCAAATTGAATAAATTTGCTCTCCTTCAAAAGTTATGTGCATTTCTAAATAAGTGAAAAATAATTTTCTTGTGTTATTACTCACCCTATATGATAGCTTTGTGCGCCAAATTTGGTGTGTACATTCCTCAGGCCAAGCCCTATCTGTATACCAAATATCAACCAAATCTACGTAAGAAATATTTTTCTTGTGTGATTACTCACCCTGTATGATAGCTATGTGCGCCAAATTTGGTGTGTACATTCCTCAGGCCAAGCTCTATCTGTGTAACGAATATCAACCAAATCTGAGAGAATTTTACGTTTTGCCTAAAAGAACACTTGATGTATAGTCCATGGTTTTTTGCCAATATCTTCAATCATTTAAAAATGCTCATACTGTGGTGGTTGATAGTACTTTAAGAGACCTCCAGGAATAAGTAATCAAATTGAATAAATTTGCTCTCCTTCAAAAGTTATGTGCATTTCTAAATAAGTAAAAAATATTTTTCTTGTGTGATTACTCACCCTGTATGATAGCTTTGTGCGCCAAATTTGATGTGTACATTCCTCAGGCCAAGCCCTATCTGTGTACCGAATATCAACCAAATCTGAGAGAATCTTACCTTTTGCCTAAAAGAACACTTGATGTATAGTCCATGGTTTTTTGCAAAAAGCTTCAATCATTTAGAAATGCTCATACTGTGGTGGTTGATAGTACTTTAAGAGACCTTCAAGAATAAGTAATTAAATTGAATAAATTTGCTCTCCTTCAAAAGTTATGTGCATTTCTAAATAAGTGAAAAATAATTTTCTTGTGTTATTACTCACCCTATATGATAGCTTTGTGCGCCAAATTTGGTGTGTACATTCCACAGGCCAAGCCCTATCTGTGTACCGAATATCAACCAAATCTGAGAGAATTTTACGTTTTGCCTAAAAGAACACTTGATGTATAGTCCATGGTTTTTTGCAAAAAGCTTAAATCATTTAAAAATGCTCATACTGTGGTGGTTGATAGTACTTCAAGAGACCTTCAAGTATAAGTAATCAAATTGAATAAATTTGCTCTCCTTCAAAAGTTATGTGCATTTCTAAATAAGTGAAAAAAAATTATCTTGTGTGATTACTTATCCTGTATGATAGCTTTGTGCGCCAAATTTGGTGTGTACATTCCTCAGGCCAAGCCCTATCTGTGTACCGAATATCAACCAAATCTGAGAGAATTTTATGTTTTGCCTAAAAGAACACTTGATGTATAGTCCATGGTTTTTTGCTAAAAGCTTCAATCATTTAAAAATGCTCATACTGTGGTGGTTGATAGTACTTTAAGAGACCTTCAAGAATAAGTAATCAAATTGAATAAATTTGCTCTCCTTCAAAAGTTATGTGCATTTCTAAATAAGTGAAAAATAATTTTCTTGTGTGATTACTCACCCTGTATGATAGCTTTGTGCGCCAAATTTGGTGTGTACATTCCTCAGGCCAAGCCCTATCTGTGTACCGAATATCAACCAAATCTGAGAGAATTATACGTTTTGCTTAAAAAAACACTCGATGTATAGTCCATGGTTTTTAGCAAAAAGCTTCAATCATTAAAAAATGCTCATAATGTGGTGGTTGATAGTACTTGAAGAAACCTTCAAGAATAAGTAATCAAATTGAATAATTTTGCTCCCCTTCAAAGGTTATATGCGTTTCTAAATAAGTAAAAAAAATTTTTCCAGTGTGATTACTTGCCCTGTATGATAGCTAGGTGCATCAAATTTGGAGTGTACATTCCTCAGGCCAAGCCCTATCTGTATACCAAATATCAACCAAATCTGAGAGAATTTTACGTTTTGCCCAATAAACTGGATGCAAAAAGCTTCAATTATTTAAAAATGCTCATACTGTGGTGGTTGATAGTACTTGAAGAAACCTTCATAAATAAGTAATCAAATTGGATAAATTTGCTCTCCTTCAAAAGTTATGTGCATTTCTAAATATGTGAAAAATATTTTTCTTGTGTGATTACTCACTCTGTATGATAGCTAGGTGTGACAAATTTGGTGTGTACATTCCTCAGGCCAAGCCCTATCTGTGTACCAAATATCAACCAAATCTGAGAGGATTCTACGTTTTGCCTGAAAAAATACTTGATGTATAGTCCATGGTTTTTACAAAAAGCTTCAATTATTTAAAAATGCTCATACTGTGATGGTTGATAGTACATTAAGAGACCTTCAAGAATAAGTAATCAAAATGAATAAATTTGCTCTCCTTCAAAAGTTATGTGCATTTCTGAATAAGTAACAAATATTTTTCTTGTGTGATTACTCACCTTGTATCATAGCTAGGTGTGACAAATTTGGTGTGTACATTCCTCAGGCCAAGCCCTATCTGTGTACCAAATATCAACCAAATCTGAGAGAATTTTACGTTTTGCCTAAAAAAACACTCGATGTATAGTCCATGGTTTTTTGCAAAAAGCTTCAATTATTAAAAAAATGCTCATACTGTGAGGGTTGATAGTACTTCAAGAGACCTTCAAGAATAAGTAATCAAATTGAACAAATATGCTCTCCTTCAAAAGTTTTGTGCATTTCTAAATAAGTAACAAATATTTTTCTTGTGTGATTACTCACCCTGTATCATAGCTAGGTGTGACAAATTTGGTGAGTACATTCCTCAGGCCAAGCCCTATCTGTGTACCAAATATCAACCAAATCTGAGAGAATTTTACGTTTTGCCTAAAAAAACACTTGATGTATAGTCCATGTTTTTTCGCAAAAAGCTTCAATTATTCAAAAATGCTCATACTGTGATGGTTGATAGTTCATTAAGAGACCTTCAAGAATAAGTAATCAAATTGAATAAATTTGCTCTCCTTCAAAAGTTATGTGCATTTCTGAATAAGTAACAAATTTTTTTCTTGTGTGATTACTCACCTTGTATCATAGCTAGGTGTGACAAATTTGGTGTGTACATTCCTCAGGCCAAGCCCTATCTGTGTACCAAATATCAACCAAATCTGAGAGAATTTTACGTTTTGCCTAAAAAAAACACTTGATGTATAGTCCATGTTTTTTTGCAAAAAGCTTCAATTATTTGAAAAAGCTCATACTGTGGTGGTTGATAGTACTTTAAGAGACCTTCAAGAATAAGTAATCAAATTGAATAAATTTGCTCTCCTTCAAAAGTTATGTGCATTTCTTAATAAGTAAAAAATATTTTTCTTGTGTGATTACTCACCCTGTATGATAGCTTTGTGCGCCAAATTTGGTGTGTACATTTCTCAGACCAAGCCCTATCTGTTACCAAATATCAACCAAATCTTATAGAATTTTACGTTTTGCCTAAAAAAACACTCGATGTATAGTCCATGGTTTTTTGCAAAAAGCTTCAATTATTTAAAAATGCTCATACTGTGGTGGTTGATAGTACTTGAAGAGACCTTCAAGAATAAAAAATCAAATTGAATAAATTTGCTCTCCTTCAAAAGTTATGTGCATTTCTAAATAAGTGAAAAATAATTTTCTTGTGTTATTACTCACCCTATATGATAGCTTTGTGCGCCAAATTTGGTGTGTACATTCCTCAGGCCAAGCCCTATCTGTATACCAAATATCAACCAAATCTACGTAAGAAATATTTTTCTTGTGTGATTACTCACCCTGTATGATAGCTATGTGCGCCAAATTTGGTGTGTACATTCCTCAGGCCAAGCTCTATCTGTGTAACGAATATCAACCAAATCTGAGAGAATTTTACGTTTTGCCTAAAAGAACACTTGATGTATAGTCCATGGTTTTTTGCCAATATCTTCAATCATTTAAAAATGCTCATACTGTGGTGGTTGATAGTACTTTAAGAGACCTCCAGGAATAAGTAATCAAATTGAATAAATTTGCTCTCCTTCAAAAGTTATGTGCATTTCTAAATAAGTAAAAAATATTTTTCTTGTGTGATTACTCACCCTGTATGATAGCTTTGTGCGCCAAATTTGATGTGTACATTCCTCAGGCCAAGCCCTATCTGTGTACCGAATATCAACCAAATCTGAGAGAATCTTACCTTTTGCCTAAAAGAACACTTGATGTATAGTCCATGGTTTTTTGCAAAAAGCTTCAATCATTTAGAAATGCTCATACTGTGGTGGTTGATAGTACTTTAAGAGACCTTCAAGAATAAGTAATTAAATTGAATAAATTTGCTCTCCTTCAAAAGTTATGTGCATTTCTAAATAAGTGAAAAATAATTTTCTTGTGTTATTACTCACCCTATATGATAGCTTTGTGCGCCAAATTTGGTGTGTACATTCCACAGGCCAAGCCCTATCTGTGTACCGAATATCAACCAAATCTGAGAGAATTTTACGTTTTGCCTAAAAGAACACTTGATGTATAGTCCATGGTTTTTTGCAAAAAGCTTAAATCATTTAAAAATGCTCATACTGTGGTGGTTGATAGTACTTCAAGAGACCTTCAAGTATAAGTAATCAAATTGAATAAATTTGCTCTCCTTCAAAAGTTATGTGCATTTCTAAATAAGTGAAAAAAAATTATCTTGTGTGATTACTTATCCTGTATGATAGCTTTGTGCGCCAAATTTGGTGTGTACATTCCTCAGGCCAAGCCCTATCTGTGTACCGAATATCAACCAAATCTGAGAGAATTTTATGTTTTGCCTAAAAGAACACTTGATGTATAGTCCATGGTTTTTTGCTAAAAGCTTCAATCATTTAAAAATGCTCATACTGTGGTGGTTGATAGTACTTTAAGAGACCTTCAAGAATAAGTAATCAAATTGAATAAATTTGCTCTCCTTCAAAAGTTATGTGCATTTCTAAATAAGTGAAAAATAATTTTCTTGTGTGATTACTCACCCTGTATGATAGCTTTGTGCGCCAAATTTGGTGTGTACATTCCTCAGGCCAAGCCCTATCTGTGTACCGAATATCAACCAAATCTGAGAGAATTATACGTTTTGCTTAAAAAAACACTCGATGTATAGTCCATGGTTTTTAGCAAAAAGCTTCAATCATTAAAAAATGCTCATAATGTGGTGGTTGATAGTACTTGAAGAAACCTTCAAGAATAAGTAATCAAATTGAATAATTTTGCTCCCCTTCAAAGGTTATATGCGTTTCTAAATAAGTAAAAAAAATTTTACCAGTGTGATTACTTGCCCTGTATGATAGCTAGGTGCATCAAATTTGGAGTGTACATTCCTCAGGCCAAGCCCTATCTGTATACCAAATATCAACCAAATCTGAGAGAATTTTACGTTTTGCCCAATAAACTGGATGCAAAAAGCTTCAATTATTTAAAAATGCTCATACTGTGGTGGTTGATAGTACTTGAAGAAACCTTCATAAATAAGTAATCAAATTGGATAAATTTGCTCTCCTTCAAAAGTTATGTGCATTTCTAAATATGTGAAAAATATTTTTCTTGTGTGATTACTCACTCTGTATGATAGCTAGGTGTGACAAATTTGGTGTGTACATTCCTCAGGCCAAGCCCTATCTGTGTACCAAATATCAACCAAATCTGAGAGGATTCTACGTTTTGCCTGAAAAAATACTTGATGTATAGTCCATGGTTTTTACAAAAAGCTTCAATTATTTGAAAATGCTCATACTGTGGTGGTTGATAGTACTTGAAGAGACCTTCAAGAATAAGTAATCAAATTGAATAAATTTGCTCTCCTTCAAAAGTTATGTGCATTTCTAAATGAGTAACAAATATTTTTCTTGTGTGATTACTCACCCTGTATGATGGCTAGGTGTGCCAAATTTGGTTGGTACATTCCTCGGGCCAAGCCCTATCTGTGTACCAAATATCAACCAAATCTGAGAGAATTTTACGTTTTGCCTAAAAAAACAATTGATGTATAGTCCATGGTTTTTAGCAAAAAGCTTCAATCATTTAAAAATGCTCATACTGTGGTGGTTGATAGTACTTGAAGAGACCTTTAAGAATAAGTAATCAAATTGAATAAATTTGCTCTCCTTCAAAGGTTATGTGCGTTTCTAAATAAGTAAAAAATATTTTTCTTGTGTTATCACTCACCCTGTATGATAGCTAGGTGTGCCAAATTTGGTGTGTACATTCCTCAGGCCAAACCCTATCTGTGTACCTAATATCAACCAAATCTGAGAGAATTTTACGTTTTGCCTAAAAAAACACTTGATGTATAGTCCATGGTTTTTTGCAAAAAGCTTCAATTATTTGAAAATGCTCATACTGTGGTGGTTGATAGTACTTCAAGAGACCTTCAAGAATAAGTAATCAAATTGAATAAATTTGCTCTCCTTCAAAAGTTATGTGCATTTCTAAATAAGTAAGAAATATTTTTCTTGTGTGATTACTCACCCCGTATGATGGCTAGGTGTGCCAAATTTGGTGTGTACATTCCTTGGGCCAAGCTCTATCTGTGTACCAAATATCAACCAAATCTGAGTGAATTTTACGTTTTGCCTAAAAAAACAATTGATGTATAGTCCATGGTTTTTAGCAAAAAGCTTCAATCATTTAAAAATGCTCATAATGTGGTTGTTGATAGTACTTGAAGAGACCTTCAAGAATAAGTAATCAAATTGAATAAATTTGCTCTCCTTCAAAGGTTTTGTGCGTTTCTAAATAAGTAAAAAATTTTTTTCTTGTGTTATCACTCACCCTGTATGATAGCTAGGTGTGCCAAATTTGGTGTGTACATTCCTCAGGCCAAGCCCTATCTGTGTACCAAATATCAACCAAATCTGAGAGAATTTTACATCTTACCTAAAAAAAAAAATTGATGTATAGTCCATGGTTTTTTGCAAAAAGCTTCAATTATTTAAAAATGCTCATACTGTGGTGGTTGATAGTACTTTAAGAGACCTTCAAGAATAAGTAATCAAATTGAATAAATTTGCTCTCCTTCAAAAGTGATGTGCATTTCTAAATAAGTAACAAATATTTTTCTTGTGTGATTACTCACCCTGTATGATGGCTGGGTGTGCCAAATTTGGTGTGTACATTCCTCAGGCCAAGCCCTATATGTGTAACAAATATCAACCAAATCTGAGATAATTTTACGTTTTGCCTAAAAAAACACTTGATGTATAGTCCATGGTTTTTAGCAAAAATTTTCAATCATTTAAAAATGCTCATAGTGTGGTGGTTGATAAAACTTGAAGACCTTCAGGAATAAGTAATCAAATTGAAAAAATTTGCTCTCCTTCAAAGGTTATGTGCGTTTCTAAATAAGTAAAAAAATTTTTTCCAGTGTGATTACTCACCCTGTATGATAGCTAGGTGCATCAAATTTGGAGTGTACATTCCTCAGGCCAAGCCCTATCTGTATACCAAATATCAACCAAATCTACGTAAAAAATATTTTTCTTGTGTGATTACTCACCCTGTATGATAGCTATGTGCGCCAAATTTGGTGTGTACATTCCTCAGGCCAAGCCCTTTCTGTGTAACGAATATCAACCAAATCTGAGAGAATTTTACGTTTTGCCTAAAAAAACACTTGATGTATAGTCAATGGTTTTTTGCAAATATCTTCAAATGTTTAGAAATGCTCATACTGTGGTGGTTGATAGTACTTTAAGAGACCTCCAAGAATAAGTAATCAAATTGAATAAATTTGCTCTCCTTCAAAAGTTATGTGCATTTCTAAATAAGTAACAAATATTTTTCTTGTGTGATTACTCAACCTGTATGATAGCTTTGTGCTCCAAATTTGGTGTGTACATTCCTCAGACCAAGCCCTATCTGTGTACCAAATATCAACCAAATCTTATAGAATTTTACGTTTTGCATAAAAAAACACTCGATGTATAGTCCATGGTTTTTTGCAAAAAGCTTCAATTATTTAAAAATGCTCATACTGTGGTGGTTGATAGTACTTTAAGAGACCTTCAAGAATAAGTAATCAAATTGAATAAATTTGCTCTCCTTCAAAAGATATGTGCCTTTCTAAATAAGTAACAATTTTTTTTCTTGTGTGATTACTTACCCTGTATGATGGCTAGGTGTGCCAAATTTGGTGTGTACATTCCTCAGGCCAAGCACTATCTGTGTACCGAATATCAACCAAATCTTATAGAATTTTACGTTTTGCCTAAAAAAACACTCGATGTATAGTCCATGGTTTTTTTGCAAAAAGCTTCAATTATTAAAAAAATGCTCATACTGTGAAGGTTGATAGTACTTCAAGAGACCATCAAGAATAAGTAATCAAATTGAATAAATTTGCTCTCCTTTAAAAGTTTTGTGCATTTCTGAATAAGTAACAAATATTTTTCTTGTGTGATTACTCACCCTGTATCATAGCTAGGTGTGACAAATTTGGTGTGTACATTCCTCAGGCCAAGCCCTATCTGTGTACCAAATATCAACCAAATCTGAGAGAATTTTACGTTTTACCTAAAAAAACACTTGATGTATAGTCCATGTTTTTTCGCAAAAAGCTTCAATTATTCAAAAATGCTCATACTGTGGTGGTTGATAGTACATTAAGAGACCTTCAAGAATAAGTAATCAAATTGAATAAATTTGCTCTCCTTCAAAAGTTATGTGCATTTCTGAATAAGTAACAAATATTTTTCTTGTGTGATTACTCACCCTGTATCATAGCTAGGTGTAACAAATTTGGTGTGTACATTTCTCAGGCCAAGCCCTATCTGTGTACCAAATATCAACCAAATCTGAGAGGATTTTACGTTTTGCCTAAAAAGACACTTGATGTATATCCATGTTTCTTTGCAAAAAGCTTCAATTATTTAAAAATGCTCATACTGTTGTGGTTGATAGTACTTGAAGAGACCTTCAAGAATAAGTAATCAAATTGAATAAATTTGCTCTCCTTCAAAAGTTATGTGCCTTTCTAAATAAGTAACAATTTTTTTTCTTGTGTGATTACTCACCCTGTATGATGGCTAGGTGTGCCAAATTTAGTGTGTACATTCCTCAGGCCAAGCCCTATCTGTGTACCGAATATCAACCAAATCTGAGAGAATCTTACGTTTTGCCTAAAAGAACACTTGATGTATAGTCCATGGTTTATTGCAAAAAGCTTCGATCATTTAAAAATGCTCATACTGTGGTGGTTGATAGTACTTAAAGAGACCTTCAAGAATAAGTAATCAAATTGAATAAATTTGCTCTCCTTCAAAAGTTATGTGCCTTTCTAAATAAGTAAAAATTTTTTTTCTTGTGTGATTACTCACCCTGTATGATGGCTAGGTGTGCCAAATTTGGTGTGTACATTCCTCAGGCCAAGCACTATCTGTGTACCGAATATCAACCAAATCTTATAGAATTTTACGTTTTGCCTAAAAAAACACTCGATGTATAGTCCATGGTTTTTTGCAAAAAGCTTTAATTATTAAAAAAATGCTCATACTGTGAAGGTTGATAGTACTTCAAGAGACCTTCAAGAATAAGTAATCAAATTGAATAAATTTGCTCTCCTTCAAAAGTTTTGTGCATTTCTGAATAAGTAACAAATATTTTTCTTGTGTGATTACTCACCCTGTATCATAGCTAGGTGTGACAAATTTGGTGTGTACATTCCTCAGGCCAAGCCCTATCTGTGTACCAAATATCAACCAAATCTGAGAGAATTTTACGTTTTGCCTAAAAAAACACTTGATGTATAGTCCATGTTTTTTCGCAAAAAGCTTCAATTACTCAAAAATGCTCATACTGTGGTGGTTGATAGTACATTAAGAGACCTTCAAGAATAAGTAATCAAATTGAATAAATTTGCTCTCCTTCAAAAGTTATGTGCATTTCTGAATAAGTAACAAATATTTTTCTTGTGTGATTACTCACTCTGTATCATAGCTAGGTGTAACAAATTTGGTGTGTACATTTCTCAGGCCAAGCCCTATCTGTGTACCAAATATCAACCAAATCTGAGAGGATTTTACGTTTTGCCTAAAAAGACACTTGATGTATATCCATGTTTTTTTGCAAAAAGCTTCAATTATTTAAAAATGCTCATACTGTGATGGTTGATAGTACATTAAGAGACCTTCAAGAATAAGTAATCAAATTGAATAGATTTGCTCTCCTTCAAAAGTTATGTGCATTTCTTAATAAGTAAAAAATATTTTTCTTGTGTGATTACTCACCTTGTATCATAGCTAGGTGTGACAAATTTGGTGTGTACATTCCTCAGGCCAAGCCCTATCTGTGTACCAAATATCAACCAAATCTGAGAGAATTTTACGTTTTGCCTAAAAAAACACTTGATGTATAGTCCATGTTTTTTTGCAAAAAGCTTCAATTATTTGAAAAAGCTCATACTGTGGTGGTTGATAGTACTTTAAGAGACCTTCAAGAATAAGTAATCAAATTGAATAAATTTGCTCTCCTTCAAAAGTTATGTGCATTTCTTAATAAGTAAAAAATATTTTTCTTGTGTGATTACTCACCCTGTATGATAGCTTTGTGCGCCAAATTTGGTGTGTACATTCCTCAGACCAAGCCCTATCTGTTACCAAATATCAACCAAATCTTATAGAATTTTACGTTTTGCCTAAAAAAACACTCGATGTATAGTCCATGGTTTTTTGCAAAAAGCTTCAATTATTTAAAAATGCTCATACTGTGGTGGTTGATAGTACTTGAAGAGACCTTCAAGAATAAAAAATCAAATTGAATAAATTTGCTCTCCTTCAAAAGTTATGTGCGTTTCTAAATAAGTAAAAAATATTTTTCTTGTGTGATTCCTCTCCCTGTATGATAGCTAGGTGTGCCAAATTTGGTGTCTACATTCCTCAGGCCAAGCCCTATCTGTGTACCAAATATCAACCAAATCTGAGAGAATTTTACGTTTTGCCTAAAAAAACACTTGATGTATAGTCCATGTTTCTTTGCAAAAAGCTTCAATTATTTAAAAATGCTCATACTGTTGTGGTTGATAGTACTTGAAGAGACCTTCAAGAATAAGTAATCAAATTGAATAAATTTGCTCTCCATCAAAAGTTATGTGCATTTCTAAATAAGTAACAAATATTTTTCTTGTGTGATTACTCAGCCTGTATGACAGCTAGGTGTGCCAAATTTAGTGTGTACAATCCTCAGGCCAAGCCCTATCTGTGTACCAAATATCAACCAAATCTGACAGAATTCTACGTTTTGCCTAAAAAAACAATTGATGTATAGTCCATGGTTTTTAGCAAAAAGCTTCAATCATTTAAAAATGCTCATACTGTGGTGGTTGATAGTACTTGAAGAGACTTTCAAGAATAAGTAATCAAATTGAATAAATTTGCTCTCCTTCAAAGGTTATGTGCGTTTCTAAATAAGTAAAAAAAAAATTTCTAGTGTGATTACTCACCCTGTATGATAGCTTTGTGCGCCAAATTTGGTGTGTACATTCCTCAGGCCAAGCCCTATCTGTGTAACGAATATCAACCAAATCTGAGAGAATTTTACGTTTTGCCTAAAAGAACACTTGATGTATAGTCCATGGTTTTTTGCAAATATCTTCAATCATTTAGAAATGCTCATACTGTGGTGGTTGATAGTACTTTAAGAGACCTTCAAGAATAAGTAATCAAATTGAATAATTTTGCTCTCCTTCAAAAGTTATGTGCATTTCTAAATAAGTAAAAAATATTTTTCTTGTGTGATTACTCACCCTGTATGATAGCTTTGTGCGCCAAATTTGATGTGTAAATTCCTCAGGCCAAGCCCTATCTGTTACCGAATATCAACCAAATCTGAGAGAATCTTACGTTTTGCCTAAAAGAACACTTGATGTATAGTCCATGGTTTTATTGCAAAAAGCTTCGATCATTTAAAAATGCTCATACTGTGGTGGTTGATAGTACTTTAAGAGACCTTCAAGAATAAGTAATCAAATTGAATAAATTTGCTCTCCTTCAAAAGTTATGTGCCTTTCTAAATAAGTAACAATTTTTTTTCTTGTGTGATTACTCACCCAGTATGATGGCTAGGTGTGCCAAATTTGGTGTGTACATTCCTCAGGCCAAGCACTATCTGTGTACCGGATATCAACCAAATCTTATAGAATTTTACGTTTTGCCTAAAAAAGCACTCGATGTATAGTCCATGGTTTTTTGCAAAAAGCTTTAATTATTAAAAAAATGCTCATACTATGAAGGTTGATAGTACTTCAAGAGACCTTCAAGAATAAGTAATCAAATTGAATAAATTTGCTCTCCTTCAAAAGTTTTGTGCATTTCTGAATAAGTAACAAATATTTTTCTTGTGTGATTACTCACCCTGTATCATAGCTAGGTGTGACAAATTTGGTGTGTACATTCCTCAGGCCAAGCCCTATCTGTGTACCAAATATCAACCAAATCTGAGAGAATTTTACGTTTTGCCTAAAAAAACACTTGATGTATAGTCCATGTTTTTTCGCAAAAAGCTTCAATTATTCAAAAATGCTCATACTGTGGTGGTTGATAGTACATTAAGAGATTTTCAAGAATAAGTAATCAAATTGAATAAATTTGCTCTCCTTCAAAAGTTATGTGCATTTCTGAATAAGTAACAAATATTTTTCTTGTGTGATTACTCACCCTGTATCATAGCTAGGTGTAACAAATTTGGTGTGTACATTTCTCAGGCCAAGCCCTATCTGTGTACCAAATATCAACCAAATCTGAGAGGATTTTACGTTTTGCCTAAAAAGACACTTGATGTATAGTCCATGTTTTTTTGCAAAAAGCTTCAATTATTTAAAAATGCTCATACTGTGATGGTTGATAGTACATTAAGAGACCTTCAAGAATAAGTAATCAAAATGAATAAATTTGCTCTCCTTCAAAAGTTATGTGCATTTCTGAATAAGTAACAAATATTTTTCTTGTGTGATTACTCACCTTGTATCATAGCTAGGTGTGACAAATTTGGTGTGTACATTCCTCAGGCCAAGCCCTATCTGTGTACCAAATATCAACCAAATCTGAGAGAATTTTACGTTTTGCCTAAAAAAACACTGGATGTATAGTCCATGGTTTTTTGCAAAAAGCTTCAATTATTAAAAAAATGCTCATACTGTAAGGGTTAATAGTACTTCAAGAGACCTTCAAGAATAAGTGATCAAATTGAATAAATTTGCTCTCCTTCAAAAGTTTTGTGCATTTCTAAATAAGTAACAAATATTTTTCTTGTGTGATTACTCACCCTGTATCATAGCTAGGTGTGACAAATTTGGTGTGTACATTCCTCAGGCCAAGCCCTATCTGTGTACCAAATATCAACCAAATCTGAGAGAATTTTACGTTTTGCCTAAAAAAACACTTGATGTATAGTCCATGTTTTTTCGCAAAAAGCTTCAATTATTCAAAAATGCTCATACTGTGGTGGTTGATAGTACATTAAGAGACTTTCAAGAATAAGTAATCAAATTGAATAAATTTGCTCTCCTTCAAAAGTTATGTGCATTTCTGAATAAGTAACAAATATTTTTCTTGTGTGATTACTCACTCTGTATCATAGCTAGGTGTAACAAATTTGGTGTGTACATTTCTCAGGCCAAGCCCTATCTGTGTACCAAATATCAACCAAATCTGAGAGGATTTTACGTTTTGCCTAAAAAGACACTTGATGTATATCCATGTTTTTTTGCAAAAAGCTTCAATTATTTAAAAATGCTCATACTGTGATGGTTGATAGTACATTAAGAGACCTTCAAGAATAAGTAATCAAATTGAATAGATTTGCTCTCCTTCAAAAGTTATGTGCATTTCTGAATAAGTAACAAATATTTTTCTTGTGTGATTACTCACCTTGTATCATAGCTAGGTGTGACAAATTTGGTGTGTACATTCCTCAGGCCAAGCCCTATCTGTGTACCAAATATCAACCAAATCTGAGAGAATTTTACGTTTTGCCTAAAAAAACACTTGATGTATAGTCCATGTTTTTTTGCAAAAAGCTTCAATTATTTGAAAAAGCTCATACTGTGGTGGTTGATAGTACTTTAAGAGACCTTCAAGAATAAGTAATCAAATTGAATAAATTTGCTCTCCTTCAAAAGTTATGTGCATTTCTGAATAAGTAACAAATATTTTTCTTGTGTGATTACTCACCTTGTATCATAGCTAGGTGTGACAAATTTGGTGTGTACATTCCTCAGGCCAAGCCCTATCTGTGTACCAAATATCAACCAAATCTGAGAGAATTTTACGTTTTGCCTAAAAAAACACTTGATGTATAGTCCATGTTTTTTTGCAAAAAGCTTCAATTATTTGAAAAAGCTCATACTGTGGTGGTTGATAGTACTTTAAGAGACCTTCAAGAATAAGTAATCAAATTGAATAAATTTGCTCTCCTTCAAAAGTTATGTGCATTTCTTAATAAGTAAAAAATATTTTTCTTGTGTGATTACTCACCCTGTATGATAGCTTTGTGCGCCAAATTTGGTGTGTAAATTCCTCAGACCAAGCCCTATCTGTTACCAAATATCAACCAAATCTTATAGAATTTTACGTTTTGCCTAAAAAAACACTCGATGTATAGTCCATGGTTTTTTGCAAAAAGCTTCAATTATTTAAAAATGCTCATACTGTGGTGGTTGATAGTACTTGAAGAGACCTTCAAGAATAAAAAATCAAATTGAATAAATTTGCTCTCCTTCAAAAGTTATGTGCGTTTCTAAATAAGTAAAAAATATTTTTCTTGTGTGATTCCTCTCCCTGTATGATAGCTAGGTGTGCCAAATTTGGTGTGTACATTCCTCAGGCCAAGCCCTATCTGTGTACCAAATATCAACCAAATCTGAGAGAATTTTACGTTTTGCCTAAAAAAACACTTGATGTATAGTCCATGTTTCTTTGCAAAAAGCTTCAATTATTTAAAAATGCTCATACTGTTGTGGTTGATAGTACTTGAAGAGACCTTCAAGAATAAGTAATCAAATTGAATAAATTTGCTCTCCATCAAAAGTTATGTGCATTTCTAAATAAGTAACAAATATTTTTCTTGTGTGATTACTCAGCCTGTATGACAGCTAGGTGTGCCAAATTTAGTGTGTACAATCCTCAGGCCAAGCCCTATCTGTGTACCAAATATCAACCAAATCTGACAGAATTCTACGTTTTGCCTAAAAAAACAATTGATGTATAGTCCATGGTTTTTAGCAAAAAGCTTCAATCATTTAAAAATGCTCATACTGTGGTGGTTGATAGTACTTGAAGAGACTTTCAAGAATAAGTAATCAAATTGAATAAATTTGCTCTCCTTCAAAGGTTATGTGCGTTTCTAAATAAGTAAAAAAAAAATTTCTAGTGTGATTACTCACCCTGTATGATAGCTTTGTGCGCCAAATTTGGTGTGTACATTCCTCAGGCCAAGCCCTATCTGTGTAACGAATATCAACCAAATCTGAGAGAATTTTACGTTTTGCCTAAAAGAACACTTGATGTATAGTCCATGGTTTTTTGCAAATATCTTCAATCATTTAAAAATGCTCATACTGTGGTGGTTGATAGTACTTTAAGAGACCTTCAAGAATAAGTAATCAAATTGAATAAATTTGCTCTCCTTCAAAAGTTATGTGCATTTCTAAATAAGTAAAAAATATTTTTCTTGTGTGATTACTCACCCTGTATGATAGCTTTGTGCGCCAAATTTGATGTGTAAATTCCTCAGGCCAAGCCCTATCTGTGTACCGAATATCAACCAAATCTGAGAGAATCTTACGTTTTGCCTAAAAGAACACTTGATGTATAGTCCATGGTTTTATTGCAAAAAGCTTCGATCATTTAAAAATGCTCATACTGTGGTGGTTGATAGTACTTTAAGAGACCTTCAAGAATAAGTAATCAAATTGAATAAATTTGCTCTCCTTCAAAAGTTATGTGCCTTTCTAAATAAGTAACAATTTTTTTTCTTGTGTGATTACTCACCCTGTATGATGGCTAGGTGTGTCAAATTTGGTGTGTACATTCCTCAGGCCAAGCACTATCTGTGTACCGAATATCAACCAAATCTTATAGAATTTTACGTTTTGCCTAAAAAAACACTCGATGTATAGTCCATGGTTTTTTGCAAAAAGCTTTAATTATTAAAAAAATGCTCATACTGTGAAGGTTGATAGTACTTCAAGAGACCTTCAAGAATAAGTAATCAAATTGAATAAATTTGCTCTCCTTCAAAAGTTTTGTGCATTTCTGAATAAGTAACAAATATTTTTCTTGTGTGATTACTCACCCTGTATCATAGCTAGGTGTGACAAATTTGGTGTGTACATTCCTCAGGCCAAGCCCTATCTGTGTACCAAATATCAACCAAATCTGAGAGAATTTTACGTTTTGCCTAAAAAAACACTTGATGTATAGTCCATGTTTTTTCGCAAAAAGCTTCAATTATTCAAAAATGCTCATACTGTGGTGGTTGATAGTACATTAAGAGACCTTCAAGAATAAGTAATCAAATTGAATAAATTTGCTCTCCTTCAAAAGTTATGTGCATTTCTGAATAAGTAACAAATATTTTTCTTGTGTGATTACTCATCCTGTATCATAGCTAGGTGTAACAAATTTGGTGTGTACATTTCTCAGGCCAAGCCCTATCTGTGTACCAAATATCAACCAAATCTGAGAGGATTTTACGTTTAGCCTAAAAAGACACTTGATGTATAGTCCATGGTTTTTTGCAAAAAGCTTCAATTATTAAAAAAATGCTCATACTGTGAGGGTTGATAGTACTTCAAGAGACCTTCAAGAATAAGTAATCAAATTGAATAAATTTGCTCTCCTTCAAAAGTTTTGTGCATTTCTAAATAAGTAAAAAAGATTTTCCCTGAGTGATTAATCTCCCTGTATGATAGCTAGGTGTGCTGAATTTGGAGTGTACATTCCTCAGGCCAAGCCCTATCTGTGTACCAAATATCAACCAAATCTGAGAGAATTTTACGTTTTGCCTAAAAAAACACTTGATGTATAGTCCATGTTTTTTTGCAAAAAGCTTCAATTATTCAAAAATGCTCATACTGTACTGGTTGATAGTACTTTAAGAGACCTTCAAGAATAAGTAATCAATTTGAATAAATTTGCTCTCCTTCAAAAGTTATGTGCATTTCTAAATAAGAAAAAAGATTTTTCTTGTGTGATTACTCTCCCTGTATGAAAGCTAGGTGTGCCAAATTTGGTGTGTACATTCCTCAGGCCAAGCCCGATCTGTGTACCAAATATCAACCAAATCTTATAGAATTTTACGTTTTGCCTAAAAAAACACTCGATGTATAGTCCATGTTTTTTTGCAAAAAGCTTCAATTATTTCAAAATGCTCATACTGTACTGGTTGATAGTACTTTAAGAGACCTTCAAGAATAAGTAATCAAATTGATTAAATTTGCTCTCCTTCAAAAGTTATGTGCATTTCTGAATAAGTAACAAATATTTTTCTTGTGTGATTACTCTCCCTGTATGATAGCTAGGTGCGCCATGTATAGTCCATGGTTTTTTGCAGAAAGCTTCAATCATTAATTTGAAAATGCTCATAATGTTATGGTTTATAGTACTTTAAGAGACCTTCTAGAATAAGTAATCAAATTGAATAAATTTGCTCTCCTTCAAAAGTTTTGTGCATTTCTAAATAAGTAAAAAAGATTTTTCTTGTGTGATTAATCTCCCTGTATGATAGCTAGGTGTGCCAAATTTGGTGTGTACATTCCTCAGGCCAAGCCCTATCTGTGTACCAAATATCAACCAAATCTGAGAGAATTTTACGTTTTGCCTGAAAAAACACTTGATGTATAGTCCGTATTTTTTTGCAAAAAGCTTCAATTATTGAAAAATGCTCATACTGTGGTGGTTGATAGTACTTTGAGAGACCTTCAAGAATAAGTAATCAAATTGAATAAATTTGCTCTCCTTCAAAAGTTTTGTGCATTTCTGAATAAGTAACAAATATTTTTCTTGTGTGATTACTCACCCTGTATCATAGCTAGGTGTGACAAATTTGGTGTGTACATTCCTCAGGCCAAGCCCTATCTGTGTACCAAATATCAACCAAATCAGAGAGAATTTTACGTTTTGCCTAAAAAAACAATCGATGTATAGTCCATGGTTTTTTGCAAAAAGCTTCAATTATTTGAAAATTCTCATAGTGTGGTGGTTGATAGTACAATAAGAGACCTTCAAGAATAAGTAATCAAATTGAATAAATTTGCTCTCCTTCGAAAGTTATGTGCATTTCTAAATAAGTAAAAAAGATTTTTCTTGTGTGATTACTCACCCTGTATGATAGCTAGGTGCGCCAAATTTGGTGTGTACATTCCTCAGGCCAAGCCCGATCTGTGTACCAAATATCAACCAAATCTTATAGAATTTTACGTTTTGCCTAAAAAAACACTCGATGTATAGTCCATGGTTTTTTGCAAAAAGCTTCAATCATTTGAAAATGCTCATACTGTGGTGGTTGATAGTACTTTAAGAAACCTTTAAGAATAAGTAATCAAATTGAATAAATTTGCTCTCCTTCAAATATTATGTGCATTTCTAAATAAGTAAAAAAGATTTTTCTTTTGTGATTACTCTCCCTGTATGATAGCTAGGTGCGCCAAATTTGGTGTGTACATTCCTCAGGCCAAGCCCTAACTGTGTACCAAATATCAACCAAATCTGAGAGAATTTTACGTTTTACCTAAAAAAAACACTCGATGTATAGTCCATGTTTTTTTGGAAAAAGCTTCAATCATTTGAAAATGCTCATACTGTACTGGTTGATAGTACCTGAAGAGACCTTCAAGAATAAGAAATCAAATTGAATAAATTTGCTCTCCTTCAAAAGTTATGTGCATTTCTAAATAAGAAAAAAGATTTTTCTTGTGTGATTACTCTCCCTGTATCAAAGCTAGGTGTGCCAAATCTGGTGTGTACATTCCTCAGGCTAAGCCCTATCTGTGTACCAGATATCAACCAAATCTGAGAGAATTTTACGTCTTGCCTAAAAAAAAAACTCGATGGTTTTTTGCAAAAAGCTTCATAATTTAAAAATGCTAATACTGTGGTTGTTGATAGTACCTGAAGAGCCCTTCAAGAATAAGAAATCAAATTGAATAAATTTGCTCTCCTTCAAAAGTTATGTGCATTTCTAAATAAGTAAGAAATTTTTTTCTTGTGTGATTACTCTCCCTGTATGATAGCTTGGTGCGCCAAATTTGGTGTGTACATTCCTCAGGTCAAGCCCTATCTGTGTACCAAATATCAACCAAATCTGAGAGAATTTTACGTTTTGCCTAAAAAAACACTTGATGTATAGTCAATGTTTTTTTGCAAAAAGCTTCAATTATTTGAAAATGCTCATACTGTATTGGTTGATAGTACTTGAAGAGTCCTTCAAGAATAAGTAATCAAATTGAATAAATTTGCTCTCCTTCAAAAGTTATGTGCATTTCTGAATAAGTAACAAATATTTTTCTTGTGTGATTACTCAACCTGTATGATAGCTAGGTGTGCCAAATTTGGTGTGTACATTCCTCAGGCCAAGCCCTATCTGTGTACCAAATATCAACCAAATCTGAGAGAATTTTACGTTTTGCCTAAAAAAACACTTGATGTATAGTCCATGGTTTTTTGCAGAAAGCTTCAATTATTAAAAAATGCTCATACTGTGAAAGTTGATAGTACTTTAAGAGACCTTCAAGAATAAGTAATCAAATTGAATAAATTTGCTCTCCTTCAAAAGTTATGTGCATTTCTGAATAAGTAACAAATATTTTTCTTGTGTGATTACTCACCCTGTATGATAGCTAGGTGTGCCAAATTTAGTGTGAACATTCCTCAGGCCAAGCCCGATCTGTGTACCAAATATCAACCAAATCATATAGAATTTTACGTTTTGCCTAAAAAAACAATCGATGTATACCCATGGTTTTTTGCAAGAAGCTTGAATCATTTGAAAATGCTCATACTGTGGTGGTTGATAGTATTTTAAGAGACCTTCTTAAATAAGTAATCAAATTGAATAAATTTGCTCTCCTTCAAATGTTATGTGCATTTCTAAATAAGTAAAAAAGATTTTTCTTTTGTGATTACTCTCCCTGTATGATAGCTAGGTGCGCCAAATTTGGTGTGTACATTCCTCAGGCCAAGCCCTATCTGTGTACCAAATATCAACCAAATCTGAGAGAATTTTACGTTTTACCTAAAAAAAACACTCGATGTATAGTCCATGTTTTTTTGGAAAAAGCTTCAATCATTTGAAAATGCTCATACTGTACTGGTTGATAGTACCTGAAGAGACCTTCAAGAATAAGTAATCAAATTGAATAAATTTGCTCTCTTTCAAAAGTTATGTGCATTTCTAAATAAGAAAAAAGATTTTTCTTTTGTGATTACTCTCCCTGTATGATAGCTAGGTGCGCCAAATTTGGTGTGTACATTCCTCAGGCCAAGCCCTATCTGTGTACCAAATATCAACCAAATCTGAGAGAATTTTACGTTTTACCTAAAAAAAAAAAACACTCGATGTATAGTCCATGTTTTTTTGCAAAAAGCTTCAATTATTTGAAAATGCTCATACTGTACTGGTTGATAGTACTTTAAGAGACCTCCAAGAATAAGTAATCAAATTGGATAAATTTGCTCTCCTTCAAAAGTTATGTGCATTTCTGAATAAGTAACAAATATTTTTCTTGTGTGATTACTCACCCTGTATGAAAGCTAGGTGTGCCAAATTTGGTGTGTACATTCCTCAGGCCAAGCCCCATCTGTGTACCAGATATCAACCAAATCTGAGAGAATTTTACGTTTTGCCTAAAAAAACACTCGATGTATATGGTCCATGGTTTTTTGCAAAAAGCTTCAATTATTAAAAAAATGCTCATACTGTGAAGGTTGATAGTACTTTGAGAGACCTTCAAGAATAAGTAATCAAATTGAATAAATTTGCTCTCCTTCAAAAGTTTTGTGCATTTCTAAATAAGTAAAAAAGATTATTCTTGTGTGATTAATCTCCCTGTATGATAGCTAGGTGTGCCAAATTTGGTGTGTACATTCCTCAGGCCAAGCCCTATCTGTGTACCAAATATCTACCAAATCAGAGAGAATTTTACGTTTTGCCTGAAAAAACACTTGATGTATAGTCCATGTTTTTTTGCAAAAAGCTTCAATTATTGAAAAATGCTCATACTGTGGTGGTTGATAGTACTTTGAGAGACCTTCAAGAATAAGTAATTAAATTGAATAAATTTGCTCTCCTTCAAAAGTTTTGTGCATTTCTAAATAAGTAAAAGAGATTTTTCTTGTGTGCTTAATCTCCCTGTATGATAGCTAGGTGTGCCAAATTTGGTGTGTACATTCCTCAGGCCAAGCCCTATCTGTGTACCATATATCAACCAAATCTGAGAGAATTTTACGTTTTGCCTAAAAAAACAATCGATGTATAGTCCATGGTTTTTTGCAATAAGCTTCAATTATTTGAAAATTCTCATAGTGTGGTGGTTGATAGTACTTTAAGAGACCTTCAAGAATAAGTAATCAAATTGAATAAATTTGCTCTCCTTCAAAAGTTATGTGCATTTCTAAATAAGTAAAAAAGATTTTTCTTGTGTGATTACTCACCCTGTATGATAGCTAGGTGCGCCAAATTTGGTGTGTACATTCCTCAGGCCAAGCCCTATCTGTGTACCAAATATCAACCAAATCTGAGAGAATTTTACGTTTTGCCTAAAAAAACAATCGATGTATACCCATGGTTTTTTGCAAAAAACCTTCAATCATTTGAAAATGCTCATACTGTGGTGGTTGATAGTACTTTAAGAGACCTTCAAGAATAAGTAATCAAATTGAATAAATTTGCTCTCCTTCAAAAGTTATGTGCATTTCTAAATAAGTATAAAAGATTTTTTTTTTGTGATTACTCTCCCTGATAGCTAGGTGCGCCAAATTTGGTGTGTACATTCCTCAGGCCAAGCCCTAACTGTGTACCAAATATCAACCAAATCTGAGAGAATTTTACGTTTTACCTAAAAAAAACACTCGATGTATAGTCCATGTTTTTTTGCAAAAAGCTTCAATTATTTGAAAATGCTCATACTGTACTGGTTGATATTACCTGAAGAGACCTTCAAGAATAAGAAATCAAATTGA
This sequence comes from Conomelus anceps, assembly GCA_948455865.1. Taxonomy (NCBI): domain Eukaryota; kingdom Metazoa; phylum Arthropoda; class Insecta; order Hemiptera; family Delphacidae; genus Conomelus; species Conomelus anceps. Next base: position 64,477,294 of record OX418221.1, read on the forward strand.
ATAAATTTGCTCTCCTTCAAAAGTTATGTGCATTTCTAAATAAGTAAAAAATATTTTTCTTGTGTGATTACTCACCCTGTATGATAGCTTTGTGCGCCAAATTTGGTGTGTACATTCCTCAGGCCAAGCCCTATCTGTGTACCAAATATCAACCAAATCTGAGAGAATTTTAAGTCTTGCCTAAAAAAAAACTCGATGGTTTTTTGCAAAAAGCTTCATAATTTAAAAATGCTAAAACTGTGGTTGTTGATAGTACCTGAAGAGACCTTCAAGAATAAGTGATCAAATTGAATAAATTTGCTCTCCTTCAAAAGTTATGTGCATTTCTAAATAAGTAAAAAATATTTTTCTTGTGTGATTACTCACCCTGTATGATAGCTTTGTGCGCCAAATTTGGTGTCTACATTCCTCAGGCCAAGCCCTATCTGTGTACCAGATATCAACCAAATCTGAGAGAATTTTACATCTTGCCTAAAAAAAAAACTCGATGGTTTTTTGCAAAAAGCTTCATAATTTAAAAATGCTAATACTGTGGTTGTTGATAGTACCTGAAGAGACCTTCAAGAATAAGTAATCAAATTGAATAAATTTGCTCTCCTTCAAAAGTTATGTGCATTTCTAAATAAGTAAAAAATTTTTTTCTTGTGTGATTACTCTCCCTGTATGATAGCTAGGTGTGCCAAATTTGGTGTGTACATTCCTCAGGCCAAGCCCTATCTGTGTACCATATATCAACCAAATCTGAGAGAATTTTACGTTTTGCCTAAAAAAACAATCGATGTATAGTCCATGGTTTTTTGCAATAAGCTTCAATTATTTGAAAATTCTCATAGTGTGGTGGTTGATAGTACTTTAAGAGACCTTCAAGAATAAGTAATCAAATTGAATAAATTTGCTCTCCTTCAAAAGTTATGTGCATTTCTAAATAAGTAAAAAAGATTTTTCTTGTGTGCTTAATCTCCCTGTATGATAGCTAGGTGTGCCAAATTTGGTGTGTACATTCCTCAGGCCAAGCCCTATCTGTGTACCATATATCAACCAAATCTGAGAGAATTTTACGTTTTGCCTAAAAAAACAATCGATGTATAGTCCATGGTTTTTTGCAATAAGCTTCAATTATTTGAAAATTCTCATAGTGTGGTGGTTGATAGTACTTTAAGAGACCTTCAAGAATAAGTAATCAAATTGAATAAATTTGCTCTCCTTCAAAAGTTATGTGCATTTCTAAATAAGTAAAAAAGATTTTTCTTGTGTGATTACTCACTCTGTATGATAGCTAGGTGCGCCAAATTTGGTGTGTACATTCCTCAGGCCAAGCCCTATCTGTGTACCAAATATCAACCAAATCTGAGAGAATTTTACGTTTTGCCTAAAAAAACAATCGATGTATACCCATGGTTTTTTGCAAAAAGCTTCAATCATTTGAAAATGCTCATACTGTGGTGGTTGATAGTACTTTAAGAGACCTTTAAGAATAAGTAATCAAATTGAATAGATTTGCTCTCCTTCAAAAGTTATGTGCATTTCTAAATAAGTATAAAAGATTTTTTTTTTGTGATTACTCTCCCTGATAGCTAGGTGCGCCAAATTTGGTGTGTACATTCCTCAGGCCAAGCCCTAACTGTGTACCAAATATCAACCAAATCTGAGAGAATTTTACGTTTTACCTAAAAAAAACACTCGATGTATAGTCCATGTTTTTTTGCAAAAAGCTTCAATTATTTGAAAATGCTCATACTGTACTGGTTGATATTACCTGAAGAGACCTTCAAGAATAAGAAATCAAATTGAATAAATTTGCTCTCCTTCAAAAGTTATGTGCATTTCTAAATAAGTAAAAAATATTTTTCTTGTGTGATTACTCACCCTGTATGATAGCTTTGTGCGCCAAATTTGGTGTGTACATTCCTCAGGCCAAGCCCTATCTGTGTACCAAATATCAACCAAATCTGAGAGAATTTTAAGTCTTGCCTAAAAAAAAACTCGATGGTTTTTTGCAAAAAGCTTCATAATTTAAAAATGCTAAAACTGTGGTTGTTGATAGTACCTGAAGAGACCTTCAAGAATAAGTGATCAAATTGAATAAATTTGCTCTCCTTCAAAAGTTATGTGCATTTCTAAATAAGAAAAAAGATTTTTTTTGTGTGATTACTCTCCCTGTATGATAGCTAGGTGTGCCAAATTTGGTGTCTACATTCCTCAGGCCAAGCCCTATCTGTGTACCAGATATCAACCAAATCTGAGAGAATTTTACATCTTGCCTAAAAAAAAAACTCGATGGTTTTTTGCAAAAAGCTTCATAATTTAAAAATGCTAATACTGTGGTTGTTGATAGTACCTGAAGAGACCTTCAAGAATAAGTAATCAAATTGAATAAATTTGCTCTCCTTCAAAAGTTATGTGCATTTCTAAATAAGTAAAAAATTTTTTTCTTGTGTGATTACTCTCCCTGTATGATAGCTAGGTGTGCCAAATTTGGTGTGTACATTCCTCAGGCCAAGCCCTATCTGTGTACCATATATCAACCAAATCTGAGAGAATTTTACGTTTTGCCTAAAAAAACAATCGATGTATAGTCCATGGTTTTTTGCAATAAGCTTCAATTATTTGAAAATTCTCATAGTGTGGTGGTTGATAGTACTTTAAGAGACCTTCAAGAATAAGTAATCAAATTGAATAAATTTGCTCTCCTTCAAAAGTTATGTGCATTTCTAAATAAGTAAAAAAGATTTTTCTTGTGTGCTTAATCTCCCTGTATGATAGCTAGGTGTGCCAAATTTGGTGTGTACATTCCTCAGGCCAAGCCCTATCTGTGTACCATATATCAACCAAATCTGAGAGAATTTTACGTTTTGCCTAAAAAAACAATCGATGTATAGTCCATGGTTTTTTGCAATAAGCTTCAATTATTTGAAAATTCTCATAGTGTGGTGGTTGATAGTACTTTAAGAGACCTTCAAGAATAAGTAATCAAATTGAATAAATTTGCTCTCCTTCAAAAGTTATGTGCATTTCTAAATAAGTAAAAAAGATTTTTCTTGTGTGATTACTCACCCTGTATGATAGCTAGGTGCGCCAAATTTGGTGTGTACATTCCTCAGGCCAAGCCCTATCTGTGTACCAAATATCAACCAAATCTGAGAGAATTTTACGTTTTGCCTAAAAAAACAATCGATGTATACCCATGGTTTTTTGCAAAAAGCTTCAATCATTTGAAAATGCTCATACTGTGGTGGTTGATAGTACTTTAAGAGACCTTTAAGAATAAGTAATCAAATTGAATAAATTTGCTCTCCTTCAAAAGTTATGTGCATTTCTAAATAAGTATAAAAGATTTTTTTTTTGTGATTACTCTCCCTGATAGCTAGGTGCGCCAAATTTGGTGTGTACATTCCTCAGGCCAAGCCCTAACTGTGTACCAAATATCAACCAAATCTGAGAGAATTTTACGTTTTACCTAAAAAAAACACTCGATGTATAGTCCATGTTTTTTTGCAAAAAGCTTCAATTATTTGAAAATGCTCATACTGTACTGGTTGATATTACCTGAAGAGACCTTCAAGAATAAGAAATCAAATTGAATAAATTTGCTCTCCTTCAAAAGTTATGTGCATTTCTAAATAAGTAAAAAATATTTTTCTTGTGTGATTACTCACCCTGTATGATAGCTTTGTGCGCCAAATTTGGTGTGTACATTCCTCAGGCCAAGCCCTATCTGTGTACCAAATATCAACCAAATCTGAGAGAATTTTAAGTCTTGCCTAAAAAAAAACTCGATGGTTTTTTGCAAAAAGCTTCATAATTTAAAAATGCTAAAACTGTGGTTGTTGATAGTACCTGAAGAGACCTTCAAGAATAAGTGATCAAATTGAATAAATTTGCTCTCCTTCAAAAGTTATGTGCATTTCTAAATAAGAAAAAAGATTTTTTTTGTGTGATTACTCTCCCTGTATGATAGCTAGGTGTGCCAAATTTGGTGTCTACATTCCTCAGGCCAAGCCCTATCTGTGTACCAGATATCAACCAAATCTGAGAGAATTTTACATCTTGCCTAAAAAAAAAACTCGATGGTTTTTTGCAAAAAGCTTCATAATTTAAAAATGCTAATACTGTGGTTGTTGATAGTACCTGAAGAGACCTTCAAGAATAAGTAATCAAATTGAATAAATTTGCTCTCCTTCAAAAGTTATGTGCATTTCTAAATAAGTAAAAAATTTTTTTCTTGTGTGATTACTCTCCCTGTATGATAGCTAGGTGTGCCAAATTTGGTGTGTACGTTCCTCAGGCCAAGACCTATCTGTGTACCGAATATCAACCAAATCTGAGAGAATTTTACGTTTTGCCTAAAAAAACACTTGATGTATAGTCCATGGTTTTTTGCAAAAAGCTTCAATAATTTAAAAATGCTAATACTGTGGTGGTTGATAGTACTTGGAGAGACCTTCAAGAATAAGTAATCAAATTGAATAAATTTGCTCTCCTTCAAAAGTTATGTGCATTTCTATATAAGTGAAAAATATTTTTCTTGTGTGATTACTCTCCCTGTATGATAGCCAGGTGTACCAAATTTGGTGTGTACATTCCTCAGGCCAAGCCCTAACTGTGTACCAAATATCAACCAAATCATAGAGAATTTTACGTTTTGCCTAAAAAAACACTTGATGTATAGTCCATGTTTTTTTGCAAAAAGCTTCAATTATTTGAAAATGCTCATACTGTGGTGGTTGATAGTACTTGAAGAGACCTTTAAGAATAAGTAATCAAATTGAATAAATTTGCTCTCCTTCAAAAGTTATGTGCATTTCTAAATAAGTAAAAAATATTTTTCTTGTGTGATTACTCTCCCTGTATGATAGCTAGGTGTGCCAAATTTGTTGTGTACATTCCTCAGGCCAAGCCCTATCTGTGTACAAAATATCAACCAAATCTGAGAGAATTTTACGTTTTGCCTAAAAAAACACTTGATGTATAGTCCATGGTTTTTTGCAAAAAGCTTCAATTATTTGAAAAAGCTCATACTGTGGTGGTTGATAGTACTTGAAGAGACCTTCAAGAATAAGTAATCAAATTGAATAAATTTGCTCTCCTTCAAAAGTTATGTGCATTTCTAAATAAGTAAAAAAGATTTTTCTTGTGTTATTACTCACCCTGTATGATAGCTAGGTGCGCCAAATTTGGTGTGTACATTCCTCAGGCCAAGCCCGATCTGTGTACCAAATATCAACCAAATCTTATAGAATTTTACGTTTTGCCTAAAAAAACACTCGATGTATAGTCCATGGTTTTTTGCAAAAAGCTTCAATAATTTAAAAATGCTAATACTGTGGTGGTTGATAGTACTTGGAGAGACCTTCAAGAATAAGTAATCAAATTGAATAAATTTGCTCTCCTTCAAAAGTTATGTGCATTTCTATATAAGTGAAAAATATTTTTCTTGTGTGATTACTCTCCCTGTATGATAGCCAGGTGTACCAAATTTGGTGTGTACATTCCTCAGGCCAAGCCCTAACTGTGTACCAAATATCAACCAAATCATAGAGAATTTTACGTTTTGCCTAAAAAAACACTTGATGTATAGTCCATGTTTTTTTGCAAAAAGCTTCAATTATTTGAAAATGCTCATACTGTGGTGGTTGATAGTACTTGAAGAGACCTTTAAGAATAAGTAATCAAATTGAATAAATTTGCTCTCCTTCAAAAGTTATGTGCATTTCTAAATAAGTAAAAAATATTTTTCTTGTGTGATTACTCTCCCTGTATGATAGCTAGGTGTGCCAAATTTGTTGTGTACATTCCTCAGGCCAAGCCCTATCTGTGTACCAAATATCAACCAAATCTGAGAGAATTTTACGTTTTGCCTAAAAAAACACTTGATGTATAGTCCATGGTTTTTTGCAAAAAGCTTCAATTATTTAAAAATGCTAATACTGTGGTTGTTGAAAGTACCTGAAGAGATCTTCAAGAATAAGTAATCAAATTGAATAAATTTGCTCTCCTTCAAAAGTTATGTGCATTTCTAAATAAGAAAAAAGATTTTTCTTGTGTGATTACTCTCCCTGTATGATAGCCAGGTGTACCAAATTTGGTGTGTACATTCCTCAGGCCAAGCCCTAACTGTGTACCAAATATCAACCAAATCATAGAGAATTTTACGTTTTGCCTAAAAAAACACTTGTTGTATAGTCCATGTTTTTTTGCAAAAAGCTTCAATTATTTGAAAATGCTCATACTGTGGTGGTTGATGGTACTTGAAGAGACCTTCAAGAATAAGTAATCAAATTGAATAAATTTGCTCTCCTTCAAAAGATATGTGCATTTCTAAATAAGTAAAAAATATTTTTCTTGTGTGATTACTCTCCCTGTATGATAGCTAGGTGTGCCAAATTTGTTGTGTACATTCCTCAGGCCAAGCCCTATCTGTGTACCAAATATCAACCAAATCTGAGATAACTTTACGTTTTGCCTAAAAAAACACTTGATGTATAGTCCATGGTTTTTTGCAAAAAGCTTCAATTATTTGAAAATGCTCATACTGTGGTGGTTGATAGTACTTGAAGAGACCTTCAAGAATAAGTAATCAAATTGAATAAATTTGCTCTCCTTCAAAAGTTATGTGCATTTCTAAATAAGTAAAAAAGATTTTTCTTGTGTTATTACTCACCCTGTATGATAGCTAGGTGCGCCAAATTTGGTGTGTACATTCCTCAGGCCAAGCCCGATCTGTGTACCAAATATCAACCAAATCTTATAGAATTTTACGTTTTGCCTAAAAAAACACTCGATGTATAGTCCATGGTTTTTTGCAAAAAGCTTCAATCATTTAAAAATGCTAATACTGTGGTTGTTGATAGTACCTGAAGAGACCTTCAAGAATAAGTAATCAAATTGGATAAATTTGCTCTCCTTCAAAAGTTATGTGCATTTCTAAATAAGAAAAAAGATTTTTCTTTTGTGATTACTCTCCCTGTATGATAGCTAGGTGCGCCAAATTTGGTGTGTACATTCCTCAGGCCAAGCCCTATCTGTGTACCAAATATCAACCAAATCTGAGAGAATTTTACATTTTACCTAAAAAAAACACTCGATGTATAGTCCATGTTTTTTTGGAAAAAGCTTCAATCATTTGAAAATGCTCATACTGTACTGGTTGATAGTACCTGAAGAGACCTTCAAGAATAAGTAATCAAATTGAATAAATTTGCTCTCCTTCAAAAGTTATGTGCATTTCTAAATAAGAAAAAAGATTTTTCTTTTGTGATTACTCTCCCTGTATGATAGCTAGGTACGCCAAATTTGGTGTGTACATTCCTCAGGCCAAGCCCTATCTGTGTACCAAATATCAACCAAATCTGAGAGAATTTTACGTTTTACCTAAAAAAAAACACTCGATGTATAGTCCATGTTTTTTTGCAAAAAGCTTCAATCATTTGAAAATGCTCATACTGTACTGGTTGATAGTACTTTAAGAGACCTTCAAGAATAAGTAATCAAATTGAATAAATTTGCTCTCCTTCAAAAGTTATGTGCATTTCTGAATAAGTAACAAATATTTTTCTTGTGTGATTACTCACCCTGTATGAAAGCTAGGTGTGCCAAATTTGGTGTGTACATTCCTGAGGCCAAGCCCTATCTGTGTACCAGATATCAACCAAATCTGAGAGAATTTTACGTTTTGCCTAAAAAAACACTCGATGTATATGGTCCATGGTTTTTTGCAAAAAGCTTCAATTATTAAAAAAATGCTTATACTGTGAAGGTTAATAGTACTTTAAGAGACCTTCAAGAATAAGTAATCAAATTGAATAAATTTGCTCTCCTTCAAAAGTTTTGTGCATTTCTAAATAAGTAAAAAAGATTTTTCTTGTGTGATTAATCTCCCTGTATGATAGCTAGGTGTGCCAAATTTATTGTGTACATTCCTCAGGCCAAGCCCTATCTGTGTACCAAATATCTACCAAATCAGAGAGAATTTTACGTTTTGCCTGAAAAAACACTTGATGTATAGTCCATGTTTTTTTGCAAAAAGCTTCAATTATTGAAAAATGCTCATACTGTGGTGGTTGATAGTACTTTGAGAGACCTTCAAGAATAAGTAATTAAATTGAATAAATTTGCTCTCCTTCAAAAGTTTTGTGCATTTCTAAATAAGTAAAAGAGATTTTTCTTGTGTGCTTAATCTCCCTGTATGATAGCTAGGTGTGCCAAATTTGGTGTGTGAATTCCTCAGGCCAAGCACTATCTGTGTACCATATATCAACCAAATCTGAGAGAATTTTACGTTTTGCCTAAAAAAACAATCGATGTATAGTCCATGGTTTTTTGCAAAAAGCTTCAATTATTTGAAAATTCTCATAGTGTGGTGGTTGATAGTACTTTAAGAGACCTTCAAGAATAAGTAATCAAATTGAATGAATTTGCTCTCCTTCAAAAGTTATGTGCATTTCTAAATAAGTAAAAAAGATTTTTCTTGTGTTATTACTCACCCTGTATGATAGCTAGGTGCGCCAAATTTGGTGTGTACATTCCTCAGGCCAAGCCCGATCTGTGTACCAAATATCAACCAAATCTTATAGAATTTTACGTTTTGCCTAAAAAAACACTCGATGTATAGTCCATGGTTTTTTGCAAAAAGCTTCAATCATTTAAAAATTCTAATACTGTGGTTGTTGATAGTACCTGAAGAGACCTTCAAGAATAAGTAATCAAATTGAATAAATTTGCTCTCCTTCAAAAGTTATGTGCATTTCTAAATAAGAAAAAAGATTTTTCTTGTGTGATTACTCTCCCTGTATGAAAGCTAGGTGTGCCAAATTTGGTGTGTACATTCCTCAGACCAAGCCCTATCTGTGTACCAGATATCAACCAAATCTGAGAGAATTTTACGTCTTGCCTAAAAAAACACTTGATGTGTAGTCCATGTTTTTTTGCAAAAAGCTTCAATTATTTAAAAATGCTCAAACTGTGATGGTTGATAGTACTTAAAGAGTCCTTCAAGAATAAGTAATCAAATTGAATAAATTTGCTCTCCTTCAAAAGTTATGTGCATTTCCAAATAAGTAAAAAATATTTTTCTTGTGTGATTACTCTCCCTGTATGATAGCTAGGTGCGCCAAATTTGGTGTGTACATTCCTCAGGCCAAGCCCTATCTGTGTACCAAATATCAACCAAATCTGAGAGAATTTTACGTTTTGCCTAAAAAAACACTTGATGTATAGTCCATGGTTTTTTGCAAAAAGCTTCAATAATTTAAAAATGCTCATACTGTGGTGGTTGATAGTACTTGAAGAGACTTTCAAGAATAAGTAATCAAATTGAATAAATTTGCTCTCCTTCAAAAGTTATGTGCATTTCTAAATAAGTAAAAATGATTTTTCTTGTGTGATTACTCTCCCTGTATGATAGCTAGGTGTGCCAAATTTGGTGTGTACATTCCTCAGGCCAAGCCCTATCTGTGTACCAAATATCTACCAAATCAGAGAGAACTTTACGTTTTGCCTGAAAAAACACTTGATGTATAGTCCATGTTTTTTTGCAAAAAGCTTCAATTATTGAAAAATGCTCATACTGTGGTGGTTGATAGTACTTTGAGAGACCTTCAAGAATAAGTAATTAAATTGAATAAATTTGCTCTCCTTCAAAAGTTTTGTGCATTTCTAAATAAGTAAAAGAGATTTTTCTTGTGTGCTTAATCTCCCTGTATGATAGCTAGGTGTGCCAAATTTGGTGTGTACATTCCTCAGGCCAAGCCCTATCTGTGTACCATATATCAACCAAATCTGAGAGAATTTTACGTTTTGCCTAAAAAAACAATCGATGTATAGTCCATGGTTTTTTGCAAAAAGCTTCAATTATTTGAAAATGCTAATACTGTGGTTGTTGAAAGTACCTGAAGAGACCTTCAAGAATAAGTAATCAAATTGAATAAATTTGCTCTCCTTCAAAAGTTATGTGCATTTCTAAATAAGAAAAAAGATTTTTCTTGTGTGATTACTCTCCCTGTATGATAGCCAGGTGTACCAAATTTGGTGTGTACATTCCTCAGGCCAAGCCCTAACTGTGTACCAAATATCAACCAAATCATAGAGAATTTTACGTTTTGCTTAAAAAAACACTCGATGTATAGTCCATGTTTTTTTGCAAAAAGCTTCAATTATTTGAAAATGCTCATACTGTGGTGGTTGATAGTATTTGAAGAGACCTTCAAGAATAAGTAATCAAATTGAATAAATTTGCTCTCCTTCAAAAGTTATGTGCATTTCTAAATAAGTAAAAAATATTTTTCTTGTGTGATTACTCTCCCTGTATGATAGCTAGGTGTGCCAAATTTGTTGTGTACATTCCTCAGGCCAAGCCCTATCTGTGTACCAAATATCAACCAAATCTGAGATAACTTTACGTTTTGCCTAAAAAAACACTTGATGTATAGTCCATGGTTTTTTGCAAAAAGCTTCAATTATTTGAAAATGCTCATACTGTGGTGGTTGATAGTACTTGAAGAGACCTTCAAGAATAAGTAATCAAATTGAATAAATTTGCTCTCCTTCAAAAGTTATGTGCATTTCTAAATAAGTAAAAAAGATTTTTCTTGTGTTATTACTCACCCTGTATGATAGCTAGGTGCGCCAAATTTGGTGTGTACATTCCTCAGGCCAAGCCCGATCTGTGTACCAAATATCAACCAAATCTTATAGAATTTTACGTTTTGCCTAAAAAAACACTCGATGTATAGTCCATGGTTTTTTGCAAAAAGCTTCAATCATTTAAAAATGCTAATACTGTGGTTGTTGATAGTACCTGAAGAGACCTTCAAGAATAAGTAATCAAATTGAATAAATTTGCTCTCCTTCAAAAGTTATGTGCATTTCTAAATAAGAAAAAAGATTTTTCTTTTGTGATTACTCTCCCTGTATGATAGCTAGGTGCGCCAAATTTGGTGTGTACATTCCTCAGGCCAAGCCCTATCTGTGTACCAAATATCAACCAAATCTGAGAGAATTTTACGTTTTACCTAAAAAAAACACTCGATGTATAGTCCATGTTTTTTTGGAAAAAGCTTCAATCATTTGAAAATGCTCATACTGTACTGGTTGATAGTACCTGAAGAGACCTTCAAGAATAAGTAATCAAATTGAATAAATTTGCTCTCCTTCAAAAGTTATGTGCATTTCTAAATAAGAAAAAAGATTTTTCTTTTGTGATTACTCTCCCTGTATGATAGCTAGGTGCGCCAAATTTGGTGTGTACATTCCTCAGGCCAAGCCCTATCTGTGTACCAAATATCAACCAAATCTGAGAGAATTTTACGTTTTACCTAAAAAAAACACTCGATGTATAGTCCATGTTTTTTTGGAAAAAGCTTCAATCATTTGAAAATGCTCATACTGTACTGGTTGATAGTACCTGAAGAGACCTTCAAGAATAAGTAATCAAATTGAATAAATTTGCTCTCCTTCAAAAGTTATGTGCATTTCTAAATAAGAAAAAAGATTTTTCTTTTGTGATTACTCTCCCTGTATGATAGCTAGGTGCGCCAAATTTGGTGTGTACATTCCTCAGGCCAAGCCCTATCTGTGTACCAAATATCAACCAAATCTGAGAGTATTTTACGTTTTACCTAAAAAAAAACACTCGATGTATAGTCCATGTTTTTTTGCAAAAAGCTTCAATTATTTGAAAATGCTCATACTGTACTGGTTGGTAGTACTTTAAGAGACCTTCAAGAATAAGTAATCAAATTGAATAAATTTGCTCTCCTCCAAAAGTTATGTGCATTTCTGAATAAGTAACAAATATTTTTCTTGTGTGATTACTCACCCTGTATGAAAGCTAGGTGTGCCAAATTTGGTGTGTACATTCCTCAGGCCAAGCCCTATCTGTGTACCAGATATCAACCAAATCTGAGAGAATTTTACGTTTTGCCTAAGAAAACACTCGATGTATATGGTCCATGGTTTTTTGCAAAAAGCTCCAATTATTAAAAAAATGCTCATACTGTGAAGGTTGATAGTACTTTAAGAGACCTTCAAGAATAATTAATCAAATTGAATAAATTTGCTCTCCTTCAAAAGTTTTGTGCATTTCTAAATAAGTGAAAAAGATTTTTCTTGTGTGATTAATCTCCCTGTATGATAGCTAGGTGTGCCAAATTTGGTGTGTACATTCCTCAGGCCAAGCCCTATCTGTGTACCAAATATCTACCAAATCAGAGAGAATTTTACGTTTTGCCTGAAAAAACACTTGATGTATAGTCCATGTTTTTTTGCAAAAAGCTCCAATTATTGAAAAATGCTCATACTGTGGTGGTTGATAGTACTTTGAGAGACCTTCAAGAATAAGTAATTAAATTGAATAAATTTGCTCTCCTTCAAAAGTTTTGTGCATTTCTAAATAAGTAAAAGAGATTTTTCTTGTGTGATTACTCTCCCTGTATGATAGCTAGGTGTGCCAAATTTGGTGTCTACATTCCTCAGGCCAAGCCCTATCTGTGTACCAGATATCAACCAAATCTGAGAGAATTTTACATCTTGCCTAAAAAAAAAACTCGATGGTTTTTTGCGAAAAGCTTCATAATTTAAAAATGCTAATACTGTGGTTGTTGATAGTACCTGAAGAGACCTTCAAGAATAAGTAATCAAATTGAATAAATTTGCTCTCCTTCAAAAGTTATGTGCATTTCTAAATAAGTAAAAAATTTTTTTCTTGTGTGATTACTCTCCCTGTATGATAGCTAGGTGTGCCAAATTTGGTGTGTACGTTCCTCAGGCCAAGCCCTATCTGTGTACCAAATATCAACCAAATCTGAGAGAATTTTACGTTTTGCCTAAAAAAACATTTGATGTATAGTCCATGGTTTTTTGCAAAAAGCTTCAATAATTAAAAAATGCTAATACTGTGGTGGTTGATAGTACTTGAAGAGACCTTCAAGAATAAGTAATCAGATTGAATTAATTTGCTCTCCTTCAAAAGTTATGTGCATTTCTAAATAAGTAAAAAATATTTTTCTTGTGTGATTACTCTCCCTGTATGATAGCCAGGTGTACCAAATTTGGTGTGTACATTCCTCAGGCCAAGCACTAACTGTGTACCAAATATCAACCAAATCATAGAGAATTTTATGTTTTGCCTAAAAAAACACTTGATGTATAGTCCATGTTTTTTTGCAAAAAGCTTCAATTATTTGAAAATGCTCATACTGTGGTGGTTGATAGTACTTGAAGAGACCTTCAAGAATAAGTAATCAAATTGAATAAATTTGCTCTCCTTCAAAAGTTATGTGCATTTCTAAATAAGTAAAAAATATTTTTCTTGTGTGATTACTCTCCCTGTATGATAGCTAGGTGCGCCAAATTTGGTGTGTACATTCCTCAGGCCAAGCCCGATCTGTGTACCAAATATCAACAAAATCTTATAGAATTTTACGTTTTGCCTAAAAAAACACTCGATGCATAGTCCATGGTTTTTTGCAAAAAGCTTCAATCATTTAAAAATGCTAATACTGTGGTTGTTGTTAGTACCTGAAGAGACCTTCAAGAATAAGTTATCAAATTGAATAAATTTGCTCTCCTTCAAAAGTTATGTGCATTTCTAAATAAGAAAAAAGATTTTTCTTGTGTGATTACTCTCCCTGTATGAAAGCTAGGTGTGCCAAATTTGGTGTGTACATTCCTCAGACCAAGCCCTATCTGTGTACCAGATATCAACCAAATCTGAGAGAATTTTACGTCTTGCCTAAAAAAACACTTGATGTGTAGTCCATGTTTTTTTGCAAAAAGCTTCAATTATTTAAAAATGCTCAAACTGTGATGGTTGATAGTACTTGAAGAGTCCTTCAAGAATAAGTAATCAAATTGAATAAATTTGCTCTCCTTCAAAAGTTATGTGCATTTCCAAATAAGTAAAAAATATTTTTCTTGTGTGATTAATCTCCCTGTATGATAGCTAGGTGCGCCAAATTTGGTGTGTACATTCCTCAGGCCAAGCCCTATCTGTGTACCAAATATCAACCAAATCTGAGAGAATTTTACGTTTTGCCTAAAAAAACACTTGATGTATAGTCCATGGTTTTTTGCAAAAAGCTTCAATAATTTAAAAATGCTCATACTGTGGTGGTTGATAGTACTTGAAGAGACCTTCAAGAATAAGTAATCAAATTGAATAAATTTGCTCTCCTTCAAAAGTTATGTGCATTTCTAAATAAGTAAAGAAGATTTTTCTTGTGTGATTACTCACCCTGTATAATAGCTAGATGTGCCAAATTTGGTGTGGACATTCCTCAGGCCAAGCCCTATCTGTGTACGAAATATCAACCAAATCCGAGAGAATTTTACGTTTTGCCTAAAAAAACTCTTGATGTATAGTCCATGGTTGTTTGCAAATATCTTCAAATGTTTTTAAATGCTCATACTGTGATGGTTGATAGTACTTTAAGAGACCTTCAAGAATAAGTAATCAAATTGAATAAATTTGCTCTCCTTCAAAAGTTATGTGCATTTCTAAATAAGAAAAAAGATTTTTCTTTTGTGATTACTCTCCCTGTATGATAGCTAGGTGCGCCAAATTTGGTGTGTACATTCCTCAGGCCAAGCCCTATCTGTGTACCAAATATCAACCAAATCTGAGAGAATTTTACGTTTTACCTAAAAAAAACACTCGATGTATAGTCCATGTTTTTTTGGAAAAAGCTTCAATCATTTGAAAATGCTCATACTGTACTGGTTGATAGTACCTGAAGAGACCTTCAGGAATAAGTAATCAAATTGAATAAATTTGCTCTCCTTCAAAAGTTATGTGCATTTCTGAATAAGTAACAAATATTTTTCTTGTGTGATTACTCACCCTGTATGAGAGCTAGGTGTGCCAAATTTGGTGTGTACATTCCTCAGGCCAAGCCCTATCTGTGTACCAGATATCAACCAAATCTGAGAGAATTTTACGTTTTGCCTAGAAAAACACTCGATGTATATGGTCCATGGTTTTTTGCAAAAAGCTTCAATTATTAAAAAAATGCTCATACTGTGAAGGTTGATAGTACTTTAAGAGACCTTCAAGAATAAGTAATCAAATTGAATAAATTTGCTCTCCTTCAAAAGTTTTGTGCATTTCTAAATAAGTAAAAAAGATTTTTCTTGTGTGATTAATCTCCCTGTATGATAGCTAGGTGTGCCAAATTTGGTGTGTACATTCCTCAGGCCAAGCCCTATCTGTGTACCATATATCAACCAAATCTGAGAGAATTTTACGTTTTGCCTAAAAAAACAATCGATGTATAGTCCATGGTTTTTTGCAAAAAGCTTCAATTATTTGAAAATTCTCATAGTGTGGTGGTTGATAGTACTTTGAGAGACCTTCAAGAATAAGTAATCAAATTGAATAAATTTGCTCTCCTTCAAAAGTTATGTGCATTTCTAAATAAGTAAAAAAGATTTTTCTTGTGTGATTACTCACCCTGTATGATAGCTAGGTGCGCCAAATTTGGTGTGTACATTCCTCAGGCCAAGCCCTATCTGTGTACCAAATATCAACCAAATCTGAGAGAATTTTACGTTTTGCCTAAAAAAACAATCGATGTATAGTCCATGTTTTTTTGCAAAAAGCTTCAATTATTTGAAAATGCTCATACTGTACTGGTTGATAGTACCTGAAGAGACCTTCAAGAATAAGAAATCAAATTGAATAAATTTGCTCTCCTTCAAAAGTTATGTGCATTTCTAAATAAGAAAAAAGATTTTTTTTGTGTGATTACTCTCCCTGTATGATAGCTAGGTGTGCCAAATTTGGTGTCTACATTCCTCAGGCCAAGCCCTATCTGTGTACCAGATATCAACCAAATCTGAGAGAATTTTACATCTTGCCTAAAAAAAAAACTCGATGGTTTTTTGCGAAAAGCTTCATAATTTAAAAATGCTAATACTGTGGTTGTTGATAGTACCTGAAGAGACCTTCAAGAATAAGTAATCAAATTGAATAAATTTGCTCTCCTTCAAAAGTTATGTGCATTTCTAAATAAGTAAAAAAATTTTTTCTTGTGTGATTACTCTCCCTGTATGATAGCTAGGTGTGCCAAATTTGGTGTGTACGTTCCTCAGGCCAAGCCCTATCTGTGTACCAAATATCAACCAAATCTGAGAGAATTTTACGTTTTGCCTAAAAAAACATTTGATGTATAGTCCATGGTTTTTTGCAAAAAGCTTCAATAATTAAAAAATGCTAATACTGTGGTGGTTGATAGTACTTGAAGAGACCTTCAAGAATAAGTAATCAGATTGAATTAATTTGCTCTCCTTCAAAAGTTATGTGCATTTCTAAATAAGTAAAAAATATTTTTCTTGTGTGATTACTCTCCCTGTATGATAGCCAGGTGTACCAAATTTGGTGTGTACATTCCTCAGGCCAAGCACTAACTGTGTACCAAATATCAACCAAATCATAGAGAATTTTATGTTTTGCCTAAAAAAACACTTGATGTATAGTCCATGTTTTTTTGCAAAAAGCTTCAATTATTTGAAAATGCTCATACTGTGGTGGTTGATAGTACTTGAAGAGACCTTCAAGAATAAGTAATCAAATTGAATAAATTTGCTCTCCTTCAAAAGTTATGTGCATTTCTAAATAAGTAAAAAATATTTTTCTTGTGTGATTACTCTCCCTGTATGATAGCTAGGTGCGCCAAATTTGGTGTGTACATTCCTCAGGCCAAGCCCGATCTGTGTACCAAATATCAACAAAATCTTATAGAATTTTACGTTTTGCCTAAAAAAACACTCGATGCATAGTCCATGGTTTTTTGCAAAAAGCTTCAATCATTTAAAAATGCTAATACTGTGGTTGTTGTTAGTACCTGAAGAGACCTTCAAGAATAAGTTATCAAATTGAATAAATTTGCTCTCCTTCAAAAGTTATGTGCATTTCTAAATAAGAAAAAAGATTTTTCTTGTGTGATTACTCTCCCTGTATGAAAGCTAGGTGTGCCAAATTTGGTGTGTACATTCCTCAGACCAAGCCCTATCTGTGTACCAGATATCAACCAAATCTGAGAGAATTTTACGTCTTGCCTAAAAAAACACTTGATGTGTAGTCCATGTTTTTTTGCAAAAAGCTTCAATTATTTAAAAATGCTCAAACTGTGATGGTTGATAGTACTTGAAGAGTCCTTCAAGAATAAGTAATCAAATTGAATAAATTTGCTCTCCTTCAAAAGTTATGTGCATTTCCAAATAAGTAAAAAATATTTTTCTTGTGTGATTAATCTCCCTGTATGATAGCTAGGTGCGCCAAATTTGGTGTGTACATTCCTCAGGCCAAGCCCTATCTGTGTACCAAATATCAACCAAATCTGAGAGAATTTTACGTTTTGCCTAAAAAAACACTTGATGTATAGTCCATGGTTTTTTGCAAAAAGCTTCAATAATTTAAAAATGCTCATACTGTGGTGGTTGATAGTACTTGAAGAGACCTTCAAGAATAAGTAATCAAATTGAATAAATTTGCTCTCCTTCAAAAGTTATGTGCATTTCTAAATAAGTAAAAAATATTTTTCTTGTGTGATTACTCACCCTGTATGATAGCCAGGTGTACCAAATTTGGTGTGTACATTCCTCAGGCCAAGCCCTAACTGTGTACCAAATATCAACCAAATCTTATAGAATTTTACGTTTTGCCTAAAAAAACACTCGATGTATAGTCCATGGTTTTTTGCAAAAAGTTTCAATCATTTAAAAATGCTAATACTGTGGTTGTTGATAGTACCTGAAGAGACCTTCAAGAATAAGTAATCAAATTGAATGAATTTGCTCTCCTTCAAAAGTTATGTGCATTTCTAAATAAGAAAAAAGATTTTTCTTGTGTGATTACTCTCCCTGTATGATAGCTAGGTGTGCCAAATGTGGTGTGTACATTCCTCAGGCCAAGCCCTATGTGTGTAACAAATATCAACCAAATCTGAGAGAAATTTACGTTTTGCCAAAAAAAACACTTGATGTATAGTCCATGTTTTTTTGCAAAAAGCTTCAATTATTCAAAAATGCTCATACTGTGGTGGTTGATGATGCTTGAAGAGACCTTCAAGAATAAGTAATCAAATTGAATGAATTTGCTCTCCTTCAAAAGTTATGTTCATTTCTAAATAAGTAAAAAATATTTTCTTGTGTGATTACTCACCCTGTATGATAGCTAGATGTGCCAAATTTGGTGTGGACATTCCTCAGGCCAAGCCCTATCTGTGTACGAAATATCAACCAAATCCGAGAGAATTTTACGTTTTGCCTAAAAAAACTCTTGATGTATAGTCCATGGTTGTTTGCAAATATCTTCAAATGTTTTTAAATGCTCATACTGTGATGGTTGATAGTACTTTAAGAGACCTTCAAGAATAAGTAATCAAATCGAATGAATTCGCTCTCCTTCAAAAGTTATGTGCATTTCTAAATAAGTAACAAATATTTTTCTTGTGTGATTACTCACCCTGTATGATAGCTAGGTGCGCCAAATTTTGTGTGTACATTCCTCAGGCCAAGCCCTATCTGTGTACCGAATATCAACCAAATCTGAGAGAATTTTACGTTTTGCCTAAAAAAAACACTCAATGTATAGTCCATGGTTTTTTGCAAAAAGCTTCAATTATTTAAAAATGCTCATACTGTGGTGGTTGATAGTACTTCAAGAGACCTTCAAGAATAAGTAATCAAATTGAATAAATTTGCTCTCCATCAAAAGTTATGTGCATTTCTATATAAGTAACAAATATTTTTCATGGTGATTATTCACCTTGTATGACGGCTAGGTGTGCCAAATTTAGTGTGTACATTCCTCAGGTCAAGCCCTATCTGTGTACCAAATATCAACCAAATCTGAGAGAATGTTACGTTTCGCCTAAAAAAACACTTGATGTATAGTCCATGGTTTTTTGCAAAAATCTTCAATCATTTGAAAATGCTCATACTGTGGTGGTTGATGGTACTTTGAGAGACCTTCAAGAATAAGTAATCCAATTGAATAAATTTGCTCTCCTTCAAAAGTTATGTGCATTTCTAAATAAGTAACAAATATTTTTCTTGTGTGATTACTCACCCTGTATGATAGCTAGGTGTGCCAAATTTGGTGTGTACATTCCTCAGGCCAAGCCCTATCTGTGTACCAAATATCAACCAAATCTGAGAGAACTTTACGTTTTGCCTGAAAAAACACTTGATGTATAGTCCATGTTTTTTTGCAAAAAGCTTCAATTATTTGAAAATGCTCATACTGTGGTGGTTGATAGTACTTGAAGAGACCTTCAAGAATAAGTAATCAAATTGAATAAATTTGCTCTCCTTCAAAAGTTATGTGCATTTCTAAATGAGTGAAAAATAAATTTCTTGTGTGATAATCACCCTGTATGATAGCTTGGTGCGCCAAATTTCGTGTGTACAATCCTCAGGCCAAGCCCTATCTGTGTATTAAATATCAACCAAATCTGAGAGAATTTTACGTTTTGCCTGAAAAAACACTTTATGTATAGTTATTGGTTTTTTGTAAAACGCTTCAATTAATTAAAAATGCTCATACTGTGATGGTTGATATAACTTTAAGAGACCTTCAAGAATAAGTAAACAAATTGAATAAATTGGCTCTCCTTCAAAAGTTATGTGCGTTTCTAAATAAGTAAAAAATATTTTTCTAGTGTGATTACTCGCCCTGTATGATAGCTAGGTGCGCCAAATTTGGTGTGTACATTCCACAGGCCAAGCCCTATCTGTGTAAGAAATATCAACCAAATCTGAGAGAATTTTACGTTTTGCCTAAAAAAACACTTGATGTGTAGTCCATGTTTTTTTGCAAAAAGCTTCAATCATTTTGAAATGCTCAAACTGTGATGGTTGATAGTACTTGAAGAGTTCTTCAAGAATAAGTAATCAAATTGAATAAATTTGCTCTCCTTCAAAAGTTATGTGCATTTCTAAATAAGTAACAAATATTTTTCTTGTGTGATTACTCACCCTGTATGATAGCTAGGTGTGCCAAATTTGGTGTGTACATTCCTCAGGCCAAGCCCTATCTGTGTACCAAATATCAACCAAATCTGAGAGAACTTTACGTTTTGCCTAAAAAAACACTTGATGTATAGTCCATGTTTTTTTGCAAAAAGCTTCAATTATTTGAAAATGCTCATACTGTGGTGGTTGATAGTACTTGAAGAGACCTTCAAGAATAAGTAATCAAATTGAATAAATTTGCTCTCCTTCAAAAGTTATGTGCATTTCTAAATAAGTGAAAAATAAATTTCTTGTGTGATAATCACCCTGTATGATAGCTTGGTGCGCCAAATTTGGTGTGTACAATCCTCAGGCCAAGCCCTATCTGTGTATTAAATATCAACCAAATCTGAGAGAATTTTACGTTTTGCCTAAAAAAACACTCTATGTATAGTTATTGGTTTTTTGTAAAACGCTTCAATTATTTAAAAATGCTCATACTGTGATGGTTGATATAACTTTAAGAGACCTTCAAGAATAAGTAATCAAATTGAATAAATTTGCTCTCCTTCAAAAGTTATGTGCATTTCTAAATAAGTAAAAAAGATTTTTCTTGTGTGATTACTCACCCTGTATGATAGCTAGGTGCGCCAAATTTGGTGTGTACATTCCTCAGGCCAAGCCCTATCTGTGTAAGAAATATCAACCAAATCTGAGAGAATTTTACGTTTTGCCTAAAAAAACACTTGATGTGTAGTCCATGTTTTTTTGCAAAAAGCTTCAATTATTTAAAAATGCTCAAACTGTGATGGTTGATAGTACTTGAAGAGTTCTTCAAGAATAAGTAATCAAATTGAATAAATTTGCTCTCCTTCAAAAGTTATGTGCATTTCCAAATAAGTGAAAAATATTTTTCTTGTGTGATTACTCTCCCTGTATGATAGCTAGGTGTGTCAAATTTGGTGTGTACATTCCTCAGGCCAAGCCCTATCCGTGTAAGAAATTTCAACCAAATCTGAGAGAATTTTACGTTTTGCCTAAAAAAACACTCTATGTATAGTCCATGGTTTTTCCAAAAAGCTTCAATTATTTAAAAATGCTCTTACTGTGGTGGTTGATAGTACTTCAAAAGACCTTCAAGAATAAGTAATCAAATTGAATAAATTTGCTCTCCTTCAGAAGTTTTGTGCATTTCTAAATAAGTAAAAAAGATTTTTCTTGTGTGATTACTCTCCCTGTATGACAGCCAGGTGTGCCAAATGTGGTGTGTACATTCCTCAGGCAAAGCCCTATATGAGTACCAAATATCAACCAAATCTGAGAGAAATTTACGTTTTGCCTGAAAAAACACTTGATGTATAGTCCATGTTTTTTTGCAAAAAGCTTCAATTATTTAAAAATGCTCATACTGTGGTGGTTGATGGTACTTGAAGAGACCTTCAAGAATAAGTAATCAAATTGAATAAATTTGCTCTCCTTCAAAAGTTATGTGCATTTCTAAATAAGTAAAAAATATTTTTCTTGTGTGATTACTCTCCCTGTATGATAGCTAGGTGCGCCAAATTTGGTGTGTACATTCCTCAGGCCAAGCCCGATCTGTGTACCAAATATCAACCAAATCTTATAGAATTTTACGTTTTGCCTAAAAAAACACTCGATGTATAGTCCATGGTTTTTTGCAAAAAGCTTCAATCATTTAAAAATGCTAATACTGTGGTTGTTGATAGTACCTGAAGAGACCTTCAAGAATAAGTAATCAAATTGAATAAATTTGCTCTCCTTCAAAAGTTATGTGCATTTCTAAATAAGAAAAAAGATTTTTCTTGTGTGATTACTCTCCCTGTATGAAAGCTAGGTGTGCCAAATTTGGTGTGTACGTTCCTCAGGCCAAGCCCTATCTGTGTACCAAATATCAACCAAATCTGAGAGAATTTTACGTTTTGCCTAAAAAAACACTTGATGTATATAGTCCATTGTTTTTTGCAAAAAGCTCCAATTATTTAAAAATGTTCATACTGTGGTGGTTGATAGTACTTGAAGAGACCTTCAAGAATAAGTAATCAAATTGAATAAATTTGCTCTCCTTCAAAAGTTATGTGCATTTCTTAATAAGTAAAAAATATTTTTCTTGTGTGATTACTCTCCCTGTATGATAGCCAGGTGTACCAAATTTGGTGTGTACATTCCTCAGGCCAAGCCCTAACTGTGTACCAAATATCAACCAAATCATAGAGAATTTTACGTTTTGCCTAAAAAAACACTTGATGTATAGACCATGTTTTTTTGCAAAAAGCTTCAATTATTTGAAAATGCTCATACTGTGGTGGTTGATGGTACTTGAAGAGACCTTCAAGAATAAGTAATCAAATTGAATAAATTTGCTCTCCTTCAAAAGTTATGTGCATTTCTAAAAAAGTAAAAAATATTTTTCTTGTGTGATTACTCTCCCTGTATGATAGCTAGGTGTGCCAAATTTGTTGTGTACATTCCTCAGGCCAAGCCCTATCTGTGTACAAAATATCAACCAAATCTGAGAGAATTTTACGTTTTGCCTAAAAAAACACTTGATGTATAGTCCATGTTTTTTTGCAAGAAGCTTCAATTATTTGAGAATGCTCATACTGTGGTGGTTGATAGTACTTGAAGAGACCTTCAAGAATAAGTAATCAAATTGAATAAATTTGCTCTCCTTCAAAAGTTATGTGCATTTCTAAATAAGTAAAAAATATTTTTCTTGTGTGATTACTCTCCCTGTATGATAGCCAGGTGTACCAAACTTGGTGTGTACATTCCTCAGGCCAAGCCCTAACTGTGTACCAAATATCAACCAAATCATAGAGAATTTTACGTTTTGCCTAAAAAAACACTTGATGTATAGACCATGTTTTTTTGCAAAAAGCTTCAATTATTTGAAAATGCTCATACTGTGGTGGTTGATGGTACTTGAAGAGACCTCCAAGAATAAGTAATCAAATTGAATAAATTTGCTCTCCTTCAAAAGTTATGTGCATTTCTAAATAAGTAAAAAATATTTTTCTTGTGTGATTACTCAACCTGTATGATAGCTAGGTGCGCCAAATTTGGTGTGTACATTCCTCAGGCCAAGCCCGATCTGTGTACCAAATATCAACCAAATCTGAGACAATTTTACGTTTTGCCTAAAATAACACTTCATGTATAGTCCATGGTTTTTTGCAAAAAGCTTCAATCATTTGAAAATGCTCATACTGTGGTTTTTGATAGTACCTGAAGAGACCTTCTAGAATAAGTAATCAAATTGAATAAATTTGCTCTCCTTCAAAAGTTATGTGCATTTCTAAATAAGAAAAAAGATTTTTTTTGTATGATTACTCTCCCTGTATGATAGCTAGGTGTGCCAAATTTGGTGTCTACATTCCTCAGGCCAAGCCCTATCTTTGTACCAGATATCAACCAAATCTGAGAGAATTTTACATCTTGCCTGAAAAAAAACTCGATGGTTTTTTGTAAAAAGCTTCATAATTTAAAAATGCTAATACTGTGGTTGTTGATAGTACCTGAAGAGACCTTCAAGAATAAGTAATCAAATTGAATAAATTTGCTCTCCTTCAAAAGTTATGTGCATTTCTAAATAAGTAAAAAATTTTTTTCTTGTGTGATTACTCTCCCTGTATGATAGCTAGGTGTGCCAAATTTGGTGTGTACGTTCCTCAGGCCAAGCCCTATCTGTGTACCAAATATCAACCAAATCTGAGAGAATTTTACGTTTTGCCTAAAAAAACATTTGATGTATAGTCCATGGTTTTTTGCAAAAAGCTTCAATAATTTAAAAAGGCTAATACTGTGGTGGTTGATAGTACTTGAAGAGACCTTCAAGAATAAGTAATCAAATTGAATAAATTTGCTCTCCTTCAAAAGTTATGTGCATTTCTAAATAAGTAAAAAATATTTTTCTTGTGTGATTACTCTCCCTGTATGATAGCCAGGTGTACCAAATTTGGTGTGTACATTCCTCAGGCCAAGCCCTAACTGTGTACCAAATATCAACCAAATCATAGAGAATTTTACGTTTTGCCTGAAAAAACACTTGATGTATAGTCCATGTTTTTTTGCAAAAAGCTCCAATTATTTGAAAATTCTCATACTGTGGTGGTTGATAGTACTTGAAGAGACCTTCAAGAATAAGTAATCAAATTGAATAAATTTGCTCTCCTTCAAAAGTTATGTGCATTTCTAAATAAGTAAAAAATATTTTTCATGTGTGATTACTCTCCCTGTATGATAGCTAGGTGTGTCAAAATTGTTGTGTACATTTCTCAGGCCAAGCCCTATCTGTGTACCAAATATCAACCAAATCTGAGAGAATTTTACGTTTTGCCTAAAAAAACACTTGATGTATAGTCCATGGTTTTTTGCAAAAAGCTTCAATTATTTGAAAATGCTCATACTGTGGTGGTTGATAGTACTTGAAGAGACCTTCAAGAATAAGTAATCAAATTGAATAAATTTGCTCTCCTTCAAAAGTTATGTGCATTTCTAAATAAGTAAAAAAGATTTTTCTTGTGTGATTACTCACCCTGTATGATAGCTAGGTGCGCCAAATTTGGTGTGTACATTCCTCAGGCCAAGTCCGATCTGTGTACCAAATATCAACCAAATCTTATAGAATTTTACGTTTTGCCTAAAATAACACTTCATGTATAGTCCATGGTTTTTTGCAAAAAGCTTCAATTATTTGAAAATGCTCATACTGTGGTGGTTGATAGTACTTGAAGAGACCTTCAAGAATAAGTAATCAAATTGAATAAATTTGCTCTCCTTCAAAAGTTATGAGCATTTCTAAATAAGTAAAAAATATTTTTCTTGTGTGATTACTCAACCTGTATGATAGCTAGGTGCGCCAAATTTGGTGTGTACATTCCTCAGGCCAAGCCCGATCTGTGTACCAAATATCAACCAAATCTGAGACAATTTTACGTTTTGCCTAAAATAACACTTCATGTATAGTCCATGGTTTTTTGCAAAAAGCTTCAATCATTTGAAAATGCTCATACTGTGGTGGTTGATGGTACTTGAAGAGACCTTTGAAAATAAGTAATCAAATTGAATAAATTTGCTCTCCTTCAAAAGTTATGTGCATTTCTAAATAAGTAAAAAAGATTTTTCTTTTGTGATTACTCTCCCTGTATGATAGCTAGGTGCGCCAACTTTGGTGTGTACATTCCTCAGGCCAAGCCCTATCTGTGTACCAGATATCAACCAAATCTGAGAGAATTTTAAGTCTTGCCTAAAAAAAAACTCGATGGTTTTTTGCAAAAAGCTTCATAATTTAAAAATGCTAATACTGTGGTGGTTGATAGTACTTGAAGAGACCTTCAAGAATAAGTAATCAAATTGAATAAATTTGCTCTCCTTCAAAAGTTATGTGCATTTCTAAATGAGTGAAAAATAAATTTCTTGTGTGATAATCACCCTGTATGATAGCTAGATGTGCCAAATTTGGTGTGGACATTCCTCAGGCCAAGCCCTATCTGTGTACGAAATATCAACCAAATCCGAGAGAATTTTACGTTTTGCCTAAAAAAACTCTTGATGTATAGTCCATGGTTGTTTGCAAATATCTTCAAATGTTTTTAAATGCTCATACTGTGATGGTTGATAGTACTTTAAGAGACCTTCAAGAATAAGTAATCAAATCGAATGAATTCGCTCTCCTTCAAAAGTTATGTGCATTTCTAAATAAGTAACAAATATTTTTCTTGTGTGATTACTCACCCTGTATGATAGCTAGGTGCGCCAAATTTTGTGTGTACATTCCTCAGGCCAAGCCCTATCTGTGTACCGAATATCAACCAAATCTGAGAGAATTTTACGTTTTGCCTAAAAAAAACACTCAATGTATAGTCCATGGTTTTTTGCAAAAAGCTTCAATTATTTAAAAATGCTCATACTGTGGTGGTTGATAGTACTTCAAGAGACCTTCAAGAATAAGTAATCAAATTGAATAAATTTGCTCTCCATCAAAAGTTATGTGCATTTCTATATAAGTAACAAATATTTTTCATGGTGATTATTCACCTTGTATGACGGCTAGGTGTGCCAAATTTAGTGTGTACATTCCTCAGGTCAAGCCCTATCTGTGTACCAAATATCAACCAAATCTGAGAGAATGTTACGTTTCGCCTAAAAAAACACTTGATGTATAGTCCATGGTTTTTTGCAAAAATCTTCAATCATTTGAAAATGCTCATACTGTGGTGGTTGATGGTACTTTGAGAGACCTTCAAGAATAAGTAATCCAATTGAATAAATTTGCTCTCCTTCAAAAGTTATGTGCATTTCTAAATAAGTAACAAATATTTTTCTTGTGTGATTACTCACCCTGTATGATAGCTAGGTGTGCCAAATTTGGTGTGTACATTCCTCAGGCCAAGCCCTATCTGTGTACCAAATATCAACCAAATCTGAGAGAACTTTACGTTTTGCCTGAAAAAACACTTGATGTATAGTCCATGTTTTTTTGCAAAAAGCTTCAATTATTTGAAAATGCTCATACTGTGGTGGTTGATAGTACTTGAAGAGACCTTCAAGAATAAGTAATCAAATTGAATAAATTTGCTCTCCTTCAAAAGTTATGTGCATTTCTAAATGAGTGAAAAATAAATTTCTTGTGTGATAATCACCCTGTATGATAGCTTGGTGCGCCAAATTTGGTGTGTACATTCCTCAGGCCAAGCCCTATCTGTGTACCAAATATCAACCAAATCTGAGAGAACTTTACGTTTTGCCTAAAAAAACACTTGATGTATAGTCCATGTTTTTTTGCAAAAAGCTTCAATTATTTGAAAATGCTCATACTGTGGTGGTTGATGGTACTTTGAGAGACCTTCAAGAATAAGTAATCCAATTGAATAAATTTGCTCTCCTTCAAAAGTTATGTGCATTTCTAAATAAGTAACAAATATTTTTCTTGTGTGATTACTCACCCTGTATGTTAGCTAGGTGTGCCAAATTTGGTGTGTACATTCCTCAGGCCAAGCCCTATCTGTGTACCAAATATCAACCAAATCTGAGAGAACTTTACGTTTTGCCTGAAAAAACACTTGATGTATAGTCCATGTTTTTTTGCAAAAAGCTTCAATTATTTGAAAATGCTCATACTGTGGTGGTTGATAGTACCTGAAGAGACCTTCAAGAATAAGTAATCAAATTGAATAAATTTGCTCTCCTTCAAAAGTTATGTGCATTTCTAAATAAGTAAAAAATTTTTTTCTTGTGTGATTACTCTCCCTGTATGATAGCTAGGTGTGCCAAATTTGGTGTGTACGTTCCTCAGGCCAAGCCCTATCTGTGTACCAAATATCAACCAAATCTGAGAGAATTTTACGTTTTGCCTAAAAAAACATTTGATGTATAGTCCATGGTTTTTTGCAAAAAGCTTCAATAATTTAAAAAGGCTAATACTGTGGTGGTTGATAGTACTTGAAGAGACCTTCAAGAATAAGTAATCAAATTGAATAAATTTGCTCTCCTTCAAAAGTTATGTGCATTTCTAAATAAGTAAAAAATATTTTTCTTGTGTGATTACTCTCCCTGTATGATAGCCAGGTGTACCAAATTTGGTGTGTACATTCCTCAGGCCAAGCCCTAACTGTGTACCAAATATCAACCAAATCATAGAGAATTTTACGTTTTGCCTGAAAAAACACTTGATGTATAGTCCATGTTTTTTTGCAAAAAGCTCCAATTATTTGAAAATGCTCATACTGTGGTGGTTGATAGTACTTGAAGAGACCTTCAAGAATAAGTAATCAAATTGAATAAATTTGCTCTCCTTCAAAAGTTATGTGCATTTCTAAATGAGTAAAAAATATTTTTCATGTGTGATTACTCTCCCTGTATGATAGCTAGGTGTGTCAAAATTGTTGTGTACATTCCTCAGGCCAAGCCCTATCTGTGTACCAAATATCAACCAAATCTGAGAGAATTTTACGTTTTGCCTAAAAAAACACTTGATGTATAGTCCATGGTTTTTTGCAAAAAGCTTCAATTATTTGAAAATGCTCATACTGTGGTGGTTGATAGTACTTGAAGAGACCTTCAAGAATAAGTAATCAAATTGAATAAATTTGCTCTCCTTCAAAAGTTATGTGCATTTCTAAATAAGTAAAAAAGATTTTTCTTGTGTGATTACTCACCCTGTATGATAGCTAGGTGCGCCAAATTTGGTGTGTACATTCCTCAGGCCAAGTCCGATCTGTGTACCAAATATCAACCAAATCTTATAGAATTTTACGTTTTGCCTAAAATAACACTTCATGTATAGTCCATGGTTTTTTGCAAAAAGCTTCAATTATTTGAAAATGCTCATACTGTGGTGGTTGATAGTACTTGAAGAGACCTTCAAGAATAAGTAATCAAATTGAATAAATTTGCTCTCCTTCAAAAGTTATGAGCATTTCTAAATAAGTAAAAAATATTTTTCTTGTGTGATTACTCAACCTGTATGATAGCTAGGTGCGCCAAATTTGGTGTGTACATTCCTCAGGCCAAGCCCGATCTGTGTACCAAATATCAACCAAATCTGAGACAATGTTACGTTTTGCCTAAAATAACACTTCATGTATAGTCCATGGTTTTTTGCAAAAAGCTTCAATCATTTGAAAATGCTCATACTGTGGTGGTTGATGGTACTTGAAGAGACCTTTGAAAATAAGTAATCAAATTGAATAAATTTGCTCTCCTTCAAAAGTTATGTGCATTTCTAAATAAGTAAAAAAGATTTTTCTTTTGTGATTACTCTCCCTGTATGATAGCTAGGTGCGCCAACTTTGGTGTGTACATTCCTCAGGCCAAGCCCTATCTGTGTACCAGATATCAACCAAATCTGAGAGAATTTTAAGTCTTGCCTAAAAAAAAACTCGATGGTTTTTTGCAAAAAGCTTCATAATTTAAAAATGCTAATACTGTGGTGGTTGATAGTACTTGAAGAGACCTTCAAGAATAAGTAATCAAATTGAATAAATTTGCTCTCCTTCAAAAGTTATGTGCATTTCTAAATGAGTGAAAAATAAATTTCTTGTGTGATAATCACCCTGTATGATAGCTAGATGTGCCAAATTTGGTGTGGACATTCCTCAGGCCAAGCCCTATCTGTGTACGAAATATCAACCAAATCCGAGAGAATTTTACGTTTTGCCTAAAAAAACTCTTGATGTATAGTCCATGGTTGTTTGCAAATATCTTCAAATGTTTTTAAATGCTCATACTGTGATGGTTGATAGTACTTTAAGAGACCTTCAAGAATAAGTAATCAAATCGAATGAATTCGCTCTCCTTCAAAAGTTATGTGCATTTCTAAATAAGTAACAAATATTTTTCTTGTGTGATTACTCACCCTGTATGATAGCTAGGTGCGCCAAATTTTGTGTGTACATTCCTCAGGCCAAGCCCTATCTGTGTACCGAATATCAACCAAATCTGAGAGAATTTTACGTTTTGCCTAAAAAAAACACTCAATGTATAGTCCATGGTTTTTTGCAAAAAGCTTCAATTATTTAAAAATGCTCATACTGTGGTGGTTGATAGTACTCCAAGAGA
Source organism: Conomelus anceps (assembly GCA_948455865.1). Lineage (NCBI taxonomy): Eukaryota > Metazoa > Arthropoda > Insecta > Hemiptera > Delphacidae > Conomelus > Conomelus anceps. Next base: position 64,506,823 of record OX418221.1, read on the forward strand.
CCTTCAAGAATAAGTAATCAAATTGAATAAATTTGCTCTCCATCAAAAGTTATGTGCATTTCTATATAAGTAACAAATATTTTTCATGGTGATTATTCACCTTGTATGACGGCTAGGTGTGCCAAATTTAGTGTGTACATTCCTCAGGTCAAGCCCTATCTGTGTACCAAATATCAACCAAATCTGAGAGAATGTTACGTTTCGCCTAAAAAAACACTTGATGTATAGTCCATGGTTTTTTGCAAAAATCTTCAATCATTTGAAAATGCTCATACTGTGGTGGTTGATGGTACTTTGAGAGACCTTCAAGAATAAGTAATCCAATTGAATAAATTTGCTCTCCTTCAAAAGTTATGTGCATTTCTAAATAAGTAACAAATATTTTTCTTGTGTGATTACTCACCCTGTATGATAGCTAGGTGTGCCAAATTTGGTGTGTACATTCCTCAGGCCAAGCCCTATCTGTGTACCAAATATCAACCAAATCTGAGAGAACTTTACGTTTTGCCTGAAAAAACACTTGATGTATAGTCCATGTTTTTTTGCAAAAAGCTTCAATTATTTGAAAATGCTCATACTGTGGTGGTTGATAGTACTTGAAGAGACCTTCAAGAATAAGTAATCAAATTGAATAAATTTGCTCTCCTTCAAAAGTTATGTGCATTTCTAAATGAGTGAAAAATAAATTTCTTGTGTGATAATCACCCTGTATGATAGCTTGGTGCGCCAAATTTCGTGTGTACAATCCTCAGGCCAAGCCCTATCTGTGTATTAAATATCAACCAAATCTGAGAGAATTTTACGTTTTGCCTGAAAAAACACTTTATGTATAGTTATTGGTTTTTTGTAAAACGCTTCAATTAATTAAAAATGCTCATACTGTGATGGTTGATATAACTTTAAGAGACCTTCAAGAATAAGTAAACAAATTGAATAAATTGGCTCTCCTTCAAAAGTTATGTGCGTTTCTAAATAAGTAAAAAATATTTTTCTAGTGTGATTACTCGCCCTGTATGATAGCTAGGTGCGCCAAATTTGGTGTGTACATTCCTCAGGCCAAGCCCTATCTGTGTAAGAAATATCAACCAAATCTGAGAGAATTTTACGTTTTGCCTAAAAAAACACTTGATGTGTAGTCCATGTTTTTTTGCAAAAAGCTTCAATCATTTTGAAATGCTCAAACTGTGATGGTTGATAGTACTTGAAGAGTTCTTCAAGAATAAGTAATCAAATTGAATAAATTTGCTCTCCTTCAAAAGTTATGTGCATTTCTAAATAAGTAACAAATATTTTTCTTGTGTGATTACTCACCCTGTATGATAGCTAGGTGTGCCAAATTTGGTGTGTACATTCCTCAGGCCAAGCCCTATCTGTGTACCAAATATCAACCAAATCTGAGAGAACTTTACGTTTTGCCTAAAAAAACACTTGATGTATAGTCCATGTTTTTTTGCAAAAAGCTTCAATTATTTGAAAATGCTCATACTGTGGTGGTTGATAGTACTTGAAGAGACCTTCAAGAATAAGTAATCAAATTGAATAAATTTGCTCTCCTTCAAAAGTTATGTGCATTTCTAAATAAGTGAAAAATAAATTTCTTGTGTGATAATCACCCTGTATGATAGCTTGGTGCGCCAAATTTGGTGTGTACAATCCTCAGGCCAAGCCCTATCTGTGTATTAAATATCAACCAAATCTGAGAGAATTTTACGTTTTGCCTAAAAAAACACTCTATGTATAGTTATTGGTTTTTTGTAAAACGCTTCAATTATTTAAAAATGCTCATACTGTGATGGTTGATATAACTTTAAGAGACCTTCAAGAATAAGTAATCAAATTGAATAAATTTGCTCTCCTTCAAAAGTTATGTGCATTTCTAAATAAGTAAAAAAGATTTTTCTTGTGTGATTACTCACCCTGTATGATAGCTAGGTGCGCCAAATTTGGTGTGTACATTCCTCAGGCCAAGCCCTATCTGTGTAAGAAATATCAACCAAATCTGAGAGAATTTTACGTTTTGCCTAAAAAAACACTTGATGTGTAGTCCATGTTTTTTTGCAAAAAGCTTCAATTATTTAAAAATGCTCAAACTGTGATGGTTGATAGTACTTGAAGAGTTCTTCAAGAATAAGTAATCAAATTGAATAAATTTGCTCTCCTTCAAAAGTTATGTGCATTTCCAAATAAGTGAAAAATATTTTTCTTGTGTGATTACTCTCCCTGTATGATAGCTAGGTGTGTCAAATTTGGTGTGTACATTCCTCAGGCCAAGCCCTATCCGTGTAAGAAATTTCAACCAAATCTGAGAGAATTTTACGTTTTGCCTAAAAAAACACTCTATGTATAGTCCATGGTTTTTCCAAAAAGCTTCAATTATTTAAAAATGCTCTTACTGTGGTGGTTGATAGTACTTCAAAAGACCTTCAAGAATAAGTAATCAAATTGAATAAATTTGCTCTCCTTCAGAAGTTTTGTGCATTTCTAAATAAGTAAAAAAGATTTTTCTTGTGTGATTACTCTCCCTGTATGACAGCCAGGTGTGCCAAATGTGGTGTGTACATTCCTCAGGCAAAGCCCTATATGAGTACCAAATATCAACCAAATCTGAGAGAAATTTACGTTTTGCCTGAAAAAACACTTGATGTATAGTCCATGTTTTTTTGCAAAAAGCTTCAATTATTTAAAAATGCTCATACTGTGGTGGTTGATGGTACTTGAAGAGACCTTCAAGAATAAGTAATCAAATTGAATAAATTTGCTCTCCTTCAAAAGTTATGTGCATTTCTAAATAAGTAAAAAATATTTTTCTTGTGTGATTACTCTCCCTGTATGATAGCTAGGTGCGCCAAATTTGGTGTGTACATTCCTCAGGCCAAGCCCGATCTGTGTACCAAATATCAACCAAATCTTATAGAATTTTACGTTTTGCCTAAAAAAACACTCGATGTATAGTCCATGGTTTTTTGCAAAAAGCTTCAATCATTTAAAAATGCTAATACTGTGGTTGTTGATAGTACCTGAAGAGACCTTCAAGAATAAGTAATCAAATTGAATAAATTTGCTCTCCTTCAAAAGTTATGTGCATTTCTAAATAAGAAAAAAGATTTTTCTTGTGTGATTACTCTCCCTGTATGAAAGCTAGGTGTGCCAAATTTGGTGTGTACGTTCCTCAGGCCAAGCCCTATCTGTGTACCAAATATCAACCAAATCTGAGAGAATTTTACGTTTTGCCTAAAAAAACACTTGATGTATATAGTCCATTGTTTTTTGCAAAAAGCTCCAATTATTTTAAAATGTTCATACTGTGGTGGTTGATAGTACTTGAAGAGACCTTCAAGAATAAGTAATCAAATTGAATAAATTTGCTCTCCTTCAAAAGTTATGTGCATTTCTTAATAAGTAAAAAATATTTTTCTTGTGTGATTACTCTCCCTGTATGATAGCCAGGTGTACCAAATTTGGTGTGTACATTCCTCAGGCCAAGCCCTAACTGTGTACCAAATATCAACCAAATCATAGAGAATTTTACGTTTTGCCTAAAAAAACACTTGATGTATAGACCATGTTTTTTTGCAAAAAGCTTCAATTATTTGAAAATGCTCATACTGTGGTGGTTGATGGTACTTGAAGAGACCTTCAAGAATAAGTAATCAAATTGAATAAATTTGCTCTCCTTCAAAAGTTATGTGCATTTCTAAAAAAGTAAAAAATATTTTTCTTGTGTGATTACTCTCCCTGTATGATAGCTAGGTGTGCCAAATTTGTTGTGTACATTCCTCAGGCCAAGCCCTATCTGTGTACAAAATATCAACCAAATCTGAGAGAATTTTACGTTTTGCCTAAAAAAACACTTGATGTATAGTCCATGTTTTTTTGCAAGAAGCTTCAATTATTTGAGAATGCTCATACTGTGGTGGTTGATAGTACTTGAAGAGACCTTCAAGAATAAGTAATCAAATTGAATAAATTTGCTCTCCTTCAAAAGTTATGTGCATTTCTAAATAAGTAAAAAATATTTTTCTTGTGTGATTACTCTCCCTGTATGATAGCCAGGTGTACCAAACTTGGTGTGTACATTCCTCAGGCCAAGCCCTAACTGTGTACCAAATATCAACCAAATCATAGAGAATTTTACGTTTTGCCTAAAAAAACACTTGATGTATAGACCATGTTTTTTTGCAAAAAGCTTCAATTATTTGAAAATGCTCATACTGTGGTGGTTGATGGTACTTGAAGAGACCTCCAAGAATAAGTAATCAAATTGAATAAATTTGCTCTCCTTCAAAAGTTATGTGCATTTCTAAATAAGTAAAAAATATTTTTCTTGTGTGATTACTCAACCTGTATGATAGCTAGGTGCGCCAAATTTGGTGTGTACATTCCTCAGGCCAAGCCCGATCTGTGTACCAAATATCAACCAAATCTGAGACAATTTTACGTTTTGCCTAAAATAACACTTCATGTATAGTCCATGGTTTTTTGCAAAAAGCTTCAATCATTTGAAAATGCTCATACTGTGGTTTTTGATAGTACCTGAAGAGACCTTCTAGAATAAGTAATCAAATTGAATAAATTTGCTCTCCTTCAAATGTTATGTGCATTTCTAAATAAGAAAAAAGATTTTTTTTGTATGATTACTCTCCCTGTATGATAGCTAGGTGTGCCAAATTTGGTGTCTACATTCCTCAGGCCAAGCCCTATCTTTGTACCAGATATCAACCAAATCTGAGAGAATTTTACATCTTGCCTGAAAAAAAACTCGATGGTTTTTTGTAAAAAGCTTCATAATTTAAAAATGCTAATACTGTGGTTGTTGATAGTACCTGAAGAGACCTTCAAGAATAAGTAATCAAATTGAATAAATTTGCTCTCCTTCAAAAGTTATGTGCATTTCTAAATAAGTAAAAAATTTTTTTCTTGTGTGATTACTCTCCCTGTATGATAGCTAGGTGTGCCAAATTTGGTGTGTACGTTCCTCAGGCCAAGCCCTATCTGTGTACCAAATATCAACCAAATCTGAGAGAATTTTACGTTTTGCCTAAAAAAACATTTGATGTATAGTCCATGGTTTTTTGCAAAAAGCTTCAATAATTTAAAAAGGCTAATACTGTGGTGGTTGATAGTACTTGAAGAGACCTTCAAGAATAAGTAATCAAATTGAATAAATTTGCTCTCCTTCAAAAGTTATGTGCATTTCTAAATAAGTAAAAAATATTTTTCTTGTGTGATTACTCTCCCTGTATGATAGCCAGGTGTACCAAATTTGGTGTGTACATTCCTCAGGCCAAGCCCTAACTGTGTACCAAATATCAACCAAATCATAGAGAATTTTACGTTTTGCCTGAAAAAACACTTGATGTATAGTCCATGTTTTTTTGCAAAAAGCTCCAATTATTTGAAAATGCTCATACTGTGGTGGTTGATAGTACTTGAAGAGACCTTCAAGAATAAGTAATCAAATTGAATAAATTTGCTCTCCTTCAAAAGTTATGTGCATTTCTAAATAAGTAAAAAATATTTTTCATGTGTGATTACTCTCCCTGTATGATAGCTAGGTGTGTCAAAATTGTTGTGTACATTCCTCAGGCCAAGCCCTATCTGTGTACCAAATATCAACCAAATCTGAGAGGATTTTACGTTTTGCCTAAAAAAACACTCGATGTATAGTCAATGGTTTTTTGCAAAAAGCTTCAATCATTTAAAAATGCTAATACTGTGGTTGTTGATAGTACCTGAAGAGACCTTCAAGAATAAGTAATCAAATTGAATAAATTTGCTCTCCTTCAAAAGTTATGTGCATTTCTAAATAAGTAAAAAATATTTTTCTTGTGTGATTACTCTCCCTGTATGATAGATAGGTGTGCCAAATTTGTTGTGCACATTCCTCAGGCCAAGCCCTATCTGTGTACCAAATATCAACCAAATCATAGAGAATTTTACGTTTTGCCTAAAAAAACACTCGATGTATAGTCCATGGTTTTTTGCAAAAAGCTTCAATTATTTGAAAATGCTCATACTGTGGTGGTTGATAGTACTTGAAGAGACCTTCAAGAATAAGTAATCAAATTGAATAAATTTGCTCTCCTTCAAAAGTTATGAGCATTTCTAAATAAGTAAAAAATATTTTTCTTGTGTGATTACTCAACCTGTATGATAGCTAGGTGCGCCAAATTTGGTGTGTACATTCCTCAGGCCAAGCCCGATCTGTGTACCAAATATCAACCAAATCTGAGACAATTTTACGTTTTGCCTAAAATAACACTTCATGTATAGTCCATGGTTTTTTGCAAAAAGCTTCAATCATTTGAAAATGCTCATACTGTGGTGGTTGATGGTACTTGAAGAGACCTTTGAAAATAAGTAATCAAATTGAATAAATTTGCTCTCCTTCAAAAGTTATGTGCATTTCTAAATAAGTAAAAAAGATTTTTCTTTTGTGATTACTCTCCCTGTATGATAGCTAGGTGCGCCAACTTTGGTGTGTACATTCCTCAGGCCAAGCCCTATCTGTGTACCAGATATCAACCAAATCTGAGAGAATTTTAAGTCTTGCCTAAAAAAAAACTCGATGGTTTTTTGCAAAAAGCTTCATAATTTAAAAATGCTAATACTGTGGTTGTTGATAGTACCTGAAGAGACCTTCTAGAATAAGTAATCAAATTGAATAAATTTGCTCTCCTTCAAAAGTTATGTGCATTTCTAAATAAGAAAAAAGATTTTTTTTGTATGATTACTCTCCCTGTGTGATAGCTAGGTGTGCCAAATTTGGTGTCTACATTCCTCAGGCCAAGCCCTATCTTTGTACCAGATATCAACCAAATCTGAGAGAATTTTACATCTTGCCTGAAAAAAAACTCGATGGTTTTTTGTAAAAAGCTTCATAATTTAAAAATGCTAATACTGTGGTTGTTGATAGTACCTGAAGAGACCTTCAAGAATAAGTAATCAAATTGAATAAATTTGCTCTCCTTCAAAAGTTATGTGCATTTCTAAATAAGTAAAAAATTTTTTTCTTGTGTGATTACTCTCCCTGTATGATAGCTAGGTGTGCCAAATTTGGTGTGTACGTTCCTCAGGCCAAGCCCTATCTGTGTACCAAATATCAACCAAATCTGAGAGAATTTTACGTTTTGCCTAAAAAAACATTTGATGTATAGTCCATGGTTTTTTGCAAAAAGCTTCAATAATTTAAAAATGCTAATACTGTGGTGGTTGATAGTACTTGAAGAGACCTTCAAGAATAAGTAATCAAATTGAATAAATTTGCTCTCCTTCAAAAGTTATGTGCATTTCTAAATAAGTAAAAAATATTTTTCTTGTGTGATTACTCTCCCTGTATGATAGCCAGGTGTACCAAATTTGGTGTGTACATTCCTCAGGCCAAGCCCTAACTGTGTACCAAATATCAACCAAATCATAGAGAATTTTACGTTTTGCCTGAAAAAACACTTGATGTATAGTCCATGTTTTTTTGCAAAAAGCTCCAATTATTTGAAAATGCTCATACTGTGGTGGTTGATAGTACTTGAAGAGACCTTCAAGAATAAGTAATCAAATTGAATAAATTTGCTCTCCTTCAAAAGTTATGTGCATTTCTAAATAAGTAAAAAAGATTTTTCTTGTGTGATTACTCACCCTGTATGATAGCTAGGTGCGCCAAATTTGGTGTGTACATTCCTCAGGCCAAGTCCGATCTGTGTACCAAATATCAACCAAATCTTATAGAATTTTACGTTTTGCCTAATAAAACACTCGATGTATAGTCCATGGTTTTTTGCAAAAAGCTTCAATCATTTAAAAATGCTAATACTGTGGTTGTTGATAGTACCTGACGAGACCTTCAAGAATAAGTAATCAAATTGAATAAATTTGCTCTCCTTCAAAAGTTATGTGCATTTCTAAATAAGAAAAAAGATTTTTCTTGTGTGATTACTCTCCCTGTATGAAAGCTAGGTGTGCCAAATTTGGTGTGTACATTCCTCAGACCAAGCCCTATCTGTGTACCAGATATCAACCAATTCTGAGAGAATTTTACGTCTTGCCTAAAAAAACACTTGATGTGTAGTCCATGTTTTTTTGCAAAAAGCTTCAATTATTTCAAAATGCTCAAACTGTGATGGTTGATAGTACTTGAAGAGTCCTTCAAGAATAAGTAATCAAATTGAAAAAATTTGCTCTCCTTCAAAAGTTATGTGCATTTCTAAATAAGTAAAAAATATTTTTCTTGTGTGATTACTCTCCCTGTATGATAGCTAGGTGTGCCAAATTTGTTGTGTACATTCCTCAGGCCAAGCCCTATCTGCGTACCAAATATCAACCAAATCTGAGAGAATTTTACGTTTTGCCAAAAAAAACACTTGATGTATAGTCCAGGGTTTTTTGCAAAAAGCTTCAATTATTTGAAAATGCTCATACTGTGGTGGTTGATAGTACTTGAAGAGACCTTCAATAATAAGTAATCAAATTGAATAAATTTGCTCTCCTTCAAAAGTTATGTGCATTTCTAAATAAGTAAAAAAGATTTTTCTTGTGTGATTACTCACCCTGTATGATAGCTAGGTGCGCCAAATTTGGTGTGTACATTCCTCAGGACAAGCCCAATCTGTGTACCAAATATCAACCAAATCTTATAGAATTTTACGTTTTGCATAAAAAAACACTCGATGTATAGTCCATGGTTTTTTGCAAAAAGCTTCAATCATTTAAAAATGCTAATACTGTGGTTGTTGATAGTACCTGAAGAAACCTTCAAGAATAAGTAATCAAATTGAATAAATTTGCTCTCCTTCAAAAGTTATGTGCATTTCTAAATAAGAAAAAAGATTTTTCTTGTGTGATTACTCTCCCTGTATGAAAGCTAGGTGTGCCAAATTTGGTGTGTACATTCCTCAGACCAAGCCCTATCTGTGTACCAGATATCAACCAAATCTGAGAGAATTTTACGTCTTGCCTAAAAAAAAAACTCGATGGTTTTTTGCAAAAAGCTTCATAATTTAATTTGCTAATACTGTGGTTGTTGATAGTACCTGAAGAGATTTTCAAGAATAAGTAATCAAATTGAATAAATTTGCTCTCCTTCAAAAGTTATGTGCATTTCTAAATTAGTAAAAAATTTTTTTCTTGTGTGATTACTCTCCCTGTATGATAGCTTGGTGCGCCAAATTTGGTGTGTACATTCCTCAGTCCAAGCCCTAACTGTGTACCAAATATCAACCAAATCTGAGAGAATTTTACGTTTTGCCTAAAAAAACACTTGATGTATAGTCCATGTTTTTTTGCAAAAAGCTTCAATTATTTAAAAATGCTCATACTGTGGTGGTTGATAGTACTTGGAGAGACCTTCAAGAATAAGTAATCAAATTGAATGAATTTGCTCTCCTTCAAAAGTTATGTGCATTTCTAAATAAGTAAAAAATTTTTTTCTTGTGTGATTACTCTCCCTGTATGATAGCTTGGTGCGCCAAATTTGGTGTGTACATTCCTCAGGCCAAGCCCTATCTGTGTACCAAATATCAACCAAATCTGAGAGAATTTTAGGTTTTGCCTAAAAAAACACTTCATGTATAGTCCATGGTTTTTTGCAAAAAGCTTCAATTATTTGAAAATGCTCATACTGTGGTGGTTGATAGTACTTGAAGAGACCTTCAAGAATAAGTAATCAAATTGAATAAATTTGCTCTCCTTCAAAAGTTATGAGCATTTCTAAATAAGTAAAAAATATTTTTCTTGTGTGATTACTCAACCTGTATGATAGCTAGGTGCGCCAAATTTGGTGTGTACATTCCTCAGGCCAAGCCCGATCTGTGTACCAAATATCAACCAAATCTGAGACAATTTTACGTTTTGCCTAAAATAACACTTCATGTATAGTCCATGGTTTTTTGCAAAAAGCTTCAATCATTTGAAAATGCTCATACTGTGGTGGTTGATGGTACTTGAAGAGACCTTTGAAAATAAGTAATCAAATTGAATAAATTTGCTCTCCTTCAAAAGTTATGTGCATTTCTAAATAAGTAAAAAAGATTTTTCTTTTGTGATTACTCTCCCTGTATGATAGCTAGGTGCGCCAACTTTGGTGTGTACATTCCTCAGGCCAAGCCCTATCTGTGTACCAGATATCAACCAAATCTGAGAGAATTTTAAGTCTTGCCTAAAAAAAAACTCGATGGTTTTTTGCAAAAAGCTTCATAATTTAAAAATGCTAATACTGTGGTTGTTGATAGTACCTGAAGAGACCTTCTAGAATAAGTAATCAAATTGAATAAATTTGCTCTCCTTCAAAAGTTATGTGCATTTCTAAATAAGAAAAAAGATTTTTTTTGTATGATTACTCTCCCTGTATGATAGCTAGGTGTGCCAAATTTGGTGTCTACATTCCTCAGGCCAAGCCCTATCTTTGTACCAGATATCAACCAAATCTGAGAGAATTTTACATCTTGTCTGAAAAAAAACTCGATGGTTTTTTGTAAAAAGCTTCATAATTTAAAAATGCTAATACTGTGGTTGTTGATAGTACCTGAAGAGACCTTCAAGAATAAGTAATCAAATTGAATAAATTTGCTCTCCTTCAAAAGTTATGTGCATTTCTAAATAAGTAAAAAAATTTTTTCTTGTGTGATTACTCTCCCTGTATGATAGCTAGGTGTGCCAAATTTGGTGTGTACGTTCCTCAGGCCAAGCCCTATCTGTGTACCAGATATCAACCAAATCTGAGAGAATTTTAAGTCTTGCCTAAAAAAAAACTCGATGGTTTTTTGCAAAAAGCTTCATAATTTAAAAATGCTAATACTGTGGTTGTTGATAGTACCTGAAGAGACCTTCTAGAATAAGTAATCAAATTGAATAAATTTGCTCTCCTTCAAAAGTTATGTGCATTTCTAAATAAGAAAAAAGATTTTTTTTGTATGATTACTCTCCCTGTATGATAGCTAGGTGTGCCAAATTTGGTGTCTACATTCCTCAGGCCAAGCCCTATCTTTGTACCAGATATCAACCAAATCTGAGAGAATTTTACATCTTGTCTGAAAAAAAACTCGATGGTTTTTTGTAAAAAGCTTCATAATTTAAAAATGCTAATACTGTGGTGGTTGATAGTACTTGAAGAGACCTTCAAGAATAAGTAATCAAATTGAATAAATTTGCTCTCCTTCAAAAGTTATGTGCATTTCTAAATAAGTAAAAAATATTTTTCTTGTGTGATTACTCTCCCTGTATGATAGCCAGGTGTACCAAATTTGGTGTGTACATTCCTCAGGCCAAGCCCTAACTGTGTACCAAATATCAACCAAATCATAGAGAATTTTACGTTTTGCCTGAAAAAACACTTGATGTATAGTCCATGTTTTTTTGCAAAAAGCTCCAATTATTTGAAAATGCTCATACTGTGGTGGTTGATAGTACTTGAAGAGACCTTCAAGAATAAGTAATCAAATTGAATAAATTTGCTCTCCTTCAAAAGTTATGTGCATTTCTAAATAAGTAAAAAAGATTTTTCTTGTGTGATTACTCACCCTGTATGATAGCTAGGTGCGCCAAATTTGGTGTGTACATTCCTCAGGCCAAGTCCGATCTGTGTACCAAATATCAACCAAATCTTATAGAATTTTACGTTTTGCCTAATAAAACACTCGATGTATAGTCCATGGTTTTTTGCAAAAAGCTTCAATCATTTAAAAATGCTAATACTGTGGTTGTTGATAGTACCTGACGAGACCTTCAAGAATAAGTAATCAAATTGAATAAATTTGCTCTCCTTCAAAAGTTATGTGCATTTCTAAATAAGAAAAAAGATTTTTCTTGTGTGATTACTCTCCCTGTATGAAAGCTAGGTGTGCCAAATTTGGTGTGTACATTCCTCAGACCAAGCCCTATCTGTGTACCAGATATCAACCAATTCTGAGAGAATTTTACGTCTTGCCTAAAAAAACACTTGATGTGTAGTCCATGTTTTTTTGCAAAAAGCTTCAATTATTTCAAAATGCTCAAACTGTGATGGTTGATAGTACTTGAAGAGTCCTTCAAGAATAAGTAATCAAATTGAAAAAATTTGCTCTCCTTCAAAAGTTATGTGCATTTCTAAATAAGTAAAAAATATTTTTCTTGTGTGATTACTCTCCCTGTATGATAGCTAGGTGTGCCAAATTTGTTGTGTACATTCCTCAGGCCAAGCCCTATCTGCGTACCAAATATCAACCAAATCTGAGAGAATTTTACGTTTTGCCAAAAAAAACACTTGATGTATAGTCCAGGGTTTTTTGCAAAAAGCTTCAATTATTTGAAAATGCTCATACTGTGGTGGTTGATAGTACTTGAAGAGACCTTCAATAATAAGTAATCAAATTGAATAAATTTGCTCTCCTTCAAAAGTTATGTGCATTTCTAAATAAGTAAAAAAGATTTTTCTTGTGTGATTACTCACCCTGTATGATAGCTAGGTGCGCCAAATTTGGTGTGTACATTCCTCAGGACAAGCCCAATCTGTGTACCAAATATCAACCAAATCTTATAGAATTTTACGTTTTGCATAAAAAAACACTCGATGTATAGTCCATGGTTTTTTGCAAAAAGCTTCAATCATTTAAAAATGCTAATACTGTGGTTGTTGATAGTACCTGAAGAAACCTTCAAGAATAAGTAATCAAATTGAATAAATTTGCTCTCCTTCAAAAGTTATGTGCATTTCTAAATAAGAAAAAAGATTTTTCTTGTGTGATTACTCTCCCTGTATGAAAGCTAGGTGTGCCAAATTTGGTGTGTACATTCCTCAGACCAAGCCCTATCTGTGTACCAGATATCAACCAAATCTGAGAGAATTTTACGTCTTGCCTAAAAAAAAAACTCGATGGTTTTTTGCAAAAAGCTTCATAATTTAAAAATGCTAATACTGTGGTTGTTGATAGTACCTGAAGAGATTTTCAAGAATAAGTAATCAAATTGAATAAATTTGCTCTCCTTCAAAAGTTATGTGCATTTCTAAATTAGTAAAAAATTTTTTTCTTGTGTGATTACTCTCCCTGTATGATAGCTTGGTGCGCCAAATTTGGTGTGTACATTCCTCAGTCCAAGCCCTAACTGTGTACCAAATATCAACCAAATCTGAGAGAATTTTACGTTTTGCCTAAAAAAACACTTGATGTATAGTCCATGTTTTTTTGCAAAAAGCTTCAATTATTTAAAAATGCTCATACTGTGGTGGTTGATAGTACTTGGAGAGACCTTCAAGAATAAGTAATCAAATTGAATGAATTTGCTCTCCTTCAAAAGTTATGTGCATTTCTAAATAAGTAAAAAATTTTTTTCTTGTGTGATTACTCTCCCTGTATGATAGCTTGGTGCGCCAAATTTGGTGTGTACATTCCTCAGGCCAAGCCCTATCTGTGTACCAAATATCAACCAAATCTGAGAGAATTTTAGGTTTTGCCTAAAAAAACACTTGATGTATAGTCCATGTTTTTTTGCAAAAAGCTTCAATTATTTGAAAATGCTCATACTGTGGTGGTTGATAGTACTTGAAGAGACCTTCAAGAATAAGTGATCAAATTGAATAAATTTGCTCTCCTTCAAAAGTTATGTGCATTTCTAAATAAGTAAAAAATAAATTTCTTGTGTGATAATCACCCTGTATGATAGCTTGGTGCGCCAAATTTGGTGTGTACATTCCTCAGGCCAAGCCCTATCTTTGTACCAGATATCAACCAAATCTGAGAGAATTTTACATCTTGCCTGAAAAAAAACTCGATGGTTTTTTGTAAAAAGCTTCATAATTTAAAAATGCTAATACTGTGGTTGTTGATAGTACCTGAAGAGACCTTCAAGAATAAGTAATCAAATTGAATAAATTTGCTCTCCTTCAAAAGTTATGTGCATTTCTAAATAATTAAAAAATTTTTTTCTTGTGTGATTACTCTCCTTGTATGATAGCTAGGTGTGCCAAATTTGGTGTGTACGTTCCTCAGGCCAAGCCCTATCTGTGTACCAAATATCAACCAAATCTGAGAGAATTTTACGTTTTGCCTAAAAAAACATTTGATGTATAGTCCATGGTTTTTTGCAAAAAGCTTCAATAATTTAAAAATGCTAATACTGTGGTGGTTGATAGTACTTGAAGAGACCTTCAAGAATAAGTAATCAAATTGAATAAATTTGCTCTCCTTCAAAAGTTATGTGCATTTCTAAATAAGTAAAAAATATTTTTCTTGTGTGATTACTCTCCCTGTATGATAGCCAGGTGTACCAAATTTGGTGTGTACATTCCTCAGGCCAAGCCCTAACTGTGTACCAAATATCAACCAAATCATAGAGAATTTTACGTTTTGCCTGAAAAAACACTTGATGTATAGTCCATGTTTTTTTGCAAAAAGCTCCAATTATTTGAAAATGCTCATACTGTGGTGGTTGATAGTACTTGAAGAGACCTTCAAGAATAAGTAATCAAATTGAATAAATTTGCTCTCCTTCAAAAGTTATGTGCATTTCTAAATAAGTAAAAAAGATTTTTCTTGTGTGATTACTCACCCTGTATGATAGCTAGGTGCGCCAAATTTGGTGTGTACATTCCTCAGGCCAAGTCCGATCTGTGTACCAAATATCAACCAAATCTTATAGAATTTTACGTTTTGCCCAATAAAACACTCGATGTATAGTCCATGGTTTTTTGCAAAAAGCTTCAATCATTTAAAAATGCTAATACTGTGGTTGTTGATAGTACCTGACGAGACCTTCAAGAATAAGTAATCAAATTGAATAAATTTGCTCTCCTTCAAAAGTTATGTGCATTTCTAAATAAGAAAAAAGATTTTTCTTGTGTGATTACTCTCCCTGTATGAAAGCTAGGTGTGCCAAATTTGGTGTGTACATTCCTCAGACCAAGCCCTATCTGTGTACCAGATATCAACCAATTCTGAGAGAATTTTACGTTTTGCCTAAAAAAACACTTGATGTGTAGTCCATGTTTTTTTGCAAAAAGCTTCAATTATTTCAAAATGCTCAAACTGTGATGGTTGATAGTACTTGAAGAGTCCTTCAAGAATAAGTAATCAAATTGAAAAAATTTGCTCTCCTTCAAAAGTTATGTGCATTTCTAAATAAGTAAAAAATATTTTTCTTGTGTGATTACTCTCCCTGTATGATAGCTAGGTGTGCCAAATTTGTTGTGTACATTCCTCAGGCCAAGCCCTATCTGCGTACCAAATATCAACCAAATCTGAGAGAATTTTACGTTTTGCCAAAAAAAACACTTGATGTATAGTCCAGGGTTTTTTGCAAAAAGCTTCAATTATTTGAAAATGCTCATACTGTGGTGGTTGATAGTACTTGAAGAGACCTTCAATAATAAGTAATCAAATTGAATAAATTTGCTCTCCTTCAAAAGTTATGTGCATTTCTAAATAAGTAAAAAAGATTTTTCTTGTGTGATTACTCACCCTGTATGATAGCTAGGTGCGCCAAATTTGGTGTGTACATTCCTCAGGACAAGCCCAATCTGTGTACCAAATATCAACCAAATCTTATAGAATTTTACGTTTTGCATAAAAAAACACTCGATGTATAGTCCATGGTTTTTTGCAAAAAGCTTCAATCATTTAAAAATGCTAATACTGTGGTTGTTGATAGTACCTGAAGAAACCTTCAAGAATAAGTAATCAAATTGAATAAATTTGCTCTCCTTCAAAAGTTATGTGCATTTCTAAATAAGAAAAAAGATTTTTCTTGTGTGATTACTCTCCCTGTATGAAAGCTAGGTGTGCCAAATTTGGTGTGTACATTCCTCAGACCAAGCCCTATCTGTGTACCAGATATAAACCAAATCTGAGAGAATTTTACGTCTTGCCTAAAAAAAAAACTCGATGGTTTTTTGCAAAAAGCTTCATAATTTAAAAATGCTAATACTGTGGTTGTTGATAGTACCTGAAGAGATTTTCAAGAATAAGTAATCAAATTGAATAAATTTGCTCTCCTTCAAAAGTTATGTGCATTTCTAAATTAGTAAAAAATTTTTTTCTTGTGTGATTACTCTCCCTGTATGATAGCTTGGTGCGCCAAATTTGGTGTGTACATTCCTCAGTCCAAGCCCTAACTGTGTACCAAATATCAACCAAATCTGAGAGAATTTTACGTTTTGCCTAAAAAAACACTTGATGTATAGTCCATGTTTTTTTGCAAAAAGCTTCAATTATTTAAAAATGCTCATACTGTGGTGGTTGATAGTACTTGGAGAGACCTTCAAGAATAAGTAATCAAATTGAATGAATTTGCTCTCCTTCAAAAGTTATGTGCATTTCTAAATAAGTAAAAAATTTTTTTCTTGTGTGATTACTCTCCCTGTATGATAGCTTGGTGCGCCAAATTTGGTGTGTACATTCCTCAGGCCAAGCCCTATCTGTGTACCAAATATCAACCAAATCTGAGAGAATTTTAGGTTTTGCCTAAAAAAACACTTGATGTATAGTCCATGTTTTTTTGCAAAAAGCTTCAATTATTTGAAAATGCTCATACTGTGGTGGTTGATAGTACTTGAAGAGACCTTCAAGAATAAGTGATCAAATTGAATAAATTTGCTCTCCTTCAAAAGTTATGTGCATTTCTAAATAAGTAAAAAATAAATTTCTTGTGTGATAATCACCCTGTATGATAGCTTGGTGCGCCAAATTTGGTGTGTACATTCCTCAGGCCAAGCCCTATCTGTGTATTAAATATCAACCAAATCTGAGAGAATTTTACGTTTTGCCTAAAAAAACACTTGATGTATAGTCCATGTTTTTTTGCAAGAAGCTTCAATTATTTGAGAATGCTCATACTGTGGTGGTTGATAGTACTTGAAGAGACCTTCAAGAATAAGTAATCAAATTGAATAAATTGGCTCTCCTTCAAAAGTTATGTGCGTTTCTAAATAAGTAAAAAATATTTTTCTAGTGTGATTACTCGCCCTGTATGATAGCTAGGTTCGCCAAATTTGGTGTGTACATTCCTCAGGCCAAGCCCTATCTGTGTAAGAAATATCAACCAAATCTGAGAGAATTTTACGTTTTGCCTAAAAAAACACTCTATGTATAGTTCATGGTTTTTCCAAAAAGCTTCAATTATTTAAAAATGCTCTTACTGTGGTGGTTGATAGTACTTCAAAAGACCTTCAAGAATAAGTAATCAAATTGGATAAATTTGCTCTCCTTCAGAAGTTTTGTGCATTTCTAAATAAGTAAAAAAGATTTTTCTTGTGTGATAACTCTCCCTGTATGATAGCTAGGTGTGCCAAATGTGGTGTGTACATTCCTCAGGCCAAGCCCTATGTGAGTACCAAATATCAACCAAATCTGAGAGAAATTTACGTTTTGCCTAAAAAAACACTTGATGTATAGTCCATGTTTTTTTGCAAAAAGCTTCAATTATTTAAAAATGCTCATACTGTGGTGGTTGATGATACTTGAAAAGACCTTCAAGAATATGAATCAAATTGAATGAATTTGCTCTCCTTCAAAAGTTATGTTCATTTCTAAATAAGTAAAAAATATTTTCTTGTGTGATTACTCACCCTGTATGATAGCTAGATATGCCAAATTTGGTGTGGACTTTCCTCAGGCCAAGCCCTATCTGTGTACGAAATATCAACCAAATCCGAGAGAATTTTACGTTTTGCCTAAAAAAACTCTCTATGTATAGTCCATGGTTGTTTGCAAATATCTTCAAATGTTTTTTAATGCTCATACTGTGATGGTTGATAGTACTTTAAGAGACCTTCAAGAATAAGTAATCAAATTGAATGAATTCGCTCTTTTTCAAAAGTTATGTGCATTTCTAAATAAGTAACAAATATTTTTCTTGTGTGATTACTCACCCTGTATGATAGCTAGGTGCGCCAAATTTTGTGTGTACATTCCTCAGGCCAAGCCCTATCTGTGTACCGAATATCAACCAAATCTGAGAGAATTTTACGTTTTGCCTAAAAAAAACACTAAATGTATAGTCCATGGTTTTTTGCAAAAAGCTTCAATTATTTAAAAATGCTCATACTGTGGTTGATAGTACTTTAAGAGACCTTCAAGAATAAGTAATCAAATTGAATAAATTTGCTCTCCATCAAAAGTTATGTGCATTTCTATATAAGTAACAAATATTTTTCATGGTGATTATTCACCTTGTATGACGGCTAGGTGTGCCAAATTTAGTGTGTACATTCCTCAGGTCAAGCCCTATCTGTGTACCAAATATCAACCAAATCTGAGAGAATTTTACGTTTCGCCTAAAAAAACACTTGATGTATAGTCCATGGTTTTTTGCAAAAAGCTTCAATCATTTGAAAATTCTCATACTGTGGTGGTTGATGGTACTTTGAGAGACCTTCAAGAATAAGTAATCCAATTGAATAAATTTGCTCTCCTTCAAAAGTTATGTGCATTTCTAAATAAGTAACAAATATTTTTCTTGTGTGATTACTCTCCCTGTATGATAGCTATGTGTGCCAAATTTGGTGTGTACATTCCTCAGGCCAAGCCCTATGTGTGTACCAAATATCAACCAAATCTGAGAGAACTTTACGTTTTGCCTAAAAAAACACTTGAAGTATAGTCCATGTTTTTTTGCAAAAAGCTTCAATTATTTGGAAATGCTCATACTGTGTTGGTTGATAGTACTTGAAGAGACCTTCAAGAATAAGTAATCAAATTGAATAAATTTGCTCTCCTTCAGAAGTTTTGTGCATTTCTAAATAAGTAAAAAAGATTTTTCTTGTGTGATAACTCTCCCTGTATGATAGCTAGGTGTGCCAAATGTGGTGTGTACATTCCTCAGGCCAAGCCCTATGTGAGTACCAAATATCAACCAAATCTGAGAGAAATTTACGTTTTGCCTAAAAAAACACTTGATGTATAGTCCATGTTTTTTTGCAAAAAGCTTCAATTATTTAAAAATGCTCATACTGTGGTGGTTGATGATACTTGAAAAGACCTTCAAGAATAAGTAATCAAATTGAATGAATTTGCTCTCCTTCAAAAGTTATGTTCATTTCTAAATAAGTAAAAAATATTTTCTTGTGTGATTACTCACCCTGTATGATAGCTAGATGTGCCAAATTTGGTGTGGACTTTCATCAGGCCAAGCCCTATCTGTGTACGAAATATCAACCAAATCCGAGAGAATTTTACGTTTTGCCTAAAAAAACTCTCTATGTATAGTCCATGGTTGTTTGCAAATATCTTCAAATGTTTTTAAATGCTCATACTGTGATGGTTGATAGTACTTTAAGAGACCTTCAAGAATAAGTAATCAAATTGAATGAATTCGCTCTTTTTCAAAAGTTATGTGCATTTCTAAATAAGTAACAAATATTTTTCTTGTGTGATTACTCACCCTGTATGATAGCTAGGTGCGCCAAATTTTGTGTTTACATTCCTCAGGCCAAGCCCTATCTGTGTACCGAATATCAACCAAATCTGAGAGAATTTTACGTTTTGCCTAAAAAAAACACTAAATGTATAGTCCATGGTTTTTTGCAAAAAGCTTCAATTATTTAAAAATGCTCATACTGTGGTTGATAGTACTTTAAGAGACCTTCAAGAATAAGTAATCAAATTGAATAAATTTGCTCTCCATCAAAAGTTATGTGCATTTCTATATAAGTAACAAATATTTTTCATGGTGATTATTCACCTTGTATGACGGCTAGGTGTGCCAAATTTAGTGTGTACATTCCTCAGGCCAAGCCCTTACTGTGTACCAAATATCAACCAAATCTGAGAGAATTTTATGTTTCGCCTAAAAAAACACTTGATGTATAGTCCATGGTTTTTTGCAAAAAGCTTCAATCATTTGAAAATTCTCATACTGTGGTGGTTGATGGTACTTTGAGAGACCTTCAAGAATAAGTAATCCAATTGAATAAATTTGCTCTCCTTCAAAAGTTATGTGCATTTCTAAATAAGTAACAAATATTTTTCTTGTGTGATTACTCTCCCTGTATGATAGCTAGGTGCGCCAAATTTGGTGTGTACATTCCTCAGGCCAAGCCCTATGGGTGTACCAAATATCAACCAAATCTGAGAGAACTTTACGTTTTGCCTAAAAAAACACTTGAAGTATAGTCCATGTTTTTTTGCAAAAAGCTTCAATTATTTGAAAATGCTCATACTGTGGTGGTTGATAGTACTTGAAGAGACCTTCAAGAATAAGTAATCAAATTGAATAAATTTGCTCTCCTTCAAAAGTTATGTGCATTTCTAAATAAGTGAAAAATAAATTTCTTGTGTGAAAATCACCCTGTATGATAGCTTGATGCGCCAAATTTGGTGTGTACAATCCTCAGGCCAAGCCCTATCTGTGTATTAAATATCAACCAAATCTGAGAGAATTTTACGTTTTGCCTAAAAAAACACTCTATGTATACTTATTGGTTTTTTGTAAAACGCTTCAATTATTTAAAAATGCTCATACTGTGATGGTTGATATAACTTTAAGAGACCTTCAAGAATAAGTAAACAAATTGAATAAATTGGCTCTCCTTCAAAAGTTATATGCATTTCCAAATAAGTAAAAAATATTTTTCTTGTGTGATTACTCTCCCTGTATGATAGCTAGGTGTGCCAAATTTGGTGTGTACGTTCCTCAGGCCAAGCTCTATCTGTGTACCAAATATCAACCAAATCTGAGAGAATTTTACGTTTTGCCTAAAAAAACACTCGATGGTCCATGGTTTTTTGCAAAAAGCTTCAATAATTTGAAAATGCTAATACTGTGGTGGTTGATAGTACTTGAAGAGACCTTCAAGAATAAGTAATCAAATTGAATAAATTTGCTCTCCTTCAAAAGTTATGTGCATTTCTAAATAAGTAAAAAAGATTTTTCTTGTGTGATTACTCACCCTGTATGATAGCTAGGTGCGCCAAATTTGGTGTGTACATTCCTCAGGCCAAGCCCTATCTGTGTAAGAAATATCAACCAAATCTGAGAGAATTTTACGTTTTGCCTAAAAAAACACTTGATGTGTAGTCCATGTTTTTTTGCAAAAAGCTTCAATTATTTAAAAATGCTCAAACTGTGATGGTTGATAGTACTTGAAGAGTTCTTCAAGAATAAGTAATCAAATTGAATAAACTTGCTCTCCTTCAAAAGTTATGTGCATTTCCAAATAAGTAAAAAATATTTTTCTTGTGTGATTACTCTTCCTGTATGATAGCTAGGTGTGCCAAATTTGGTGTGTACGTTCCTCAGGCCAAGCCCTATCTGTGTACCAAATATCAACCAAATCTGAGAGAATTTTACGTTTTGCCTAAAAAAACACTTGATGTATAGTCCATGGTTTTTTGCAAAAAGCTTCAATTATTTGAAAATGCTCATACTGTGGTGGTTGATAGTACTTGAAGAGACCTTCAAGGATAAGTAATCGAATTGAAAAATTTGCTCTCCTTCAAAAGTTATGTGCATTTCTAAATAAGAAAAAAGATTTTTCTTGTGTGATTACTCTCCCTGTATGAAAGCTAGGTGTGTCAAATTTGGTGTGTACATTCCTCAGACCAAGCCCTATCTGTGTACCAGATATCAACCAAATCTGAGAGAATTTTACGTTTTGCCTAAAAAAAACACTTGATGTATAGTCCATGTTTTTTTGCAAGAAGCTTCAATTATTTAAAAATGCTCATACTGTGGTGGTTGATAGTACTTGGAGAGACCTTCAAGAATAAGTAATCAAATTGAATGAATTTGCTCTCCTTCAAAAGTTATGTGCATTTCTAAATAAGTAAAAAAATTTTTCCTTGTGTGATTACTCTCCCTGTATGATAGCTTGGTGCGCCAAATTTGGTGTGTACATTCCTCAGTCCAAGCCCTATCTGTGTACCAAATATCAACCAAATCTGAGAGAATTTTACGTTTTGCCAAAAAAAACACTTGATGTATAGTCCATGTTTTTTTGCAAAAAGCTTCAATTATTTGAAAATGCTCATACTGTGGTGGTTGATAGTACTTGAAGAGACCTTCAAGAATAAGTAATCAAATTGAATAAATTTGCTCTCCTTCAAAAGTTATGTGCATTTCTAAATAAGTAAGAAATAAATTTCTTGTGTGATAATCACCCTGTATGATAGCTTGGTGCGCCAAATTTGGTGTGTACATTCCTCAGGCCAAGCCCTATCTGTGTATTAAATATCAACCAAATCTGAGAGAATTTTACGTTTTGCCTGAAAAAACACTCTATGTATAGTTATTGGTTTTTTGCAAAATGCTGCAATTATTTAAAAATGCTCATACTGTGATGGTTGATATAACTTTAAGAGACCTTCAAGAATAAGTGAACAAATTGAATAAATTGGCTCTCCTTCAAAAGTTATGTGCGTTTCTAAATAAGTAAAAAATATTTTTCTAGTGTGATTACTCGCCCTGTATGATAGCTAGGTGCGCCAAATTTGGTGTGTACATTCCTCAGGCCAAGCCCTATCTGTGTACCGAATATCAACCAAATCTGAGAGAATTTTACGTTTTGCCTGAAAAAACACTCTATGTATAGTTCATGGTTTTTCCAAAAAGCTTCAATTATTTAAAAATGCTCTTACTGTGGTGGTTGATAGTACTTCAAAAGACCTTCAAGAATAAGTAATCAAATTGAATAAATTTGCTCTCCTTCAGAAGTTTTGTGCATTTCTAAATAAGTAAAAAAGATTTTTCTTGTGTGATTACTCTCCCTGTATGATAGCTAGGTGTGCCAAATGTGGTGTGTACATTCCTCAGGCCAAGCCCTATGTGAGTACCAAATATCAACCAAATCTGAGAGAAATTTACGTTTTGCCTAAAAAAACACTTGATGTATAGTCCATGTTTTTTTGAAAAAAGCTTCAATTATTTAAAAATGCTCATACTGTGGTGGTTGGTGATACTTGAAGAGACCTTCAAGAATAAGAAATCAAATTGAATGAATTTGCTCTCCTTCAAAAGTTATGTTCATTTCTAAATAAGTAAAAAATATTTTCTTGTGTGATTACTCACCCTGTATGATAGCTAGATGTGCCAAATTTGGTGTGGACATTCCTCAGGCCAAGCCCTATCTGTGTACGAAATATCAACCAAATCCGAGAGAATTTTACGTTTTGCCTAGAAAAACACTTGATGTATAGTCCATGGTTGTTTGCAAATATCTTCAAATGTTTTTAAATGCTCATACTGTGATGGTTGATAGTACTTTAAGAGACCTTCAAGAATAAGAAATCAAATTGAATGAATTTGCTCTCCTTCAAAAGTTATGTTCATTTCTAAATAAGTAAAAAATATTTTCTTGTGTGATTACTCACCCTGTATGATAGCTAGATGTGCCAAATTTGGTGTGGACATTCCTCAGGCCAAGCCCTATCTGTGTACCGAATATCAACCAAATCTGAGAGAATTTTACGTTTTGCCTAAAAAAAACACTCGATGTATAGTCCATGGTTTTTTGCAAAAAGCTTCAATCATTTAAAAATGCTCATACTGTGGTGGTTGATAGTACTTTAAGAGACCTTCAAGAATAAGTAATCAAATTGAATAAATTTGCTCTCCATCAAAAGTTATGTGCATTTCTATATAAGTAACAAATATTTTTCATGGTGATTATTCACCTTGTATGACGGCTAGGTGTGCCAAATTTAGTGTGTACATTCCTCAGATCAAGCCCTATCTGTGTACCAAATATCAACCAAATCTGAGAGAATTTTACGTTTCGCCTGAAAAAACACTTGATGTATAGTCCATGGTTTTTTGCAAAAAGCTTCAATCATTTGAAAATGCTCATACTGTGGTGGTTGATTTTACTTTGAGAGACCTTCAAGAATAAGTAATCCAATTGAATAAATTTGCTCTCCTTCAAAAGTTATGTGCATTTCTAAATAAGTAACAAATATTTTTCTTGTGTGATTACTCACCCTGTATGATAGCTAGGTGTGCCAAATTTAATGTGTACATTCCTCAGGCCAAGCCCTATCTGTGTACCAAATATCAACCAAATCTGAGAGAATTTTACGTTTTGCCTAAAAAAACACTTGATGTATAGTCCATGTTTTTTTGCAAAAAGCTTCAATTATTTGAAAATGCTCATACTGTGGTGGTTGATAGTACTTGAAGAGACCTTCAAGAATAAGTAATCAAATTGAATAAATTTGATCTCCTTCAAAAGTTATGTGCATTTCTAAATAAGTGAAAAATAAATTTCTTGTGTGATAATCACCCTGTATGATAGCTTGGTGCGCCAAATTTGGTGTGTACAATCCTCAGGCCAAGCCCTATCTGTGTATTAAATATCAACCAAATCTGAGAGAATTTTACGTTTTGCCTAAAAAAACACTCTATGTATAGTTATTGGTTTTTTGTAAAACGCTTCAATTATTTAAAAATGCTCATACTGTGATGGTTGATATAACTTTAAGAGACCTTCAAGAATAAGTAAACAAATTGAATAAATTGGCTCTCCTTCAAAAGTTATGTGCGTTTCTAAATAAGTAAAAAATATTTTTCTAGTGTGATTACTCTCCCTGTATGATAGCTAGGTGTGCCAAATTTGGTGTGTACGTTCCTCAGGCCAAGCCCTATCTGTGTACCAAATATCAACCAAATCTGAGAGAATTTTACGTTTTGCCTAAAAAACACTTGATGTATAGTCCATGGTTTTTTGCAAAAAGCTTCAATTATTTAAAAAGTCTAATACTGTGGTGGTTGATAGTACTTGAAGAGACCTTCAAGAATAAGTAATCAAATTGAATGAATTTGCTCTCCTTCAAAAGTTATGTGCATTTCTAAATAAGTAAAAAATATTTTTCTTGTGTGATTACACTCCCTGTATGATAGCCAGGTGTACCAAATTTGTTGTGTACATTCCTCAGGCCAAGCCCTATCTGTGTACCAAATATCAACCAAATCTGAGAGAATTTTACGTTTTGCCTAAAAAAACACTTGATGTATAGTCCATGGTTTTTTGCAAAAAGCTTCAATTATTTGAAAATGCTCATACTGTGGTGGTTGATAGTACTTGAAGGGACCTTCAAGAATAAGTGATCAAATTGAATAAATTTGCTCTCCTTCAAAAGTTATGTGCATTTCTAAATAAGTAAAAAAGATTTTTCTTGTGTGATTACTCACCCTGTATGATAGCTAGGTGCGCCAAATTTGGTGTGTACATTTCTCAGGCCAAGCCCTATCTGTGTAAGAAATATCAACCAAATCTGAGAGAATTTTACGTTTTGCCTAAAAAAACACTTGATGTGTAGTCCATGTTTTTTTGCAAAAAGCTTCAATTATTTAAAAATGCTCAAACTGGGATGGTTGATAGTACTTGAAGAGTTCTTCAAGAATAAGTAATCAAATTGAATAAATTTGCTCTCCTTCAAAAGTTATGTGTATTTCCAAATAAGTAAAAAATATTTTTCTTGTGTGATTACTCTCCCTGTATGATAGCTAGGTGTGCCAAATTTGGTGTGTACGTTCCTCAGGCCAAGCCCTATCTGTGTACCAAATATCAACCAAATCTGAGAGAATTTTACGTTTTGCCTAAATAAACACTTGATGTATAGTCCATGTTTTTTTGCAAAAAGCTTCAATAATTTAAAAAGTCTAATACTGTGGTGGTTGATAGTACTTGAAGAGACCTTCAAGAATAAGTAATCAAATTGAATGAATTTGCTCTCCTTCAAAAGTTATGTGCATTTCTAAATAAGTAAAAAATATTTTTCTTGTGTGATTACACTCCCTGTATGATAGCCAGGTGTACCAAATTTGGTGTGTACATTCCTCAGGCCAAGCCCTATCTGTGTACCAAATATCAACCAAATCTGAGAGAATTTTACGTTTTGCCTAAAAAAACACTTGATGTATAGTCCATGGTTTTTTGCAAAGAGCTTCAATTATTTGAAAATGCTCATACTGTGATGGTTGATAGTACTTGAAGGGACCTTCAAGAATAAGTAATCAAATTGAATAAATTTGCTCTCCTTCAAAAGTTATGTGCATTTCTAAATAAGTAAAAAAGATTTTTCTTGTGTGATTACTCACCCTGTATGATAGCTAGGTGCGCCAAATTTGGTGTGTACATTCCTCAGGCCATGCCCTATCTGTGTAAGAAATATCAACCAAATCTGAGAGAATTTTACGTTTTGCCTAAAAAAACACTTGATGTGTAGTCCATGTTTTTTTGCAAAAAGCTTCAATTATTTAAAAATGCTAAAACTGTGATGGTTGATAGTCCTTGAAGAGTTCTTCAAGAATAAGTGATCAAATTGAATAAATTTGCTCTCCTTCAAAAGTTATGTGCATTTCCAAATAAGTAAAAAATATTTTTCTTGTGTGATTACTCTCCCTGTATGATAGCTAGGTGTGCCAAATTTGGTGTCTACAATCCTCAGGCCAAGCCCTATCTGTGTACCAAATATCAACCAAATCTGAGAGAATTTTACGTTTTGCCTAAAAAAACACTTGATGTATAGTCCATGGTTTTTTGCAAAAAGCTTCAATAATTTAAAAATGCTAATACTGTGGTGGTTGATAGTACTTGAAGAGACCTTCAAGAATAAGTAATCAAATTGAATAAATTTGCTCTCCTTCAAAAGTTATGTGCATTTCTAAATAAGTAAAAAATATTTTTCTTGTGTGATTACTCTCCCTGTATGATAGCCAGGTGTACCAAATTTGGTGTGTACATTCCTCAGGCCAAGCCCTAACTGTGTACCAAATATCAACCAAATCATAGAGAATTTTACGTTTTGCCTAAAAAAACACTTGATGTATAGTCCATGTTTTTTTGCAAAAAGCTTCAATTATTTGAAAATGCTCATACTGTGGTGGTTGATAGTACTTAAAGAGACCTTCAAGAATAAGTAATCAAATTGAATGAATTTGCTCTCCTTCAAAAGTTATGTGCATTTCTAAATAAGTAAAAAATATTTTTCTTGTGTGATAATCACCCTGTATGAAAGCTAGGTGTGCCAAATTTGGTGTGTACATTCCTCAGACCAAGCCCTATCTGTGTACCAGATATCAACCAAATCTGAGAGAATTTTACGTTTTGCCTAAAAAAAACACTTGATGTATAGTCCATGTTTTTTTGCAAGAAGCTTCAATTATTTAAAAATGCTCATACTGTGGTGGTTGATAGTACTTGGAGAGACCTTCAAGAATAAGTAATCAAATTGAATGAATTTGCTCTCCTTCAAAAGTTATGTGCATTTCTAAATAAGTAAAAAATTTTTTTCTTGTGTGATTACTCTCCCTGTATGATAGCTTGGTGCGCCAAATTTGGTGTGTACATTCCTCAGTCCAAGCCCTATCTGTGTACCAAATATCAACCAAATCTGAGAGAATTTTACGTTTTGCCTAAAAAAACACTTGATGTATAGTCCATGTTTTTTTGCAAAAAGCTTCAATTATTTGAAAATGCTCATACTGTGGTGGTTGATAGTACTTGAAGAGACCTTCAAGAATAAGTAATCAAATTGAATAAATTTGCTCTCCTTCAAAAGTTATGTGCATTTCTAAATAAGTAAGAAATAAATTTCTTGTGTGATAATCACCCTGTATGATAGCTTGGTGCGCCAAATTTGGTGTGTACATTCCTCAGGCCAAGCCCTATCTGTGTATTAAATATCAACCAAATCTGAGAGAATTTCACGTTTTGCCTGAAAAAACACTCTATGTATAGTTATTGGTTTTTTGCAAAATGCTGCAATTATTTAAAAATGCTCATACTGTGATGGTTGATATAACTTTAAGAGACCTTCAAGAATAAGTGAACAAATTGAATAAATTGGCTCTCCTTCAAAAGTTATGTTCATTTCTAAATAAGTAAAAAATATTTTCTTGTGTGATTACTCACCCTGTATGATAGCTAGATGTGCCAAATTTGGTGTGGACATTCCTCAGGCCAAGCCCTATCTGTGTACGAAATATCAACCAAATCCGAGAGAATTTTACTTTTTGCCTAGAAAAACACTTGATGTATAGTCCATGGTTGTTTGCAAATATCTTCAAATGTTTTTAAATGCTCATACTGTGATGGTTGATAGTACTTTAAGAGACCTTCAAGAATAAGTAATCAAATCGAATGAATTCGCTCTCCTTCAAAAGTTATGTGCATTTCTAAATAAGTAACAAATATTTTTCTTGTGTGATTACTCACCCTGTATGATAGCTAGGTGCGCCAAATTTTGTGTGTACATTCCTCAGGCCAAGCCCTATCTGTGTACCGAATATCAACCAAATCTGAGAGAATTTTACGTTTTGCCTAAAAAAAACACTCGATGTATAGTCCATGGTTTTTTGCAAAAAGCTTCAATTATTTAAAAATGCTCATACTGTGGTGGTTGATAGTACTTTAAGAGACCTTCAAGAATAAGTAATCAAATTGAATAAATTTGCTCTCCATCAAAAGTTATGTGCATTTCTATATAAGTAACAAATATTTTTCATGGTGATTATTCACCTTGTATGACGGCTAGGTGTGCCAAATTTAGTGTGTACATTCCTCAGGTCAAGCCCTATCTGTGTACCAAATATCAACCAAATCTGAGAGAATTTTACGTTTCGCCTAAAAAAACACTTGATGTATAGTCCATGGTTTTTTGCAAAAAGCTTCAATCATTTGAAAATGCTCATACTGTGGTGGTTGATTTTACTTTGAGAGACCTTCAAGAATAAGTAATCCAATTGAATAAATTTGCTCTCCTTCAAAAGTTATGTGCATTTCTAAATAAGTAACAAATATTTTTCTTGTGTGATTACTCACCCTGTATGATAGCTAGGTGTGCCAAATTTAATGTGTACATTCCTCAGGCCAAGCCCTATCTGTGTACCAAATATCAACCAAATCTGAGAGAACTTTTCGTTTTGCCTAAAAAAACACTTGATGTATAGTCCATGTTTTTTTGCAAAAAGCTTCAATTATTTGAAAATGCTCATACTATGGTGGTTGATAGTACTTGAAGAGACCTTCAAGAATAAGTAATCAAATTGAATAAATTTGATCTCCTTCAAAAGTTATGTGCATTTCTAAATAAGTGAAAAATAAATTTCTTGTGTGATAATCACCCTGTATGATAGCTTGGTGCGCCAAATTTGGTGTGTACAATCCTCAGGCCAAGCCCTATCTGTGTATTAAATATCAACCAAATCTGAGAGAATTTTTTGTTTTGCCTAAAAAAACACTCTATGTATAGTTATTGGTTTTTTGTAAAACGCTTCAATTATTTAAAAATGCTCATACTGTGATGGTTGATATAACTTTAAGAGACCTTCAAGAATAAGTAAACAAATTGAATTAATTGGCTCTCCTTCAAAAGTTATGTGCGTTTCTAAATAAGTAAAAAATATTTTTCTAGTGTGATTACTCGCCCTGTATGATAGCTAGGTGCGCCAAATTTGGTGTGTACATTCCTCAGGCCAAGCTTTATCTGTGTAAGAAATATCAACCAAATCTGAGAGAATTTTACGTTCTGCCTAAAAAAACACTTGATGTGTAGTCCATGTTTTTTTGCAAAAAGCTTCAATTATTAATAATGCTCAAACTGTGATGGTTGATAGTACTTGAAGAGTTCTTCAAGAATAAATAATCAAATTGAATAAATTTGCTCTCCTTCAAAAGTTATGTGTATTTCCAAATAAGTAAAAAATATTTTTCTTGTGTGATTACTCTCCCTGTATGATAGCTAGGTGTGCCAAATTTGGTGTGTACGTTCCTCAGCCCAAGCCCTATCTGTGTACCAAATATCAACCAAATCTGAGAGAATTTTACGTTTTGCCTAAAAAAACACTTGATGTATAGTCCATGGTTTTTTGCAAAAAGCTTCAATAATTTAAAAAGTCTAATACTGTGGTGGTTGATAGTACTTGAAGAGACCTTCAAGAATAAGTAATCAAATTGAATGAATTTGCTCTCCTTCAAAAGTTATGTGCATTTCTAAATAAGTAAAAAATATTTTTCTTGTGTGATTACACTCCCTGTATGATAGCCAGGTGTACCAAATTTGTTGTGTACATTCCTCAGGCCAAGCCCTATCTGTGTACCAAATATCAACCAAATCTGAGAGAATTTTACGTTTTGCCTAAAAAAACACTTGATGTATAGTCCATGGTTTTTTGCAAAAAGCTTCAATTATTTGAAAATGCTCATACTGTGGTGGTTGATAGTACTTGAAGGGACCTTCAAGAATAAGTGATCAAATTGAATAAATTTGCTCTCCTTCAAAAGTTATGTGCATTTCTAAATAAGTAAAAAAGATTTTTCTTGTGTGATTACTCACCCTGTATGATAGCTAGGTGCGCCAAATTTGGTGTGTACATTTCTCAGGCCAAGCCCTATCTGTGTAAGAAATATCAACCAAATCTGAGAGAATTTTACGTTTTGCCTAAAAAAACACTTGATGTGTAGTCCATGTTTTTTTGCAAAAAGCTTCAATTATTTAAAAATGCTCAAACTGTGATGGTTGATAGTACTTGAAGAGTTCTTCAAGAATAAGTAATCAAATTGAATAAATTTGCTCTCCTTCAAAAGTTATGTGTATTTCCATATAAGTAAAAAATATTTTTCTTGTGTGATTACTCTCCCTGTATGATAGCTAGGTGTGCCAAATTTGGTGTGTACGTTCCTCAGGCCAAGCCCTATCTGTGTACCAAATATCAACCAAATCTTATAGAATTTTACGTTTTGCCTAAAAAAACACTCGATGTATAGTCCATGGTTTTTTGCAAAAAGCTTTAATAATTTAAAAAGTCTAATACTGTGGTGGTTGATAGTACTTGAAGAGACCTTCAAGAATAAGTAATCAAATTGAATGAATTTGCTCTCCTTCAAAAGTTATGTGCATTTCTGAATAAGTAAAAAATATTTTTCTTGTGTGATTACACTCCCTGTATGATAGCCAGGTGTACCAAATTTGGTGTGTACATTCCTCAGGCCAAGCCCTATCTGTGTACCAAATATCAACCAAATCTGAGAGAATTTTACGTTTTGCCTAAAAAAACACTTGATGTATAGTCCATGGTTTTTTGCAAAAAGCTTCAATTATTTGAAAATGCTCATACTGTGATGGTTGATAGTACTTGAAGGGACCTTCAAGAATAAGTAATCAAATTGAATAAATTTGCTCTCCTTCAAAAGTTATGTGCATTTCTAAATAAGTAAAAAAGATTTTTCTTGTGTGATTACTCACCCTGTATGATAGCTAGGTGCGCCAAATTTGGTGTGTACATTCCTCAGGCCATGCCCTATCTGTGTAAGAAATATCAACCAAATCTGAGAGAATTTTACGTTTTGCCTAAAAAAACACTTGATGTGTAGTCCATGTTTTTTTGCAAAAAGCTTCAATTATTTAAAAATGCTAAAACTGTGATGGTTGATAGTCCTTGAAGAGTTCTTCAAGAATAAGTGATCAAATTGAATAAATTTGCTCTCCTTCAAAAGTTATGTGCATTTCCAAATAAGTAAAAAATATTTTTCTTGTGTGATTACTCTCCCTGTATGATAGCCAGGTGTACCAAATTTGGTGTGTACATTCCTCAGGCCAAGCCCTATCTGTGTACCAAATATCTACCAAATCTGAGAGGATTTTACGTTTTGCCTAAAAAAACACTCGATGTTTGTTTGAGGATGAAGCCCACATAGGTCTGAGACCTGTGCGTGGGTAATGAGTTGGATGATGGTGATTGATGAGTTGGACCTACAGTTTTAGGTGGGTTCCGAACATGTATAGTCCATGTTTTTTTGCAAAAAGCTTCAATTATTTGAAAATGCTCATACTGTGGTGGTTGATAGTACTTAAAGAGACCTTCAAGAATAAGTAATCAAATTGAATAAATTTGCTCTCCTTCAAAAGTTATGTGCATTTCTAAATAAGTAAAAAATATTTTTCTTGTGTGATAATCACCCTGTATGAAAGCTAGGTGTGCCAAATTTGGTGTGTACATTCCTCAGACCAAGCCCTATCTGTGTACCAGATATCAACCAAATCTGAGAGAATTTTACGTTTTGCCTAAAAAAAACACTTGATGTATAGTCCATGTTTTTTTGCAAGAAGCTTCAATTATTTAAAAATGCTCATACTGTGGTGGTTGATAGTACTTGGAGAGACCTTCAAGAATAAGTAATCAAATTGAATGAATTTGCTCTCCTTCAAAAGTTATGTGCATTTCTAAATAAGTAAAAAATTTTTTTCTTGTGTGATTACTCTCCCTGTATGATAGCTTGGTGCGCCAAATTTGGTGTGTACATTCCTCAGTCCAAGCCCTATCTGTGTACCAAATATCAACCAAATCTGAGAGAATTTTACGTTTTGCCTAAAAAAACACTTGATGTATAGTCCATGTTTTTTTGCAAAAAGCTTCAATTATTTTAAAATGCTCATACTGTGGTGGTTGATAGTACTTGAAGAGACCTTCAAGAATAAGTAATCAAATTGAATAAATTTGCTCTCCTTCAAAAGTTATGTGCATTTCTAAATAAGTAAGAAATAAATTTCTTGTGTGATAATCACCCTGTATGATAGCTTGGTGCGCCAAATTTGGTGTGTACATTCCTCAGGCCAAGCCCTATCTGTGTATTAAATATCAACCAAATCTGAGAGAATTTCACGTTTTGCCTGAAAAAACACTCTATGTATAGTTATTGGTTTTTTGCAAAATGCTGCAATTATTTAAAAATGCTCATACTGTGATGGTTGATATAACTTTAAGAGACCTTCAAGAATAAGTGAACAAATTGAATAAATTGGCTCTCCTTCAAAAGTTATGTTCATTTCTAAATAAGTAAAAAATATTTTCTTGTGTGATTACTCACCCTGTATGATAGCTAGATGTGCCAAATTTGGTGTGGACATTCCTCAGGCCAAGCCCTATCTGTGTACGAAATATCAACCAAATCCGAGAGAATTTTACTTTTTGCCTAGAAAAACACTTGATGTATAGTCCATGGTTGTTTGCAAATATCTTCAAATGTTTTTAAATGCTCATACTGTGATGGTTGATAGTACTTTAAGAGACCTTCAAGAATAAGTAATCAAATCGAATGAATTCGCTCTCCTTCAAAAGTTATGTGCATTTCTAAATAAGTAACAAATATTTTTCTTGTGTGATTACTCACCCTGTATGATAGCTAGGTGCGCCAAATTTTGTGTGTACATTCCTCAGGCCAAGCCCTATCTGTGTACCGAATATCAACCAAATCTGAGAGAATTTTACGTTTTGCCTAAAAAAAACACTCGATGTATAGTCCATGGTTTTTTGCAAAAAGCTTCAATTATTTAAAAATGCTCATACTGTGGTGGTTGATAGTACTTTAAGAGACCTTCAAGAATAAGTAATCAAATTGAATAAATTTGCTCTCCATCAAAAGTTATGTGCATTTCTATATAAGTAACAAATATTTTTCATGGTGATTATTCACCTTGTATGACGGCTAGGTGTGCCAAATTTAGTGTGTACATTCCTCAGGTCAAGCCCTATCTGTGTACCAAATATCAACCAAATCTGAGAGAATTTTACGTTTCGCCTAAAAAAACACTTGATGTATAGTCCATGGTTTTTTGCAAAAAGCTTCAATCATTTGAAAATGCTCATACTGTGGTGGTTGATTTTACTTTGAGAGACCTTCAAGAATAAGTAATCCAATTGAATAAATTTGCTCTCCTTCAAAAGTTATGTGCATTTCTAAATAAGTAACAAATATTTTTCTTGTGTGATTACTCACCCTGTATGATAGCTAGGTGTGCCAAATTTAATGTGTACATTCCTCAGGCCAAGCCCTATCTGTGTACCAAATATCAACCAAATCTGAGAGAACTTTTCGTTTTGCCTAAAAAAACACTTGATGTATAGTCCATGTTTTTTTGCAAAAAGCTTCAATTATTTGAAAATGCTCATACTATGGTGGTTGATAGTACTTGAAGAGACCTTCAAGAATAAGTAATCAAATTGAATAAATTTGATCTCCTTCAAAAGTTATGTGCATTTCTAAATAAGTGAAAAATAAATTTCTTGTGTGATAATCACCCTGTATGA
Source organism: Conomelus anceps (assembly GCA_948455865.1). Lineage (NCBI taxonomy): Eukaryota > Metazoa > Arthropoda > Insecta > Hemiptera > Delphacidae > Conomelus > Conomelus anceps. The sequence goes on from OX418221.1 coordinate 64,540,804, forward strand.
TAGCTTGGTGCGCCAAATTTGGTGTGTACAATCCTCAGGCCAAGCCCTATCTGTGTATTAAATATCAACCAAATCTGAGAGAATTTTACGTTTTGCCTAAAAAAACACTCTATGTATAGTTATTGGTTTTTTGTAAAACGCTTCAATTATTTAAAAATGCTCATACTGTGATGGTTGATATAACTTTAAGAGACCTTCAAGAATAAGTAAACAAATTGAATAAATTGGCTCTCCTTCAAAAGTTATGTGCGTTTCTAAATAAGTAAAAAATATTTTTCTAGTGTGATTACTCGCCCTGTATGATAGCTAGGTGCGCCAAATTTGGTGTGTACATTCCTCAGGCCAAGCTTTATCTGTGTAAGAAATATCAACCAAATCTGAGAGAATTTTACGTTCTGCCTAAAAAAACACTTGATGTGTAGTCCATGTTTTTTTGCAAAAAGCTTCAATTATTAATAATGCTCAAACTGTGATGGTTGATAGTACTTGAAGAGTTCTTCAAGAATAAATAATCAAATTGAATAAATTTGCTCTCCTTCAAAAGTTATGTGTATTTCCAAATAAGTAAAAAATATTTTTCTTGTGTGATTACTCTCCCTGTATGATAGCTAGGTGTGCCAAATTTGGTGTGTACGTTCCTCAGCCCAAGCCCTATCTGTGTACCAAATATCAACCAAATCTGAGAGAATTTTACGTTTTGCCTAAAAAAACACTTGATGTATAGTCCATGGTTTTTTGCAAAAAGCTTCAATAATTTAAAAAGTCTAATACTGTGGTGGTTGATAGTACTTGAAGAGACCTTCAAGAATAAGTAATCAAATTGAATGAATTTGCTCTCCTTCAAAAGTTATGTGCATTTCTAAATAAGTAAAAAATATTTTTCTTGTGTGATTACACTCCCTGTATGATAGCCAGGTGTACCAAATTTGTTGTGTACATTCCTCAGGCCAAGCCCTATCTGTGTACCAAATATCAACCAAATCTGAGAGAATTTTACGTTTTGCCTAAAAAAACACTTGATGTATAGTCCATGGTTTTTTGCAAAAAGCTTCAATTATTTGAAAATGCTCATACTGTGGTGGTTGATAGTACTTGAAGGGACCTTCAAGAATAAGTGATCAAATTGAATAAATTTGCTCTCCTTCAAAGTTATGTGCATTTCTAAATAAGTAAAAAAGATTTTTCTTGTGTGATTACTCACCCTGTATGATAGCTAGGTGCGCCAAATTTGGTGTGTACATTTCTCAGGCCAAGCCCTATCTGTGTAAGAAATATCAACCAAATCTGAGAGAATTTTACGTTTTGCCTAAAAAAACACTTGATGTGTAGTCCATGTTTTTTTGCAAAAAGCTTCAATTATTTAAAAATGCTCAAACTGTGATGGTTGATAGTACTTGAAGAGTTCTTCAAGAATAAGTAATCAAATTGAATAAATTTGCTCTCCTTCAAAAGTTATGTGTATTTCCATATAAGTAAAAAATATTTTTCTTGTGTGATTACTCTCCCTGTATGATAGCTAGGTGTGCCAAATTTGGTGTGTACGTTCCTCAGGCCAAGCCCTATCTGTGTACCAAATATCAACCAAATCTGAGAGAATTTTACGTTTTGCCTAAAAAAACACTTGATGTATAGTCCATGTTTTTTTGCAAAAAGCTTCAATAATTTAAAAAGTCTAATACTGTGGTGGTTGATAGTACTTGAAGAGACCTTCAAGAATAAGTAATCAAATTGAATGAATTTGCTCTCCTTCAAAAGTTATGTGCATTTCTAAATAAGTAAAAAATATTTTTCTTGTGTGATTACACTCCCTGTATGATAGCCAGGTGTACCAAATTTTTTGTGTACATTCCTCAGGCCAAGCCCTATCTGTGTACCAAATATCAACCAAATCTGAGAGAATTTTACGTTTTGCCTAAAAAAACACTTGATGTATAGTCCATGGTTTTTTGCAAAAAGCTTCAATTATTTGAAAATGCTCATACTGTGGTGGTGTATAGTACTTGAAGGGACCTTCAAGAATAAGTAATCAAATTGAATAAATTTGCTCTCCTTCAAAAGTTATGTGCATTTCTAAATAAGTAAAAAAGATTTTTCTTGTGTGATTACTCACCCTGTATGATAGCTAGGTGCGCCAAATTTGGTGTGTACATTCCTCAGGCCATGCCCTATCTGTGTAAGAAATATCAACCAAATCTGAGAGAATTTTACGTTTTGCCTAAAAAAACACTTGAAGTGTAGTCCATGTTTTTTTGCAAAAAGCTTCAATTATTTAAAAATGCTAAAACTGTGATGGTTGATAGTACTTGAAGAGTTCTTCAAGAATAAGTAATCAAATTGAATATATTTGCTCTCCTTCAAAAGTTATGTGCATTTCCAAATAAGTAAAAAATATTTTTCTTGTGTGATTACTCTCCCTGTATGATAGCTAGGTGTGCCAAATTTGGTGTCTACAATCCTCAGGCCAAGCCCTATCTGTGTACCAAATATCAACCAAATCTGAGAGAATTTTACGTTTTGCCTAAAAAAACACTTGATGTATAGTCCATGGTTTTTTGCAAAAAGCTTCAATGATTTAAAAATGCTAATACTGTGGTGGTTGATAGTACTTGAAGAGACCTTCAAGAATAAGTAATCAAATTGAATAAATTTGCTCTCCTTCAAAAGTTATGTGCATTTCTAAATAAGTAAAAAATATTTTTCTTGTGTGATTACTCTCCCTGTATGATAGCCAGGTGTACCAAATTTGGTGTGTACATTCCTCAGGCCAAGCCCTAACTGTGTACCAAATATCAACCAAATCATAGAGAATTTTACGTTTTGCCTAAAAAAACACTTGATGTATAGTCCATGTTTTTTTGCAAAAAGCTTCAATTATTTGAAAATGCTCATACTGTGGTGGTTGATAGTACTTAAAGAGACCTTCAAGAATAAGTAATCAAATTGAATAAATTTGCTCTCCTTCAAAAGTTATGTGCATTTCTAAATAAGTAAAAAATATTTTTCTTGTGTGATTACTCCCCCTGTATGATACCTAGGTGTGCCAAATTTGTTGTGTACATTCCTCAGGCCAAGCCCTATCTGTGTACCAAATATCAACCAAATCTGAGAGGATTTTACGTTTTGCCTAAAAAAACACTCGATGTATAGTCAATGGTTTTTTGCAAAAAGCTTCAATCATTTAAAAATGCTAATACTGTGGTTGTTGATAGTACCTGAAGAGACCTTCAAGAATAAGTAATCAAATTGAATAAATTTGCTCTCCTTCAAAAGTTATGTGCATTTCTAAATAAGTAAAAAATATTTTTCTTGTGTGATTACTCTCCCTGTATGATAGATAGGTGTGCCAAATTTGTTGTGCACATTCCTCAGGCCAAGCCCTATCTGTGTACCAAATATCAACCAAATCATAGAGAATTTTACGTTTTGCCTAAAAAAACACTCGATGTATAGTCCATGTTTTTTTGCAAAAAGCTTCAATTATTTGAAAATGCTCATACTGTGGTGGTTGATAGTACTTGAAGAGACCTTCAAGAATAAGTAATCAAATTGAATAAATTTGCTCTCCTTCAAAAGTTATGTGCATTTCTAAATAAGTAAAAAATATTTTTCTTGTGTGATTACTCTCCCTGTATGATAGCTAGGTGTGCCAAATTTGGTGTCTACAATCCTCAGGCCAAGCCCTATCTGTGTACCAAATATCAACCAAATCTGAGAGAATTTTACGTTTTGCCTAAAAAAACACTTGATGTATAGTCCATGGTTTTTTGCAAAAAGCTTCAATGATTTAAAAATGCTAATACTGTGGTGGTTGATAGTACTTGAAGAGACCTTCAAGAATAAGTAATCAAATTGAATAAATTTGCTCTCCTTCAAAAGTTATGTGCATTTCTAAATAAGTAAAAAATATTTTTCTTGTGTGATTACTCTCCCTGTATGATAGCCAGGTGTACCAAATTTGGTGTGTACATTCCTCAGGCCAAGCCCTAACTGTGTACCAAATATCAACCAAATCATAGAGAATTTTACGTTTTGCCTAAAAAAACACTTGATGTATAGTCCATGTTTTTTTGCAAAAAGCTTCAATTATTTGAAAATGCTCATACTGTGGTGGTTGATAGTACTTAAAGAGACCTTCAAGAATAAGTAATCAAATTGAATAAATTTGCTCTCCTTCAAAAGTTATGTGCATTTCTAAATAAGTAAAAAATATTTTTCTTGTGTGATTACTCCCCCTGTATGATACCTAGGTGTGCCAAATTTGTTGTGTACATTCCTCAGGCCAAGCCCTATCTGTGTACCAAATATCAACCAAATCTGAGAGGATTTTACGTTTTGCCTAAAAAAACACTCGATGTATAGTCAATGGTTTTTTGCAAAAAGCTTCAATCATTTAAAAATGCTAATACTGTGGTTGTTGATAGTACCTGAAGAGACCTTCAAGAATAAGTAATCAAATTGAATAAATTTGCTCTCCTTCAAAAGTTATGTGCATTTCTAAATAAGTAAAAAATATTTTTCTTGTGTGATTACTCTCCCTGTATGATAGATAGGTGTGCCAAATTTGTTGTGCACATTCCTCAGGCCAAGCCCTATCTGTGTACCAAATATCAACCAAATCATAGAGAATTTTACGTTTTGCCTAAAAAAACACTCGATGTATAGTCCATGTTTTTTTGCAAAAAGCTTCAATTATTTGAAAATGCTCATACTGTGGTGGTTGATAGTACTTGAAGAGACCTTCAAGAATAAGTAATCAAATTGAATAAATTTGCTCTCCTTCAAAAGTTATGTGCATTTCTAAATAAGTAAAAAAGATTTTTCTTGTGTGATTACTCTCCCTGTATGATAGCTAGGTGTGCCAAATTTGTTGTGTACATTCCTCAGGCCAAGCCCTATCTGTGTACCAAATATCAACCAAATCTGAGAGAACTTTACGTTTTGCCTAAAAAAACACTTGATGTATAGTCCATGGTTTTTTGCAAAAAGCTTCAATTATTTGAAAATGCTCATACTGTGGTGGTTGATAGTACTTGAAGAGACCTTCAAGAATAAGTAATCAAATTGAATAAATTTGCTCTCCTTCAAAAGTTATGTGCATTTCTAAATAAGTAAAAAAGATTTTTCTTGTGTGATTACTCACCCTGTATGATAGCTAGGTGTGCCAAATTTGGTGTGTACATTCCTCAGGCCAAGCCCGATCTGTGTACCAAATATCAACCAAATCTTATAGAATCTTACGTTTTGCCTGAAAAAACACTCGATGTATAGTCCATGGTTTTTTTCAAAAAGCTTCAATCATTTAAAAATGCTAATACTGTGGTTGTTGATAGTACCTGAAGAGACCTTCAAGAATAAGTAATCAAATTGAATAAATTTGCTCTCCTTCAAAAGTTATGTGCATTTCTAAATAAGAAAAAAGATTTTTCTTGTGTGATTACTCTCCCTGTATGAAAGCTAGGTGTGCCAAATTTGGTGTGTACATTCCTCAGACCAAGCCCTATCTGTGTACCAGATATCAACCAAATCTGAGAGAATTTTACGTCTTGCCTAAAAAAAAAACTCGATGGTTTTTTGCAAAAAGCTTCATAATTTAAAAATGCTAATACTGTGGTTGTTGATAGTACCTGAAGAGACCTTCAAGAATAAGTAATCAAATTGAATAAATTTGCTCTCCTTCAAAAGTTATGTGCATTTCTAAATAAGTAAAAAAATTTTTTCTTGTGTGATTACTCTCCCTGTATGATTGCTTGGTGCGCCAAATTTGGTGTGTACATTCCTCAGTCCAAGCCCTATCTGTGTACCAAATATCAACCAAATCTGAGAGAATTTTACGTTTTGCCTAAAAAAACACTTGATGTATAGTCCATGTTTTTTTGCAAAAAGCTTCAATTATTTGAAAATGCTCATACTGTGATGGTTGATAGTACTTGAAGAGACCTTCAAGAATAAGTAATCAAATTGAATAAATTTGATCTCCTTCAAATGTTATGTGCATTTCTAAATAAGTGAAAAATAAATTTCTTGTGTGATAATCACCCTGTATGATAGCTTGGTGCGCCAAATTTGGTGTGTACAATCCTCAGGCCAAGCCCTATCTGTGTATTAAATATCAACCAAATCTGAGAGAATTTTACGTTTTGCCTAAAAAAACACTCTATGTATAGTTATTGGTTTTTTGTAAAACGCTTCAATTATTTAAAAATGCTCATACTGTGATGGTTGATATAACTTTAAGAGACCTTCAAAAATAAGTAAACAAATTGAATAAATTGGCTCACCTTCAAAAGTTATGTGCGTTCCTAAATAAGTAAAAAATATTTTTCTAGTGTGATTACTCGCCCTGTATGATAGCTAGGTGCGCCAAATTTGGTGTGTACATTCCTCAGGCCAAGCCCTATCTGTGTAAGAAATATCAACCAAATCTGAGAGAATTTTACGTTTTGCCTGAAAAAACACTTGATGTGTAGTCCATGTTTTTTTGCAAAAAGCTTCAATTTTTTAAAAATGCTCAAACTGTGATGGTTGATAGTACTTGAAGAGTTCTTCAAGAATAAGTAATCAAATTGAATAAATTTGCTCTCCTTCAAAAGTTATGTGTATTTCCAAATAAGTAAAAAATATTTTTCTTGTGTGATTACTCTCCCTGTATGATAGCTAGGTGTGCCAAATTTGGTGTGTACGTTCCTCAGGCCAAGCCCTATCTGTGTACCAAATATCAACCAAATCTGAGAGAATTTTACGTTTTGCCTAAAAAAACACTTGATGTATAGTCCATGGTTTTTTGCAAAAAGCTTCAATAATTTAAAAAGTCTAATACTGTGGTGGTTGATAGTACTTGAAGAGACCTTCAACAATAAGTAATCAAATTGAATGAATTTGCTCTCCTCCAAAAGTTATGTGCATTTCTAAATAAGTAAAAAATATTTTTCTTGTGTGATTACACTCCCTGTATGATAGCCAGGTGTACCAAATTTGTTGTGTACATTCCTCAGGCCAAGCCCTATCTGTGTACCAAATATCAACCAAATCTGAGAGAATTTTACGTTTTGCCTAAAAAAACACTTGATGTATAGTCCATGGTTTTTTGCAAAAAGCTTCAATTATTTGAAAATGCTCATACTGTGGTGGTTGATAGTACTTGAAGGGACCTTCAAGAATAAGTAATCAAATTGAATAAATTTGCTCTCCTTCAAAAGTTATGTGCATTTCTAAATAAGTAAAAAAGATTTTTCTTGTGTGATTACTCACCCTGTATGATAGCTAGGTGCGCCAAATTTGGTGTGTACATTCCTCAGGCCAAGCCCTATCTGTGTAAGAAATATCAACCAAATCTGAGAGAATTTTACGTTTTGCCTAAAAAAACACTTGATGTGTAGTCCATGTTTTTTTGCAAAAAGCTTCAATTATTTAAAAATGCTCAAACTGTGATGGTTGATAGTACTTGAAGAGTTCTTCAAGAATAAGTAATCAAATTGAATAAATTTGCTCTCCTTCAAAAGTTATGTGCATTTCCAAATAAGTAAAAAATATTTTTCTTGTGTGATTACTCTCCCTGTATGATAGCTAGGTGTGCCAAATTTGGTGTCTACGTTCCTCAGGCCAAGCCCTATCTATGTACCAAATATCAACCAAATCTGAGAGAATTTTACGTTTTGCCTAAAAAAACACTTGATGTATAGTCCATGGTTTTTTGCAAAAAGCTTCAATAATTTAAAAATGCTAATACTGTGATGGTTGATAGTACTTGAAGAGACCTTCAAGAATAAGTAATCAAATTGAATAAATTTGCTCTCCTTCAAAAGTTATGTGCATTTCTAAATAAGTAAAAAATATTTTTCTTGTGTGATTACTCTCCCTGTATGATAGCCAGGTGTACCAAATTTGGTGTGTACATTCCTCAGGCCAAGCCCTAACTGTGTACCAAATATCAACCAAATCATAGGGAATTTTACGTTTTGCCTAAAAAAACACTTGATGTATAGTCCATGTTTTTTTGCAAAAAGCTTCAATTATTTGAAAATGCTCATACTGTGGTGGTTGATAGTACTTGAAGAGACCTTCAAGAATAAGTAATCAAATTGAATAAATTTGCTCTCCTTCAAAAGTTATGTGCATTTCTAAATAAGTAAAAAATATTTTTCTTGTGTGATTACTCTCCCTGTATGATAGCTAGGTGTGCCAAATTTGTTGTGCACATTCCTCAGGCCAAGCCCTATCTGTGTACCAAATATCAACCAAATCATAGAGAATTTTACGTTTTGCCTAAAAAAACACTCGATGTATAGTCCATGTTTTTTTGCAAAAAGCTTCAATTATTTGAAAATGCTCATACTGTGGTGGTTGATAGTACTTGAAGAGACCTTCAAGAATAAGTAATCAAATTGAATAAATTTGCTCTCCTTCAAAAGTTATGTGCATTTCTAAATAAGTAGAAAAGATTTTTCTTGTGTGATTACTCTCCCTGTATGATAGCTAGGTGTGCCAAATTTGTTGTGTACATTCCTCAGGCCAAGCCCTATCTGTGTACCAAATATCAACCAAATCTGAGAGAACTTTACGTTTTGCCTAAAAAAACACTTGATGTATAGTCCATGGTTTTTTGCAAATAGCTTCAATTATTTGAAAATGCTCATACTGTGGTGGTTGATAGTACTTGAAGAGACCTTCAAGAATAAGTAATCAAATTGAATAAATTTGCTCTCCTTCAAAAGTTATGTGCATTTCTAAATAAGTAAAAAAGATTTTTCTTGTGTGATTACTCACCCTGTATGATAGCTACGTGCGCCAAATTTGGTGTGTACATTCCTCAGGCCAAGCCCGATCTGTGTACCAAATATCAACCAAATCTTATAGAATCTTACGTTTTGCCTGAAAAAACACTCGATGTATAGTCCATGGTTTTTTTCAAAAAGCTTCAATCATTTAAAAATGCTAATACTGTGGTTGTTGATAGTACCTGAAGAGACCTTCAAGAATAAGTAATCAAATTGAATAAATTTGCTCTCCTTCAAAAGTTATGTGCATTTCTAAATAAGAAAAAAGATTTTTCTTGTGTGATTACTCTCCCTGTATGAAAGCTAGGTGTGCCAAATTTGGTGTGTACATTCCTCAGACCAAGCCCTATCTGTGTACCAGATATCAACCAAATCTGAGAGAATTTTACGTCTTGCCTAAAAAAAAAACTCGATGGTTTTTTGCAAAAAGCTTCATAATTTAAAAATGCTAATACTGTGGTTGTTGATAGTACCTGAAGAGACCTTCAAGAATAAGTAATCAAATTGAATAAATTTGCTCTCCTTCAAAAGTTATGTGCATTTCTAAATAAGTAAAAAATTTTTTTCTTGTGTGATTACTCTCCCTGTATGATTGCTTGGTGCGCCAAATTTGGTGTGTACATTCCTCAGGCCAAGCCCTAACTGTGTACCAAATATCAACCAAATCATAGGGAATTTTACGTTTTGCCTAAAAAAACACTTGATGTATAGTCCATGTTTTTTTGCAAAAAGCTTCAATTATTTGAAAATGCTCATACTGTGGTGGTTGATAGTACTTGAAGAGACCTTCAAGAATAAGTAATCAAATTGAATAAATTTGCTCTCCTTCAAAAGTTATGTGCATTTCTAAATAAGTAAAAAATTTTTTTCTTGTGTGATTACTCTCCCTGTATGATTGCTTGGTGCGCCAAATTTGGTGTGTACATTCCTCAGTCCAAGCCCTATCTGTGTACCAAATATCAACCAAATCTGAGAGAATTTTACGTTTTGCCTAAAAAAACACTTGATGTATAGTCCATGTTTTTTTGCAAAAAGCTTCAATTATTTGAAAATGCTCATACTGTGATGGTTGATAGTACTTGAAGAGACCTTCAAGAATAAGTAATCAAATTGAATAAATTTGATCTCCTTCAAATGTTATGTGCATTTCTAAATAAGTGAAAAATAAATTTCTTGTGTGATAATCACCCTGTATGATAGCTTGGTGCGCCAAATTTGGTGTGTACAATCCTCAGGCCAAGCCCTATCTGTGTATTAAATATCAACCAAATCTGAGAGAATTTTACGTTTTGCCTAAAAAAACATTCTATGTATAGTTATTGGTTTTTTGTAAAACGCTTCAATTATTTAAAAATGCTCATACTGTGATGGTTGATATAACTTTAATAGACCTTCAAGAATAAGTAAACAAATTGAATAAATTGGCTCACCTTCAAAAGTTATGTGCGTTCCTAAATAAGTAAAAAATATTTTTCTAGTGTGATTACTCGCCCTGTATGATAGCTAGGTGCGCCAAATTTGGTGTGTACATTCCTCAGGCCAAGCCCTATCTGTGTACCAAATATCAACCAAATCTGAGAGAATTTTACGTTTTGCCTAAAAAAACACTTGATGTATAGTCCATGGTTTTTTGCAAAAAGCTTCAATTATTTGAAAATGCTCATACTGTGGTGGTTGATAGTACTTGAAGGGACCTTCAAGAATAAGTAATCAAATTGAATAAATTTGCTCTCCTTCAAAAGTTATGTGCATTTCTAAATAAGTAAAAAAGATTTTTCTTGTGTGATTACTCACCCTGTATGATAGCTAGGTGCGCCAAATTTGGTGTGTACATTCCTCAGGCCAAGCCCTATCTGTGTACCAAATATCAACCAAATCATAGAGAATTTTACGTTTTGCCTAAAAAAACACTCGATGTATAGTCCATGTTTTTTTGCAAAAAGCTTCAATTATTTGAAAATGCTCATACTGTGGTGGTTGATAGTACTTGAAGAGACCTTCAAGAATAAGTAATCAAATTGAATAAATTTGCTCTCCTTCAAAAGTTATGTGCATTTCTAAATAAGTAAAAAAGATTTTTCTTGTGTGATTACTCACCCTGTATGATAGCTAGGTGTGCCAAATTTGTTGTGCACATTCCTCAGGCCAAGCCCTATCTGTGTACCAAATATCAACCAAATCATAGAGAATTTTACGTTTTGCCTAAAAAAACACTCGATGTATAGTCCATGTTTTTTTGCAAAAAGCTTCAATTATTTGAAAATGCTCATACTGTGGTGGTTGATAGTACTTGAAGAGACCTTCAAGAATAAGTAATCAAATTGAATAAATTTGCTCTCCTTCAAAAGTTATGTGCATTTCTAAATAAGTAGAAAAGATTTTTCTTGTGTGATTACTCTCCCTGTATGATAGCTAGGTGTGCCAAATTTGTTGTGTACATTCCTCAGGCCAAGCCCTATCTGTGTACCAAATATCAACCAAATCTGAGAGAACTTTACGTTTTGCCTAAAAAAACACTTGATGTATAGTCCATGGTTTTTTGCAAATAGCTTCAATTATTTGAAAATGCTCATACTGTGGTGGTTGATAGTACTTGAAGAGACCTTCAAGAATAAGTAATCAAATTGAATAAATTTGCTCTCCTTCAAAAGTTATGTGCATTTCTAAATAAGTAAAAAAGATTTTTCTTGTGTGATTACTCACCCTGTATGATAGCTACGTGCGCCAAATTTGGTGTGTACATTCCTCAGGCCAAGCCCGATCTGTGTACCAAATATCAACCAAATCTTATAGAATCTTACGTTTTGCCTGAAAAAACACTCGATGTATAGTCCATGGTTTTTTTCAAAAAGCTTCAATCATTTAAAAATGCTAATACTGTGGTTGTTGATAGTACCTGAAGAGACCTTCAAGAATAAGTAATCAAATTGAATAAATTTGCTCTCCTTCAAAAGTTATGTGCATTTCTAAATAAGAAAAAAGATTTTTCTTGTGTGATTACTCTCCCTGTATGAAAGCTAGGTGTGCCAAATTTGGTGTGTACATTCCTCAGACCAAGCCCTATCTGTGTACCAGATATCAACCAAATCTGAGAGAATTTTACGTCTTGCCTAAAAAAAAAACTCGATGGTTTTTTGCAAAAAGCTTCATAATTTAAAAATGCTAATACTGTGGTTGTTGATAGTACCTGAAGAGACCTTCAAGAATAAGTAATCAAATTGAATAAATTTGCTCTCCTTCAAAAGTTATGTGCATTTCTAAATAAGTAAAAAATTTTTTTCTTGTGTGATTACTCTCCCTGTATGATTGCTTGGTGCGCCAAATTTGGTGTGTACATTCCTCAGGCCAAGCCCTAACTGTGTACCAAATATCAACCAAATCATAGGGAATTTTACGTTTTGCCTAAAAAAACACTTGATGTATAGTCCATGTTTTTTTGCAAAAAGCTTCAATTATTTGAAAATGCTCATACTGTGGTGGTTGATAGTACTTGAAGAGACCTTCAAGAATAAGTAATCAAATTGAATAAATTTGCTCTCCTTCAAAAGTTATGTGCATTTCTAAATAAGTAAAAAATTTTTTTCTTGTGTGATTACTCTCCCTGTATGATTGCTTGGTGCGCCAAATTTGGTGTGTACATTCCTCAGTCCAAGCCCTATCTGTGTACCAAATATCAACCAAATCTGAGAGAATTTTACGTTTTGCCTAAAAAAACACTTGATGTATAGTCCATGTTTTTTTGCAAAAAGCTTCAATTATTTGAAAATGCTCATACTGTGATGGTTGATAGTACTTGAAGAGACCTTCAAGAATAAGTAATCAAATTGAATAAATTTGATCTCCTTCAAATGTTATGTGCATTTCTAAATAAGTGAAAAATAAATTTCTTGTGTGATAATCACCCTGTATGATAGCTTGGTGCGCCAAATTTGGTGTGTACAATCCTCAGGCCAAGCCCTATCTGTGTATTAAATATCAACCAAATCTGAGAGAATTTTACGTTTTGCCTAAAAAAACATTCTATGTATAGTTATTGGTTTTTTGTAAAACGCTTCAATTATTTAAAAATGCTCATACTGTGATGGTTGATATAACTTTAATAGACCTTCAAGAATAAGTAAACAAATTGAATAAATTGGCTCACCTTCAAAAGTTATGTGCGTTCCTAAATAAGTAAAAAATATTTTTCTAGTGTGATTACTCGCCCTGTATGATAGCTAGGTGCGCCAAATTTGGTGTGTACATTCCTCAGGCCAAGCCCTATCTGTGTACCAAATATCAACCAAATCTGAGAGAATTTTACGTTTTGCCTAAAAAAACACTTGATGTATAGTCCATGGTTTTTTGCAAAAAGCTTCAATTATTTGAAAATGCTCATACTGTGGTGGTTGATAGTACTTGAAGGGACCTTCAAGAATAAGTAATCAAATTGAATAAATTTGCTCTCCTTCAAAAGTTATGTGCATTTCTAAATAAGTAAAAAAGATTTTTCTTGTGTGATTACTCACCCTGTATGATAGCTAGGTGCGCCAAATTTGGTGTGTACATTCCTCAGGCCAAGCCCTATCTGTGTAAGAAATATCAACCAAATCTGAGAGAATTTTACGTTTTGCCTAAAAAAACACTTGATGTGTAGTCCATGTTTTTTTGCAAAAAGCTTCAATTATTTAAAAATGCTCAAACTGTGATGGTTGATAGTACTTGAAGAGTTCTTCAAGAATAAGTAATCAAATTGAATAAATTTGCTCTCCTTCAAAAGTTATGTGCATTTCCAAATAAGTAAAAAATATTTTTCTTGTGTGATTACTCTCCCTGTATGATAGCTAGGTGTGCCAAATTTGGTGTCTACGTTCCTCAGGCCAAGCCCTATCTGTGTACCAAATATCAACCAAATCTGAGAGAATTTTACGTTTTGCCTAAAAAAACACTTGATGTATAGTCCATGGTTTTTTGCAAAAAGCTTCAATAATTTAAAAATGCTAATACTGTGATGGTTGATAGTACTTGAAGAGACCTTCAAGAATAAGTAATCAAATTGAATAAATTTGCTCTCCTTCAAAAGTTATGTGCATTTCTAAATAAGTAAAAAATATTTTTCTTGTGTGATTACTCTCCCTGTATGATAGCCAGGTGTACCAAATTTGGTGTGTACATTCCTCAGTCCAAGCCCTAACTGTGTACCAAATATCAACCAAATCATAGGGAATTTTACGTTTTGCCTAAAAAAACACTTGATGTATAGTCCATGATTTTTTGCAAAAAGCTTCAATTATTTGAAAATGCTCATACTGTGGTGGTTGATAGTACTTGAAGAGACCTTCAAGAATAAGTAATCAAATTGAATAAATTTGCTCTCCTTCAAAAGTTATGTGCATTTCTAAATAAGTAAAAAATATTTTTCTTGTGTGATTACTCTCCCTGTATGATAGCTAGGTGTGCCAAATTTGTTGTGCACATTCCTCAGGCCAAGCCCTATCTGTGTACCAAATATCAACCAAATCATAGAGAATTTTACGTTTTGCCTAAAAAAACACTCGATGTATAGTCCATGTTTTTTTGCAAAAAGCTTCAATTATTTGAAAATGCTCATACTGTGGTGGTTGATAGTACTTGAAGAGACCTTCAAGAATAAGTAATCAAATTGAATAAATTTGCTCTCCTTCAAAAGTTATGTGCATTTCTAAATAAGTAAAAAAGATTTTTCTTGTGTGATTACTCTCCCTGTATGATAGCTAGGTGTGCCAAATTTGTTGTGTACATTCCTCAGGCCAAGCCCTATCTGTGTACCAAATATCAACCAAATCTGAGAGAACTTTACGTTTTGCCTAAAAAAACACTTGATGTATAGTCCATGGTTTTTTGCAAATAGCTTCAATTATTTGAAAATGCTCATACTGTGGTGGTTGATAGTACTTGAAGAGACCTTCAAGAATAAGTAATCAAATTGAATAAATTTGCTCTCCTTCAAAAGTTATGTGCATTTCTAAATAAGTAAAAAAGATTTTTCTTGTGTGATTACTCACCCTGTATGATAGCTACGTGCGCCAAATTTGGTGTGTACATTCCTCAGGCCAAGCCCGATCTGTGTACCAAATATCAACCAAATCTTATAGAATCTTACGTTTTGCCTGAAAAAACACTCGATGTATAGTCCATGGTTTTTTTCAAAAAGCTTCAATCATTTAAAAATGCTAATACTGTGGTTGTTGATAGTACCTGAAGAGACCTTCAAGAATAAGTAATCAAATTGAATAAATTTGCTCTCCTTCAAAAGTTATGTGCATTTCTAAATAAGAAAAAAGATTTTTCTTGTGTGATTACTCTCCCTGTATGAAAGCTAGGTGTGCCAAATTTGGTGTGTACATTCCTCAGACCAAGCCCTATCTGTGTACCAGATATCAACCAAATCTGAGAGAATTTTACGTCTTGCCTAAAAAAAAAACTCGATGGTTTTTTGCAAAAAGCTTCATAATTTAAAAATGCTAATACTGTGGTTGTTGATAGTACCTGAAGAGACCTTCAAGAATAAGTAATCAAATTGAATAAATTTGCTCTCCTTCAAAAGTTATGTGCATTTCTAAATAAGTAAAAAATTTTTTTCTTGTGTGATTACTCTCCCTGTATGATTGCTTGGTGCGCCAAATTTGGTGTGTACATTCCTCAGGCCAAGCCCTAACTGTGTACCAAATATCAACCAAATCATAGGGAATTTTACGTTTTGCCTAAAAAAACACTTGATGTATAGTCCATGTTTTTTTGCAAAAAGCTTCAATTATTTGAAAATGCTCATACTGTGGTGGTTGATATTACTTGAAGAGACCTTCAAGAATAAGTAATCAAATTGAATAAATTTGCTCTCCTTCAAAAGTTATGTGCATTTCTAAATAAGTAAAAAATTTTTTTCTTGTGTGATTACTCTCCCTGTATGATTGCTTGGTGCGCCAAATTTGGTGTGTACATTCCTCAGTCCAAGCCCTATCTGTGTACCAAATATCAACCAAATCTGAGAGAATTTTACGTTTTGCCTAAAAAAACACTTGATGTATAGTCCATGTTTTTTTGCAAAAAGCTTCAATTATTTGAAAATGCTCATACTGTGATGGTTGATAGTACTTGAAGAGACCTTCAAGAATAAGTAATCAAATTGAATAAATTTGATCTCCTTCAAATGTTATGTGCATTTCTAAATAAGTGAAAAATAAATTTCTTGTGTGATAATCACCCTGTATGATAGCTTGGTGCGCCAAATTTGGTGTGTACAATCCTCAGGCCAAGCCCTATCTGTGTATTAAATATCAACCAAATCTGAGAGAATTTTACGTTTTGCCTAAAAAAACATTCTATGTATAGTTATTGGTTTTTTGTAAAACGCTTCAATTATTTAAAAATGCTCATACTGTGATGGTTGATATAACTTTAATAGACCTTCAAGAATAAGTAAACAAATTGAATAAATTGGCTCACCTTCAAAAGTTATGTGCGTTCCTAAATAAGTAAAAAATATTTTTCTAGTGTGATTACTCGCCCTGTATGATAGCTAGGTGCGCCAAATTTGGTGTGTACATTCCTCAGGCCAAGCCCTATCTGTGTAAGAAATATCAATCAAATCTGAGAGAATTTTACGTTTTGCCTGAAAAAACACTTGATGTGTAGTCCATGTTTTTTTGCAAAAAGCTTCAATTTTTTAAAAATGCTCAAACTGTGATGGTTGATAGTACTTGAAGAGTTCTTCAAGAATAAGTAATCAAATTGAATAAATTTGCTCTCCTTCAAAAGTTATGTGTATTTCCAAATAAGTAAAAAATATTTTTCTTGTGTGATTACTCTCCCTGTATGATAGCTAGGTGTGCCAAATTTGGTGTGTACGTTCCTCAG
This sequence comes from Conomelus anceps, assembly GCA_948455865.1. NCBI lineage: Eukaryota > Metazoa > Arthropoda > Insecta > Hemiptera > Delphacidae > Conomelus > Conomelus anceps. Next base: position 64,557,453 of record OX418221.1, read on the forward strand.
GCCAAGCCCTATCTGTGTACCAAATATCAACCAAATCTGAGAGAATTTTACGTTTTGCCTAAAAAAACACTTGATGTATAGTCCATGGTTTTTTGCAAAAAGCTTCAATAATTTAAAAAGTCTAATACTGTGGTGGTTGATAGTACTTGAAGAGACCTTCAACAATAAGTAATCAAATTGAATGAATTTGCTCTCCTTCAAAAGTTATGTGCATTTCTAAATAAGTAAAAAATATTTTTCTTGTGTGATTACACTCCCTGTATGATAGCCAGGTGTACCAAATTTGTTGTGTACATTCCTCAGGCCAAGCCCTATCTGTGTACCAAATATCAACCAAATCTGAGAGAATTTTACGTTTTGCCTAAAAAAACACTTGATGTATAGTCCATGTTTTTTTGCAAAAAGCTTCAATTATTTGAAAATGCTCATACTGTGGTGGTTGATAGTACTTAAAGAGACCTTCAAGAATAAGTAATCAAATTGAATAAATTTGCTCTCCTTCAAAAGTTATGTGCATTTCTAAATAAGTAAAAAATATTTTTCTTGTGTGATTACTCCCCCTGTATGATACCTAGGTGTGCCAAATTTGTTGTGTACATTCCTCAGGCCAAGCCCTATCTGTGTACCAAATATCAACCAAATCTGAGAGAATTTTACGTTTTGCCTAAAAAAACACTCGATGTATAGTCCATGGTTTTTTGCAAAAAGCTTCAATCATTTAAAAATGCTAATACTGTGGTTGTTGATAGTACCTGAAGAGACCTTCAAGAATAAGTAATCAAATTGAATAAATTTGCTCTCCTTCAAAAGTTATGTGCATTTCTAAATAAGTAAAAAATATTTTTCTTGTGTGATTACTCTCCCTGTATGATAGCTAGGTGTGCCAAATTTGTTGTGCACATTCCTCAGGCCAAGCCCTATCTGTGTACCAAATATCAACCAAATCATAGAGAATTTTACGTTTTGCCTAAAAAAACACTCGATGTATAGTCCATGTTTTTTTGCAAAAAGCTTCAATTATTTGAAAATGCTCATACTGTGGTGGTTGATAGTACTTGAAGAGACCTTCAAGAATAAGTAATCAAATTGAATAAATTTGCTCTCCTTCAAAAGTTATGTGCATTTCTAAATAAGTAAAAAAGATTTTTCTTGTGTGATTACTCTCCCTGTATGATAGCTAGGTGTGCCAAATTTGTTGTGTACATTCCTCAGGCCAAGTCCTATCTGTGTACCAAATATCAACCAAATCTGAGAGAACTTTACGTTTTGCCTAAAAAAACACTTGATGTATAGTCCATGGTTTTTTGCAAATAGCTTCAATTATTTGAAAATGCTCATACTGTGGTGGTTGATAGTACTTGAAGAGACCTTCAAGAATAAGTAATCAAATTGAATAAATTTGCCCTCCTTCAAAAGTTATGTGCATTTCTAAATAAGTAAAAAAGATTTTTCTTGTGTGATTACTCACCCTGTATGATAGCTAGGTGCGCCAAATTTGGTGTGTACATTCCTCAGGCCAAGCCCGATCTGTGTACCAAATATCAACCAAATCTTATAGAATCTTACGTTTTGCCTGAAAAAACACTCGATGTATAGTCAATGGTTTTCTTCAAAAAGCTTCAATCATTTAAAAATGCTAATACTGTGGTTGTTGATAGTACCTGAAGAGACCTTCAAGAATAAGTAATCAAATTGAATAAATTTGCTCTCCTTCAAAAGTTATGTGCATTTCTAAATAAGAAAAAAGATTTTTCTTGTGTGATTACTCTCCCTGTATGAAAGCTAGGTGTGCCAAATTTGGTGTGTACATTCCTCAGACCAAGCCCTATCTGTGTACCAGATATCAACCAAATCTGAGAGAATTTTACGTCTTGCCTAAAAAAAAAACTCGATGGTTTTTTGCAAAAAGCTTCATAATTAAAAAATGCTAATACTGTGGTTGTTGATAGTACCTGAAGAGACCTTCAAGAATAAGTAAACAAATTGGATAAATTGGCTCACCTTCAAAAGTTATGTGCGTTCCTAAATAAGTAAAAAATATTTTTCTAGTGTGATTACTCGCCCTGTATGATAGCTAGGTGCGCCAAATTTGGTGTGTACATTCCTCAGGCCAAGCCCTATCTGTGTAAGAAATATCAACCAAATCTGAGAGAATTTTACGTTTTGCCTGAAAAAACACTTGATGTGTAGTCCATGTTTTTTTGCAAAAAGCTTCAATTTTTTAAAAATGCTCAAACTGTGATGGTTGATAGTACTTGAAGAGTTCTTCAAGAATAAGTAATCAAATTGAATAAATTTGCTCTCCTTCAAAAGTTATGTGTATTTCCAAATAAGTAAAAAATATTTTTCTTGTGTGATTACTCTCCCTGTATGATAGCTAGGTGTGCCAAATTTGGTGTGTACGTTCCTCAGGCCAAGCCCTATCTGTGTACCAAATATCAACCAAATCTGAGAGAATTTTACGTTTTGCCTAAAAAAACACTTGATGTATAGTCCATGGTTTTTTGCAAAAAGCTTCAATAATTTAAAAAGTCTAATACTGTGGTGGTTGATAGTACTTGAAGAGACCTTCAACAATAAGTAATCAAATTGAATGAATTTGCTCTCCTTCAAAAGTTATGTGCATTTCTAAATAAGTAAAAAATATTTTTCTTGTGTGATTACACTCCCTGTATGATAGCCAGGTGTACCAAATTTGTTGTGTACATTCCTCAGGCCAAGCCCTATCTGTGTACCAAATATCAACCAAATCTGAGAGAATTTTACGTTTTGCCTAAAAAAACACTTGATGTATAGTCCATGTTTTTTTGCAAAAAGCTTCAATTATTTGAAAATGCTCATACTGTGGTGGTTGATAGTACTTAAAGAGACCTTCAAGAATAAGTAATCAAATTGAATAAATTTGCTCTCCTTCAAAAGTTATGTGCATTTCTAAATAAGTAAAAAATATTTTTCTTGTGTGATTACTCCCCCTGTATGATACCTAGGTGTGCCAAATTTGTTGTGTACATTCCTCAGGCCAAGCCCTATCTGTGTACCGAATATCAACCAAATCTGAGAGAATTTTACGTTTTGCCTAAAAAAACACTCGATGTATAGTCCATGGTTTTTTGCAAAAAGCTTCAATCATTTAAAAATGCTAATACTGTGGTTGTTGATAGTACCTGAAGAGACCTTCAAGAATAAGTAATCAAATTGAATAAATTTGCTCTCCTTCAAAAGTTATGTGCATTTCTAAATAAGTAAAAAATATTTTTCTTGTGTGATTACTCTCCCTGTATGATAGCTAGGTGTGCCAAATTTGTTGTGCACATTCCTCAGGCCAAGCCCTATCTGTGTACCAAATATCAACCAAATCATAGAGAATTTTACGTTTTGCCTAAAAAAACACTCGATGTATAGTCCATGTTTTTTTGCAAAAAGCTTCAATTATTTGAAAATGCTCATACTGTGGTGGTTGATAGTACTTGAAGAGACCTTCAAGAATAAGTAATCAAATTGAATAAATTTGCTCTCCTTCAAAAGTTATGTGCATTTCTAAATAAGTAAAAAAGATTTTTCTTGTGTGATTACTCTCCCTGTATGATAGCTAGGTGTGCCAAATTTGTTGTGTACATTCCTCAGGCCAAGCCCTATCTGTGTACCAAATATCAACCAAATCTGAGAGAACTTTACGTTTTGCCTAAAAAAACACTTGATGTATAGTCCATGGTTTTTTGCAAATAGCTTCAATTTTTTGAAAATGCTCATACTGTGGTGGTTGATAGTTCTTGAAGAGACCTTCAAGAATAAGTAATCAAATTGAATAAATTTGCCCTCCTTCAAAAGTTATGTGCATTTCTAAATAAGTAAAAAAGATTTTTCTTGTGTGATTACTCACCCTGTATGATAGCTAGGTGCGCCAAATTTGGTGTGCACATTCCTCAGGCCAAGCCCTATCTGTGTACCAAATATCAACCAAATCATAGAGAATTTTACGTTTTGCCTGAAAAAACACTCGATGTATAGTCCATGGTTTTCTTCAAAAAGCTTCAATCATTTAAAAATGCTAATACTGTGGTTGTTGATAGTACCTGAAGAGACCTTCAAGAATAAGTAATCAAATTGAATAAATTTGCTCTCCTTCAAAAGTTATGTGCATTTCTAAATAAGAAAAAAGATTTTTCTTGTGTGATTACTCTCCCTGTATGAAAGCTAGGTGTGCCAAATTTGGTGTGTACATTCCTCAGACCAAGCCCTATCTGTGTACCAGATATCAACCAAATCTGAGAGAATTTTACGTCTTGCCTAAAAAAAAAACTCGATGGTTTTTTGCAAAAAGCTTCATAATTTAAAAATGCTAATACTGTGGTTGTTGATAGTACCTGAAGAGACCTTCAAGAATAAGTAATCAAATTGAATAAATTTGCTCTCCTTCAAAAGTTATGTGCATTTCTAAATAAGTAAAAAATTTTTTTCTTGTGTGATTACTCTCCCTGTATGATTGCTTGGTGCGCCAAATTTGGTGTGTACATTCCTCAGTCCAAGTCCTATCTGTGTACCAAATATCAACCAAATCTGAGAGAATTTTACGTTTTGCCTGAAAAAACACTTGATGTGTAGTCCATGTTTTTTTGCAAAAAGCTACAATTTTTTAAAAATGCTCAAACTGTGATGGTTGATAGTACTTGAAGAGTTCTTCAAGAATAAGTAATCAAATTGAATAAATTTGCTCTCCTTCAAAAGTTATGTGTATTTCCAAATAAGTAAAAAATATTTTTCTTGTGTGATTACTCTCCCTGTATGATAGCTAGGTGTGCCAAATTTGGTGTGTACGTTCCTCAGGCCAAGCCCTATCTGTGTACCAAATATCAACCAAATCTGAGAGAATTTTACGTTTTGCTTAAAAAAACACTTGATGTATAGTCCATGGTTTTTTGCAAAAAGCTTCAATAATTTAAAAAGTCTAATACTGTGGTGGTTGATAGTACTTGAAGAGACCTTCAACAATAAGTAATCAAATTTAATGAATTTGCTCTCCTTCAAAAGTTATGTGCATTTCTAAATAAGTAAAAAATATTTTTCTTGTGTGATTACACTCCCTGTATGATAGCCAGGTGTACCAAATTTGTTGTGTACATTCCTCAGGCCAAGCCCTATCTGTGTACCAAATATCAACCAAATCTGAGAGAATTTTACGTTTTGCCTAAAAAAACACTTGATGTATAGTCCATGGTTTTTTGCAAAAAGCTTCAATTATTTGAAAATGCTCATACTGTGGTGGTTGATAGTACTTGAAAGGACCTTCAAGAATAAGTAATCAAATTGAATAAATTTGCTCTCCTTCAAAAGTTATGTGCATTTCTAAATAAGTAAAAAAGATTTTTCTTGTGTGATTACTCACCCTGTATGATAGCTAGGTGCGCCAAATTTGGTGTGTACATTCCTCAGGCCAAGCCCTATCTGTGTAAGAAATATCAACCAAATCTGAGAGAATTTTACGTTTTGCCTAAAAAAACACTTGATGTGTAGTCCATGTTTTTTTGCAAAAAGCTTCAATTATTTAAAAATGCTCAAACTGTGATGGTTGATAGTACTTGAAGAGTTCTTCAAGAATAAGTAATCAAATTGAATAAATTTGCTCTCCTTCAAAAGTTATGTGCATTTCCAAATAAGTAAAAAATATTTTTCTTGTGTGATTACTCCCCCTGTATGATAGCTAGGTGTGCCAAATTTGGTGTCTACGTTCCTCAGGCCAAGCCCTATCTGTGTACCAAATATCAACCAAATCTGAGAGAATTTTACGTTTTGCCTAAAAAAACACTTGATGTATAGTCCATGTTTTTTTGCAAAAAGCTACAATTATTTGAAAATGCTCATACTGTGGTGGTTGATAGTACTTGAAGAGACCTTCAAGAATAAGTAATCAAATTGAATAAATTTGCTCTCCTTCAAAAGTTATGTGCATTTCTAAATAAGTAAAAAATTTTTTTCTTGTGTGATTACTCTCCCTGTATGATAGCTTGGTGCGCCAAATTTGGTGTGTACATTCCTCAGTCCAAGCCCTATCTGTGTACCAAATATCAACCAAATCTGAGAGAACTTTACGTTTTGCCTAAAAAAACACTTGATGTATAGTCCATGTTTTTTTGCAAAAAGCTTCAATTATTTGAAAATGCTCATACTGTGGTGGTTGATAGTACTTGAAGAGACCTTCAAGAATAAGTAATCAAATTGAATAAATTTGCTCTCCCTCAAAAGTTATGTGCATTTCTAAATAAGTAAAAAAGATTTTTCTTGTGTGATTACTCTCCCTGTATGATAGCTTGGTGTGCCAAATTTGTTGTGTACATTCCTCAGGCCAAGCCCTATCTGTGTACCAAATATCAACCAAATCTGAGAGAACTTTACGTTTTGCCTAAAAAAACACTCGATGTATAGTCCATGGTTTTTTGCAAAAAGCTTCAATTATTTGAAAATGCTCATACTGTGGTGGTTGATAGTACTTGAAGAGACCTTCAAGAATAAGTAATCAAATTGAATAAATTTGCTCTCCTTCAAAAGTTATGTGCATTTCTAAATAAGTAAAAAAGATTTTTCTTGTGTGAATACTCACCCTGTATGATAGCTAGGTGCGCCAAATTTGGTGTGTACATTCCTCAGGCCAAGCCCGATCTGTGTACCAAATATCAACCAAATCTGAGAGAATTTTACGTTTTGCCTAAAAAAACACTCTATGTATAGTTATTGGTTTTTAGCAAAACGCTTCAATTATTTAAAAATGCTCATACTGTGATGGTTGATATAACTTTAAGAGACCTTCAAGAATAAGTAAACAAATTGAATAAATTGGCTCTCCTTCAAAAGTTATGTGCGTTTCTAAATAAGTAAAAAATATTTTTCTAGTGTGATTACTCGCCCTGTATGATAGCTAGGTGCGCCAAATTTGGTGTGTACATTCCTCAGGCCAAGCCCCATCTGTGTAAGAAATATCAACCAAATCTGAGAGAATTTTACGTTTTGCCTAAAAAAACACTCTATGTATAGTTCATGGTTTTTCCAAAAAGCTTCAATTATTTAAAAATGCTCTTACTGTGATGGTTGATATAACTTAAAGAGACCTTCAAGAATAAGTAATCAAATTGAATAGATTTGCTCTCCTTCAAAAGTTATGTGCCTTTCTAGATAAGTAAAAAATAATTTTCTCTTGTGTGATTACTCACCCTGTGTGATAGCTAGGTGTGCCAAATGTGGTGTGTACATTCCTCAGGCCAAGCCCTATGTGAGTACCAAATATCAACCAAATCTGAGAGAAATTTACGTTTTGCCTAAAAAAACACTTGATGTATAGTCCATGTTTTTTTGCAAAAAGCTTCAATTATTTAAAAATGCTCATACTGTGGTGGTTGATGATACTTGAAGAGACCTTCAAGAATAAGTAATCAAATTGAATGAATTTGCTCTCCTTCAAAAGTTATGTTCATTTCTAAATAAGTAAAAAATATTTTCTTGTGTGATTACTCACTCTGTATGATAGCTAGGTGTGCCAAATTTGGTGTGGACATTCCTCAGGCCAAGCCCTATCTGTGTACGAAATATCAACCAAATCCGAGAGAATTTTACGTTTTGCCTAAAAAAACACTTGATGTATAGTCCATGGTTGTTTGCAAATATCTTCAAATGTTTTAAAATGCTCATACTGTGATGGTTGATAGTACTTTAAGAGACCTTCAAGAATAAGTAATCAAATCGAATGAATTCGCTCTCCTTCAAAAGTTATGTGCATTTCTAAATAAGTAACAAATATCTTTCTTGTGTGATTACTCACCCTGTATGATAGCTAGGTGCGCCAAATTTAGTGTGTACATTCCTCAGGCCAAGCCCTATCTGTGTACCGAATATCAACCAAATCTGAGAGAATTTTACGTCTTGCCTAAAAAAAAAACTCGATGGTTTTTTGCAAAAAGCTTCATAATTTAAAAATGCTAATACTGTGGTTATTGATAGTACCTGAAGAGACCTTCAAGAATAAGTAATCAAATTGAATAAATTTGCTCTCCTTCGAAAGTTATGTGCATTTCTAAATAAGTAAAAAAATTTTTTCTTGTGTGATTACTCTCCCTGTATGATAGCTTGGTGCGCCAAATTTGGTGTGTACATTCCTCAGTCCAAGCCCTATCTGTGTACCAAATATCAACCAAATCTGAGAGAATTTATGTTTTGCCTAAAAAAACAATTGATGTATAGTCCATGTTTTTTCAAAAAGCTTCAATTATTTAAAAATGCTCATACTGTGGTGGTTGATAGTACTTGGAGAGACCTTCAAGAATAAGTAATCAAATTGAATAAATTTGCTCTCCTTCAAAAGTTATGTGCATTTCTAAATAAGTAAAAAAATTTTTTCTTGTGTGATTACTCGCCCTGTATGATAGCTAGGTGCGCCAAATTTGGTGTGTACATTCCTCAGGCCAAGCCCTATCCGTGTAAGAGATTTCAACCAAATCTGAGAGAATTTTACGTTTTGCCTAAAAAAACACTCTATGTATAGTCCATGGTTTTTCCAAAAAGCTTCAATTATTTAAAAATGCTTTTACTGTGGTGGTTGATAGTACTTCAAAAGACCTTCAAGAATAAGTAATCAAATTGAATAAATTTGCTCTCCTTCAGAAGTTTTGTGCATTTCTAAATAAGTAAAAAAGATTTTTCTTGTGTGATTACTCTCCCTGTATGACAGCCAGGTGTGCCAAATGTGGTGTGTACATTCCTCAGGCAAAGCCCTATATGAGTACCAAATATCAACCAAATCTGAGAGAAATTTAAGTCTTGCCTAAAAAAACACTTGATGTATTATAGTCCGTGGTTTTTTGCAAAAAGCTTCATTTATTTGAAAATGCTCATACTGTGGTGGTTGATAGTACTTAAAGAGAACTTCAAGAATAAGTAATCAAATTGAATAAATTTGCTCTCCTTCAAAATTTATGTGCATTTCTAAATAAGTAACAAATATTTTTCTTGTGTGATTACTCACCCTGTATGATAGCTAGGTGCGCCAAATTTGGTGTGTACATTCCTCAGGCCAAGCCCTATCTGTGTACCAAATATCGACCAAATCTGAAGAGAGTTTCACGTTTTGCCTAAAAAAACATTTGATGTATAGTCAATGGTTTTTTGCAAAAAGCTTATATCATTTAAAAATGCTCATACTGTGGTGGTTGATAGTACTTGAAGAGACCTCCAAGAATAAGTAATCAAATTGAATAAATTTGCTCTCCTTCAAAAGTTATGTGCATTTCTAAATAGGTGAAAAAAATTTTCTTGTGTGATTACTCACCCTGTATGATAGCTAGGTGTGCCAAATTTGGTGTGGACATTCCTCAGGCCAAGCCCTATCTGTGTACCAAATATCAACCAAATCTGAGAGAACTTTACGTTTTGCCTTAAAAAACACTTGATGTATAGTCCATGGTTTTTTGCAAAAAGCTTCAATTATTTAAAAATGCGCATACTGTGGTGGTTGATAGTACTTGAAGAGACTTCATAAATACGTAATCGAAATGAATAAATTTGCTCTCCTTCAAAAGTTATGTGCATTTCTAAATAAGTAAAAAATATTTTTCTTGTGTGATTACTCACCCTGTATGATAGCTAGGTGTGCGAAATTTGGTGTGTACATTCCTCAGGCCAAGCCCTATCTGTGTATCAAATATCAACCAAATCTGAGAGAATTTTACGTTTTGCCTAAAAAAAACACTCTATGTATAGTCCATGGTTTCTTGCAAAAAGCTTCAATTATTTAAAAATGCTCATACTGTGGTGGTTGATAGTACTTCAAAAGACCTTCAAGAATAAGTAATCAAATTGAATAAATTTGCTCTCCTTCAAAAGTTATGTGCATTTCTAAATGAGTAAAAAAATTTTTTCTTGTGTGATTACTCTCCCTGTATGATAGCTTGGTGCGCCAAATTTGGTGTGTACATTCCTCAGTCCAAGCCCTAACTGTGTACCAAATATCAACCAAATCTGAGAGAATTTCACGTTTTGCCTAGAAAAACACTTGATGTATAGTCCATGGTATTTTGCAAAAAGCTTCAATTATTTAAAAATGCTCATACTGTGGTGGTTGATAGTACTTTAAAAGACCTTCAAAAATAAGTAATCAAATTGAATAATTTTGCTCTCCTTCAAAAGTTATGTGCATTTCTAAATAAGTAAAAAATATTTTACTTGTGAGATTACTTACCCTGTGTGATAGCTAGGTTAGCCAAATTTGGTGTGTACATTCCTCAGGCCAAGCCCTATCTGTGTTCCAAATATCAACCAAATCTGAGAGAATTTTACGTTTTGCCTAGAAAAACACTTGATGTATAGTCCATGGTATTTTGCAAAAAGCTTCAATTATTTAAAAATGCTCATACTGTGGTGGTTGATAGTACTTCAAAAGACCTTCAAGAATAAGTAATCAAATTGAATAAATTTGCTCTCTTTCAAAAGTTATGTGCATTTCTAAATAAGTGGAAAATAATTTTTCTTGTGTGATTACTCACCCTGTATGATGGCTAGGTGCACCAAATTTGGTGTGTAACTTCCTCAAGCCAAGTCCTATCTGTGTACCAAATATCAACCAAATCTGAGAGAATTTTACGTTTTGCCTAGAAAAACACTTGATGTATAGTCCATGGTATTTTGCAAAAAGCTTTAATTATTTAAAAATGCTCATACTGTGGTGGTTGATAGTACTTCAAAAGACCTTCAAGAATAAGTAATCAAATTGAATAAATTTGCTCTCCTTCAAAAGTTATGTGCATTTCTAAATGAGTAAAAAAATTTTTTCTTGTGTGATTACTCTCCCTGTATGATAGCTTGGTGCGCCAAATTTGGTGTGTACATTCCTCAGTCCAAGCCCTATCTGTGTACCAAATATCAACCAAATCTGAGAGAATTTTACGTTTTGCCTAAAAAAACAATTGATGTATAGTCCATGTTTTTTCAAAAAGCTTCAATTATTTAAAAATGCTCATACTGTGGTGGTTGATAGTACTTGGAGAGACCTTCAAGAATAAGTAATCAAATTGAATAAATTTGCTCTCCTTCAAAAGTTATGTGCATTTCTAAATAGGTAAAAAAAATTTTTCTTGTGTGATTACTCTCCCTGTATGATAGCTTGGTGCGCCAAATTTGGTGTGTACATTCCTCAGGCCAAGCCCTATCTGTGTACCAAATATCAACCAAATCTGAGAGAATTTTAGGTTTTGCCTAAAAAAACACTTTATGTATAGTCCATGTTTCTTTGCAAAAAGCTTCATTCATTTGAAAATGCTCATACTGTGGTGGTTGATAGTACTTGAAGAGACCTTCAAGAATAAGTAATCAAATTGAATAAATTTGCTCTCCTTCAGAAGTTATGTGCATTTCTAAATAAGTAAAAAATAAATTTCTTGTGTGATAATCACCCTGTATGATAGCTTGATGCGCCAAATTTGGTGTGTACATTCCTCAGGCCAAGCCCTATCTGTGTATTAAATATCAACCAAATCTGAGAGAATTTTACGTTTTGCCTAAAAAAACACTCTATGTATAGTTATTGGTTTTTTGCAAAACGCTTCAATTATTTAAAAATGCTCATACTGTGATGGTTGATATAACTTTAAGAGACCTTCAAGAATAAGTAAACAAATTGAATAAATTTGCTCTCCTTCAAAAGTTATGTGCGTTTCTAAATAAGTAAAAAATATTTTTCTAGTGTGATTACTCGCCCTGTATGATAGCTAGGTGCGCCAAATTTGGTGTGTACATTCCTCAGGCCAAGCCCTATCCGTGTAAGAAATTTCAACCAAATCTGAGAGAATTTTACGTTTTGCCTAAAAAAACACTCTATGTATAGTCCATGGTTTTTCCAAAAAGCTTCAATTATTTAAAAATGCTCTTACTGTGGTGGTTGATAGTACTTCAAAAGACCTTCAAGAATAAGTAATCAAATTGAATAAATTTGCTCTCCTTCAGAAGTTTTGTGCATTTCTAAATAAGTAAAAAAGATTTTTCTTGTGTGATTACTCTCCCTGTATGACAGCCAGGTGTGCCAAATGTGGTGTGTACATTCCTCAGGCCAAGCCCTATATGAGTACCAAATATCAACCAAATCTGAGAGAAATTTACGTTTTGCCTGAAAAAACACTTGATGTATAGTCCATGTTTTTTTGCAAAAAGCTTCAATTATTTAAAAATGCTCATACTGTGGTGGTTGATGATACTTGAAGAGACCTTCAAGAATAAGTAATCAAATAGAATGAATTTGCTCTCCTTCAAAAGTTATGTTCATTTCTAAAGAAGTAAAAAATATTTTCTTGTGTGATTACTCACCCTGTATGATAGCTAGGTGTGCCAAATTTGGTGTGGACATTCCTCAGGCCAAGCCCTATCTGTGTACGAAATATCAACCAAATCCGAGAGAATTTTACGTTTTGCCTAAAAAAACACTTGATGTATAGTCCATGGTTGTTTGCAAATATCTTCAAATGTTTTAAAATGCTCATACTGTGATGGTTGATAGTACTTTAAGAGACCTTCAAGAATAAGTAATCAAATTGAATGAATTCGCTCTCCTTCAAAAGTTATGTGCATTTCTAAATAAGTAACAAATATTTTTCTTGTGTGATTACTCACCCTGTATGATAGCTAGGTGCGCCAAATTTTGTGTGTACATTCCTCAGGCCAAGCCCTATCTGTGTACCAGATATCAACCAAATCTGAGAGAATTTTAAGTCTTGCCTAAAAAAACACTTGATGTATTATAGTCCGTGGTTTTTTGCAAAAAGCTTCATTTATTTGAAAATGCTCATACTGTGGTGGTTGATAGTACTTAAAGAGAACTTCAAGAATAAGTAATCAAATTGAATAAATTTGCTCTCCTTCAAAATTTATGTGCATTTCTAAATAAGTAACAAATATTTTTCTTGTGTGATTACTCACCCTGTATGATAGCTAGGTGCGCCAAATTTGGTGTGTACATTCCTCAGGCCAAGCCCTATCTGTGTACCAAATATCGACCAAATCTGAAGAGAGTTTCACGTTTTGCCTAAAAAAACATTTGATGTATAGTCAATGGTTTTTTGCAAAAAGCTTATATCATTTAAAAATGCTCATACTGTGGTGGTTGATAGTACTTGAAGAGACCTCCAAGAATAAGTAATCAAATTGAATAAATTTGCTCTCCTTCAAAAGTTATGTGCATTTCTAAATAGGTAAAAAAAAATTTCTTGTGTGATTACTCACCCTGTATGATAGCTAGGTGTGCCAAATTTGGTGTGGACATTCCTCAGGCCAAGCCCTATCTGTGTACCAAATATCAACCAAATCTGAGAGAACTTTACGTTTTGCCTTAAAAAACACTTGATGTATAGTCCATGGTTTTTTGCAAAAAGCTTCAATTATTTAAAAATGCGCATACTGTGGTGGTTGATAGTACTTGAAGAGACTTCATAAATACGTAATCAAAATGAATAAATTTGCTCTCCTTCAAAAGTTATGTGCATTTCTAAATAAGTAAAAAATATTTTTCTTGTGTGATTACTCACCCTGTATGATAGCTAGGTGTGCGAAATTTGGTGTGTACATTCCTCAGGCCAAGCCCTATCTGTGTATCAAATATCAACCAAATCTGAGAGAATTCTACGTTTTGCCTAAAAAAACACTCTATGTATAGTCCATGGTTTTTAGCAAGAAGCTTCAATTCTTTTAAAATGCTCATACTGTGGTGGTTGATAGTACTTGAAGAGACCTTCAAGAATAAGTAATCAGATTGAATAAATTTGCACTCCTTCAAAAGTTATGTGCATTTCTAAATAAGTAAAAAATATTTTTCTTGTGTGATTACTCACCCTGTATGATAGCTAGGTGTGCGAAATTTGGTGTGTACATTCCTCAGGCCAAGCCCTATCTGTGTATCAAATATCAACCAAATCTGAGAGAATTTTACGTTTTGCCTAAAAAAAACACTCTATGTATAGTCCATGTTTTTTTGCAAAAAGCTTCAATTATTTGAAAATGCTCATACCGTGGTGGTTGATAGTACTTGAAGAGACCTTCATAAATAAGTAATCAAATTGAATAATTTTGCTCTCCTTCAAAAGTTATGTGCATTTCTAAATAAGTAAAAAATATTTTTCTTGTGTGATTACTTACCCTGTGTGATAGCTAGGTGCGCCAAATTTGGTGTGTACATTCCTCAGGCCAAGCCCTATCTGTGTACCAAATATCAACCAAATCTGAGAGAACTTTACGTTTTGCCTAAAAAAACACTTGATGTATAGTCCATGGTTTTTTGCAAAAACCTTCAATTATTTAAAAATGCGCATACCTAACAGCTAGGTGTGCCAAATTTTTTTTTTTTTTTTTTTTTTTTTTTTTTGGAGGATGAAGCCCACATAGGTCTGAGACCTGTGCGTGGGTAATGAAATGGATGATGGTGATTGATGAGTTGGACCTACAGTTCTAGGTGGGTTCCGAACCACCGGGAAGTGATTTTTCAGCAGAGAACAGTGTCTTTTTTTGCTGGCCAATCTAATCGGTCACCGTTACGAACAGGACCTAGGAGAACGCAGCTTATCTCTCTGATTGAACAGATACCTGCTACGGCTCACGGCTATCACTTCCCTGAATTTGGTGTGTACATTCCTCAGGCCAAGCCCGATCTGTGTACCAAATATCAACCAAATCTGAGAGAATTTTACGTTTTGCCTAAAAAAACACTTGATGACATCAAGTGTCCATGGTTTTTTGCATAAAGCTTCAATTATTTAGAAATGCTCATACTATGTTGTTGATAGTACTTGAAGAGACCTTCATAAATAAGTAATCAAATTGAATAATTTTGCTCTCCTTCAAAAGTTATGTGCATTTCTAAATAAGTAAAAAATATTTTTCTTGTGTGATTACTCACCCTGTGTGATAGCTAGGTGCGCCAAATTTGGTGTGTACATTCCTAAGGCCAAGCCCTATCTGTGTACCAAATATCAACCAAATCTGAGAGAATTTTACGTTTTGCCTAAAAAAAAACTTGATGTATAGTCCATGGTTTTTAGCAAAAAGCTTCAATTATTTAAAAAAGCTCATACTGTGATGGTTCATAGTACTATAAGAGACCTTCAAGAATAAGTAATCAAATTGAATAAATTTGCTCTCCTTCAAGAGTTATGTGCATTTCTAAATGAGTGAAAAATGCTTTTCTTGTGTGATTACTCACCCTGTATGATAGCTAGGTGCGCCAAATTTGGTGTGTACATTCCTCAGGCCAAGCCCTATCTGTGTATCAAATATCAACCAGATCTGAGAGAATTTAACGTTTTGCCTAAAAACACTCGATGTATAGTCCATGGTTTTTTGCAAAAAGCTTCAATTATTTAAAAATTCTCATACTGTGGTGGTTGATAGAACTTGAAGAGAGCTTCAAGACTAAGTAATCAAATTGAATAAATTTGCTCTCCTTCAAAAGTTATGTGCGTTTCTAAATAAGTGAAAGAAAAAAATTTCTAGTGTGATTACTTGCCCTGTATGATAGCTAGGTGCGTCAAATTTGGTGTGTACATTCCTCAGGCCAAGCCCTATCTGTGTACCGAATATCAACCAAATCTGAGATAATTTAAAGTTTTGCCTAAAAAAACATTTGATGGTTTTTGCAGAATGGTCCATGGTTTTTTGCAGAAAGCTTTAATTATTTGAAAATTCTCATACTGTGGTGGTTGATAGTACTTGAAGAGAGCTTCAAGAATAAGTAATCAAATTGAATAATTTGCTCTCCTTCAAAAGTTATGTGCATTTCTAAATAAGTAACAATTTTTTCTCTTGTGTGATTACTCACCCTGTATGATGGCTAGGTGTGCCAAATTTGGTGTGTACATTCCTCAGGTCAAGCCCTATCTGTGTACCAAATATCAACCAAATCTGAGAGAATTTTACGTTTTGCCTTAAAAAACACTTGATGTATAGTCCATGGTTTTTTGCAAAAAGCTTCAATTATTTAAAAATGCGCATACTGTGGTGGTTGATAGTACTTGAAGAGACTTCATAAATACGTAATCAAAATGAATAAATTTGCTCTCCTTCAAAAGTTATGTGCATTTCTAAATAAGTAAAAAATATTTTTCTTGTGTGATTACTCACCCTGTATGATAGCTAGGTGTGCGAAATTTGGTGTGTACATTCCTCAGGCCAAGCCCTATCTGTGTATCAAATATCAACCAAATCTGAGAGAATTCTACGTTTTGCCTAAAAAAACACTCTATGTATAGTCCATGGTTTTTAGCAAGAAGCTTCAATTCTTTTAAAATGCTCATACTGTGGTGGTTGATAGTACTTGAAGAGACCTTCAAGAATAAGTAATCAGATTGAATAAATTTGCACTCCTTCAAAAGTTATGTGCATTTCTAAATAAGTAAAAAATATTTTTCTTGTGTGATTACTCACCCTGTATGATAGCTAGGTGTGCGAAATTTGGTGTGTACATTCCTCAGGCCAAGCCCTATCTGTGTATCAAATATCAACCAAATCTGAGAGAATTTTACGTTTTGCCTAAAAAAAACACTCTATGTATAGTCCATGTTTTTTTGCAAAAAGCTTCAATTATTTGAAAATGCTCATACCGTGGTGGTTGATAGTACTTGAAGAGACCTTCATAAATAAGTAATCAAATTGAATAATTTTGCTCTCCTTCAAAAGTTATGTGCATTTCTAAATAAGTAAAAAATATTTTTCTTGTGTGATTACTTACCCTGTGTGATAGCTAGGTGCGCCAAATTTGGTGTGTACATTCCTCAGGCCAAGCCCTATCTGTGTACCAAATATCAACCAAATCTGAGAGAACTTTACGTTTTGCCTAAAAAAACACTTGATGTATAGTCCATGGTTTTTTGCAAAAACCTTCAATTATTTAAAAATGCGCATACCTAACAGCTAGGTGTGCCAAATTTTTTTTTTTTTTTTTTTTTTTTTTTTTTTGGAGGATGAAGCCCACATAGGTCTGAGACCTGTGCGTGGGTAATGAAATGGATGATGGTGATTGATGAGTTGGACCTACAGTTCTAGGTGGGTTCCGAACCACCGGGAAGTGATTTTTCAGCAGAGAACAGTGTCTTTTTTTGCTGGCCAATCTAATCGGTCACCGTTACGAACAGGACCTAGGAGAACGCAGCTTATCTCTCTGATTGAACAGATACCTGCTACGGCTCACGGCTATCACTTCCCTGAATTTGGTGTGTACATTCCTCAGGCCAAGCCCGATCTGTGTACCAAATATCAACCAAATCTGAGAGAATTTTACGTTTTGCCTAAAAAAACACTTGATGACATCAAGTGTCCATGGTTTTTTGCATAAAGCTTCAATTATTTAAAAATGCTCATACTATGTTGTTGATAGTACTTGAAGAGACCTTCATAAATAAGTAATCAAATTGAATAATTTTGCTCTCCTTCAAAAGTTATGTGCATTTCTAAATAAGTAAAAAATATTTTTCTTGTGTGATTACTCACCCTGTGTGATAGCTAGGTGCGCCAAATTTGGTGTGTACATTCCTAAGGCCAAGCCCTATCTGTGTACCAAATATCAACCAAATCTGAGAGAATTTTACGTTTTGCCTAAAAAAAAACTTGATGTATAGTCCATGGTTTTTAGCAAAAAGCTTCAATTATTTAAAAAAGCTCATACTGTGATGGTTCATAGTACTATAAGAGACCTTCAAGAATAAGTAATCAAATTGAATAAATTTGCTCTCCTTCAAGAGTTATGTGCATTTCTAAATGAGTGAAAAATGCTTTTCTTGTGTGATTACTCACCCTGTATGATAGCTAGGTGCGCCAAATTTGGTGTGTACATTCCTCAGGCCAAGCCCTATCTGTGTATCAAATATCAACCAGATCTGAGAGAATTTAACGTTTTGCCTAAAAACACTCGATGTATAGTCCATGGTTTTTTGCAAAAAGCTTCAATTATTTAAAAATTCTCATACTGTGGTGGTTGATAGAACTTGAAGAGAGCTTCAAGACTAAGTAATCAAATTGAATAAATTTGCTCTCCTTCAAAAGTTATGTGCGTTTCTAAATAAGTGAAAGAAAAAAATTTCTAGTGTGATTACTTGCCCTGTATGATAGCTAGGTGCGTCAAATTTGGTGTGTACATTCCTCAGGCCAAGCCCTATCTGTGTACCGAATATCAACCAAATCTGAGATAATTTAAAGTTTTGCCTGAAAAAACATTTGATGGTTTTTGCAGAATGGTCCATGGTTTTTTGCAGAAAGCTTTAATTATTTGAAAATTCTCATACTGTGGTGGTTGATAGTACTTGAAGAGAGCTTCAAGAATAAGTAATCAAATTGAATAATTTGCTCTCCTTCAAAAGTTATGTGCATTTCTAAATAAGTAACAATTTTTTCTCTTGTGTGATTACTCACCCTGTATGATGGCTAGGTGTGCCAAATTTGGTGTGTACATTCCTCAGGTCAAGCCCTATCTGTGTACCAAATATCAACCAAATCTGAGAGAATTTTACGTTTTGCCTAAAAAAACACTCGATGTATAGTCCATGGTTTTTTGCAAAAAGCTTCAATTATTTAAAAATGATCATACTGTGGTGGTTGATAGTACTATGAGAGACCTCCAAGAATAAGTAATCAAATTGAATAAATTTGCTCTCCTTCAAAAGTTATGTGCATTTCTAAATAAGTAAAAAATATTTTTCTTTTGTGATTACTCACCCTGTATGATAGCTAGGTGTGCCAAATTTGGTGTGTACATTCCTCAGGCGAAGCCCTATCTGTTTACCAAATATCAACCAAATCTGAGAGAATTTTACTTTTAGCCCGAAAAAACACTTGATGTATAGTCCATGGTTTTTTGCAAAAAGCTTCAAATATTTAGAAATGCTCATACTGTGGAGGTTGATAGTACTTGAAGAGAGCTTCAAGAATAAGTAATCAAATTGTATAAATTTGCTCTCCTTCAAAAGTTTTGTGCATTTCTAAATAAGTAAAAAATATTTTTCTGTTGTGATTACTCACCCTGTATGATAGCTAGGTGCGCCAAATTTGGTGTGTACATTCCTCAGGCCAAGCCCTATCTGTGTACCAAATATCGACCAAATCTGAAGAGAGTTTCACGTTTTGCCTAAAAAAACATTTGATCAATAGTCAATGGTTTTTTGCAAAAAGCTTCAATCATTTAAAAATGCTCATACTGTGGTGGTTGATAGTACTTGAAGAGACCTTCAAGAATAAGTAATCAAATTTAATAAATTTGCTCTCCTTCAAAAGATTTGTGCATTTCTAAATAAGTAAAAAATATTTTTCTTTTGTGATTACTCACCCTGTATGATAGCTAGGTGCGCCAAATTTGGTGTGTACATTCCTCAGGCCAAGCCTTATCTGTGTACCAAATATCAACCAAATCTGAGAGAATTTTACGTTTTGCCTAAAAAAAAACTTGATGTATATAGTCCATGGTTTTTTGCAAAAAGCTTCAATCATTTAAAAATGCTCATACTGTGGTGGTTGATAGTACTTTAAGAGACCTTCAAGAAAAAGTAATCAAATTGAATAAATTTGCTCTCCATCAAAAGTTATGTGCCTTTCTAGATAAGTAAAAAATATTTTTCTCTTGTGTGATTACTCACCCTGTGTGATAGCTAGGTGCGCCAAATTTGGTGTGTACATTTCTCAGGCCAAGCCCTATCTGTGTACCAAATATCAACCAAATCTGAGAGAACTTCACGTTTTGCCTAAAAAAACACTCTATGTATAGTCCATGGTTTTTTGCAAAAAGCTTCAATTCTTTAAAGATGCTCATACTGTGGTGATTGATAGTACTTCAAAAGACCTTCAAGAATAAGTAATCAAATTGAATAAATTTGCTCTCCTTCAAAAGTTATATGCATTTCTAAATAAGTAACAATTTTTTTTCTTGTGTGATTAAACACCCTGCTAGGTGTGCCAAATTTTTTTTTTTTTTTTTTTTTTTTTTTTTGGAGGATGAAGCCCACATTGGTCTGAGACCTGTGCGTGGGTAATGAAATGGATGATGGTGATTGATGAGTTGGACCTACAGTTCTAGGTGGATTCCGAACCACCGGGAAGTGATTTTACAGAAGAGAACAGTGTCTTTTTTTGCTGGCCAATCTAATCGGTCACCGTTACGAACAGGACCTAGGAGAACGCAGCTTATCTCTCTGATTGAACAGATACCTGCTACGGCTCGCGGCTATCACTTCCCTTAATTTGGTGTGTACATTCCTCAGGCCAAGCCCGATCTGTGTACCAAATATCAACCAAATGTGAGAGAATTTTACGTTTTGCCTAAAAAAACACTTGATGACATCAAGTGTCCATGGTTTTTTGCAGAAAGCTTCAATTATTTAAAAATGCTCATACTGTGGTGATTGATAGTACTTGAAGAGACCTTCATAAATAAGTAATCAAATTGAATAATTTTGCTCTCCTTCAAAAGTTATGTGCATTTCTAAATAAGTAAAAAATATTTTTCTTGTGTGATTACTCACCCTGTGTGATAGCTAGGTGCGCCAAATTTGGTGTGTACATTTCTCAGGCCAAGCCCTATCTGTGTACAAAATATCAACCAAATCTGAGAGAATTTTACGTTTTGCCTAAAAAAAAACTTGATGTATAGTCCATGGTTTTTTGCAAAAAGCTTCAATTATTTAAAAAAGCTCATACTGTGGTGGTTCATAGTACTTGAAGAGACCTTCAAGAATAAGTAATCAAATTGAATAATTTTGCTCTCCTTCAAAAGTTATGTGCATTTCTAAATAATTAAAAAATTTTTTTCTTGTGTGATTACTCACCCTGTGTGATAGCTAGGTGCGCCAAATTTGGTGTGTACATTTCTCAGGCCAAGCCCTATCTGTGTACCAAATATCAACCAAATCTGAGAGAATTTTACGTTTTGCCTGAAAAAAAACTTGATGTATAGTCCATGGTTTTTTGCAAAAAGCTTCAATTATTTAAAAAAGCACATACTGTGGTGGTTCATAGTACTTGAAGAGACCTTCAAGAATAAGTAATCAAATTGAATAATTTTGCTCTCCTTCAAAAGTTATGTGCATTTCTAAATAAGTGAAAAATATTTTTCTTGTGTGATTACTCACCCTGTATGATGGCTAGGTGTGCCAAATTTGGTGTGTACATTCCTCAGATCAAGCCCTATCTGTGTACCAAATATCAACCAAATCTGAGAGAATTTTACGTTTTGCCTAAAAAAACACTCGATGTATAGTCCATGGTTTTTTGCAAAAAGCTTCAATTATTTAAAAATGATCATACTGTGGTGGTTGATAGTACTATGGGAGACCTCCAAGAATAAGTAATCAAATTGAATAAATTTGCTCTCCTTCAAAAGTTATGTGCATTTCTAAATAAGTAAAAAATATTTTTCTTTTGTGATTACTCACCCTGTATGATAGCTAGGTGTGCCAAATTTGGTGTGTACATTCCTCAGGCGAAGCCCTGTCTGTTTACCAAATATCAACCAAATCTGAGAGAATTTTACGTTTAGCCCAAAAAAACACTTGATGTATAGTCCATGGTTTTTTGCAAAAAGCTTCAAATATTTAGAAATGCTCATACTGTGGAGGTTGATAGTACTTGAAGAGAGCTTCAAGAATAAGTAATCAAATTGTATAAATTTGCTCTCCTTCAAAAGTTTTGTGCATTTCTAAATAAGTAAAAAATATTTTTCTGTTGTGATTACTCACCCTGTATGATAGCTAGGTGCGCCAAATTTGGTGTGTACATTCCTCAGGCCAAGCCCTATCTGTGTACCAAATATCGACCAAATCTGAAGAGAGTTTCACGTTTTGCCTGAAAAAACATTTGATGTATAGTCAATGGTTTTTTGCAAAATCTTCAATCATTTAAAAATGCTCATACTGTGGTGGTTGATAGTACTTGAAGAGACCTTCAAGAATAAGTAATCAAATTTAATAAATTTGCTCCCCTTCAAAAGATTTGTGCATTTCTAAATAAGTAAAAAATATTCTTCTTCTGTGATTACTCACCCTGTATGATTGCTAGGTGCGCCAAATTTGGTGTGTACATTCCTCAGGCCAAGCCTTATCTGTGTACCAAATATCAACCAAATCTGAGAGAATTTTACGTTTTGCCTAAAAAAAAACTTGATGTATAGTCCATGGTTTTTTGCAAAAAGCTACAATTATTTAAAAAAGCTCATACTGTGTTGGTTCATAGTACTTGGAGAGTCCTTCAAGAATAAGTAATCAAATTGAATAATTTTGCTCTCCTTCAAAAGTTATGTGCATTTCTAAATAAGTAAAAAATATTTTTCTTGTGTGATAGCTAGGTGCGCCAAATTTGGTGTGTACATTCCTCAGGCCAAGCCCTATCTGTGTACCAAATATCAACCAAATCTGAGAGAATTTTACGTTTTGCCTTAAAAAACACTCGATGTATATAGTCCATGGTTTTTTGCAAAAAGCTTCAATCATTTAAAAATGCTCATACTGTGGTGGTTGATAGTACTTTAAGAGACCTCCAAGAAAAAGTAATCCAATTGAATGAATTTGCTCTCCTTCAAAAGTTATGTGCCTTTCTAGATAAGTAAAAAATATTTTTCTCTTGTGTGATTACTCACCCTGTGTGATAGCTAGGTGCGCCAAATTTGGTGTGTACATTTCTCAGGCCAAGCCCTATCTGTGTACCAAATATCAACCAAATCTGAGAGAACTTTACGTTTTGCCTAAAAAAACACTCTATGTATAGTCCATGGTTTTTTGCAAAAAGCTTCAATTCTTTAAAGATGCTCATACTGTGGTGATTGATAGTACTTCAAAAGACCTTCAAGAATAAGTAATCAAATTGAATAAATTTGCTCTCCTTCAAAAGTTATGTGCATTTCTAAATAAGTAACAATTTTTTTTCTTGTGTGATTAAACACCCTGTATGATAGCTAGGTGTGCCAAATTTTTTTTTTTTTTTTTTTTTTTTTTTTTGGAGGATGAAGCCCACATTGGTCTGAGACCTGTGCGTGGGTAATGAAATGGATGATGGTGATTGATGAGTTGGACCTACAGTTCTAGGTGGGTTCCGAACCACCGGGAAGTGATTTTACAGAAGAGAACAGTGTCTTTTTTTGCTGGCCAATCTAATCGGTCACCGTTACGAACAGGACCTAGGAGAACGCAGCTTATCTCTCTGATTGAACAGATACCTGCTACGGCTCGCAGCTATCACTTCCCTTAATTTGGTGTGTACATTCCTCAGGCCAAGCCCGATCTGTGTACCAAATATCAACCAAATGTGAGAGAATTTTACGTTTTGCCTAAAAAAAACACTTGATGACATCAAGTGTCCATGGTTTTTTGCAGAAAGCTTCAATTATTTAAAAATGCTCATACTGTGGTGGTTGATAGTACTTGAAGAGACCTTCATTAATAAGTAATCAAATTGAATAATTTTGCTCTCCTTCAAAAGTTATGTGCATTTCTAAATAAGTAAAAAATTTTTTTCTTGTGTGATTACTCACCCTGTGTGATAGCTAGGTGCGCCAAATTTGGTGTGTACATTTCTCAGGCCAAGCCCTATCTGTGTACCAAATATCAACCAAATCTGAGAGAATTTTACGTTTTGCCTAAAAAAAAACTTGATGTATAGTCCATGGTTTTTTGCAAAAAGCTTCAATTATTTAAAAAAGCTCATACTGTGGTGGTTCATAGTACTTGAAGAGACCTTCAAGAATAAGTAATCAAATTGAATAATTTTGCTCTCCTTCAAAAGTTATGTGCATTTCTAAATAAGTGAAAAATATTTTTCTTGTGTGATTACTCACCCTGTGTGATAGCTAGGTGCGCCAAATTTGGTGTGTACATTTCTCAGGCCAAGCCCTATCTGTGTACCAAATATCAACCAAATCTGAGAGAATTTTACATTTTGCCTTAAAAAACACTCGATGTATAGTCCATGGTTTTTTGCAAAAAGCTCCAATTATTTAAAAATGCTCATACTGTGGTGGTTGATAGTACTATAAGAGACCTTCAAGAATAAGTAATCAAATTGAATAAATTTGCTCTCCTTCAAGAGTTATGTGCATTTCTAAATAAGTGAAAAATAATTTTCTTGTGTGATTACTCACCCTGTATGATAGCTAGGTGCGCCAAATTTGGTGTGTACATTCCTCAGGCCAAGCCCTATCTGTGTACCAAATATCAACCAAATCTAAGAGAATTTAACGTTTTGCCTAAAAACACTCGATGTATAGTCCATGGTTTTTTGCAAAAAGCTTCAATAATTTAAAAATGCTCATACTGTGGTGGTTGATAGAACTTGAAGAGAGCTTCAAGAATAAGTAATCAAATTGAATAAATTTGCTCTCCTTCAAAAGTTATGTGCGTTACTAAATAAGTGAGAGAAAAAAATTTCTAGTGTGATTACATGCCCTGTATGTTAGCTAGGTGCGTCAAATTCGGTGTGTACAATCCTCAGGCCAAGCCCTATCTGTGTACCAAATATCAACCAAATCTGAGATAATTTAAAGTTTTGCCTAAAAAAACATTCGATGGTTTTTGCAGAATGGTCCATGGTTTTTTGCAGAAAGCTTTAATTATTTGAAAATTCTCATACTGTGGTGGTTGATAGTACTTAAAGAGAGCTTCAAGAATAAGTAATCAAATTGAATAATTTGCTCTCCTTCAAAAGTTATGTGCATTTCTAAATAAGTAACAATTTTTTTTCTTGTGTGATTACTCACCCTGTATGATGGCTAGGTGTGCCAAATTTGGTGTGTACATTCCTCAGGTCAAGCCCTATCAGTGTACCAAATATCAACCAAATCTAAGAGAATTTAACGTTTTGCCTAAAAAAACACTCGATGTATAGTCCATGGTTTTTTGCAAAAAGCTTCAATTATTTAAAAATGATCATACTGTGGTGGTTGATAGTACTATGAGAGACCTCCAAGAATAAGTAATCAAATTGAATAAATTTGCTCTCCTTCAAAAGTTATGTGCATTTCTAAATAAGTAAAAAATATTTTTCTTTTGTGATTACTCACCCTGTATGATAGCTAGGTGTGCCAAATTTGGTGTGTACATTCCTCAGGCGAAGCCCTATCTGTGTACCAAATATCAACCAAATCTGAGAGAATTTTACGTTTAGCCTAAAAAAACACTTGATGTATAGTCCATGGTTTTTTGCAAAAAGCTTCAATTATTTAGAAATGCTCATACTGTGGAGGTTGATAGTACTTGAAGAGAGCTTCAAGAATAAGTAATCAAATTGAATAAATTTGCTCTCCTTCAAAAGTTATGTGCGTTTCTAAATATGTGAAAGAAAAAAAATTCTAGTGTGATTACTTGCCCTGTATGATAGCTAGGTGCGTCAAATTTGGTGTGTACATTCCTCAGGCCAAGCCCTATCTGTGTACCAAAAATCAACCAAATCTGAGATAATTTAAAGTTTTGCCTAAAAAAACATTCGATGGTTTTTGCAGAATGGTCCATGGTTTTCTGCAGAAAGCTTTAATTATTTGAAAATTCTCATACTGTGGTGGTTGATAGTACTTAAAGAGAGCTTTAAGAATAAGTAATCAAATTGAATAATTTGCTCTCCTTCAAAAGTTATGTGCATTTCTAAATAAGTAACAATTTTTTTTCTTGTGTGATTACTCACCCTGTATGATGGCTAGGTGTGCCAAATTTGGTGTGTACATTCCTCAGGTCAAGCCCTATCTGTGTACCAAATATCAACCAAATCTGAGAGAATTTAACGTTTTGCCTAAAAAAACACTCGATGTATAGTCCATGGTTTTTTGCAAAAAGCTTCAATTATTTAAAAATGATCATACTGTGGTGGTTGATAGTACTATGAGAGACCTCCAAGAATAAGTAATCAAATTGAATAAATTTGCTCTCCTTCAAAAGTTATGTGCTTTTCTAATCAAGTAAAAAATATTTTTCTTTTGTGATTACTCACCCTGTATGATAGCTAGGTGTGCCAAATTTGGTGTGTACATTCCTCAGGTGAAGCCCTATCTGTGTACCAAATATCAACCAAATCTGAGAGAATTTTATGTTCAGCCTAAAAAGACACTTGATGTATAGTCCATGGTTTTTTGCAAAAAGCTTCAATTATTTAGAAATGCTCATACTGTGGAGGTTGATAGTACTTGAAGAGAGCTTCAAGAAAAAGTAATCAAATTGAATAAATTTGCTCTCCTTCAAAAGTTATGTGCCTTTCTAGATAAGTAAAAAATAATTTTCTCTTGTGTGATTACTCACCCTGTGTGATAGCTAGGTGCGCCAAATTTGGTGTGTACATTCCTCAGGCCAAGCCCTATCTGTGTACCAAATATCAACCAAATCTGAGAGAATTTTACGTTTTGCCTGAAAAAACACTCGATGTATATAGTCAATGGTTTTTTGCAAAAAGCTTCAATCATTTAAAAATGCTCATACTGTGGTGGTTGATAGTACTTTAAGAGACCTTCAAGAAAAAGTAATCAAATTGAATAAATTTGCTCTCCTTCAAAAGTTATGTGACTTTCTAGATAAGTAAAAAATATTTTTCTCTTGTGTGATTACTCCCCCCCTTTGTGATAGCTAGGTGCGCCAAATTTGGTGTGTACATTCCTCAGGCCAAGCCCTATCTGTGTATCAAATATCAACCAAATCTGAGAGAACTTTACGTTTTGCCTAAAAAAACACTTGATGTATAGTCCATGGTTTTTTGCAATAAGCTTCAATCATTTAAGAATGCTCTTGTTGTGATGGTTGATAGGGCTTGAAGAGACTTTCAAGAATAAGTAATCAAATTGAATAAAGTTGCTCTCCTTCAAAAGTTATGTGCATTTCTAAAAAAGTAAAAAATATTTTTCTTGTGTGATTACTCACCCTGTATGATAGCTAGGTGTGCGAAATTTGGTGTGTACATTCCTCAGGCCAAGCCCTATCTGTGTATCAAATATCAATCAAATCTGAGAGAATTTTACGTTTTGCCTAAAAAAACACTCTATATAATTATAGTCCATGGTTTTTTGCAAAAAGCTTCAATTCTTTAAAAATGCTCATACTGTGGGGATTGATAGTACTTAAAGAGATCTTCAAGAATAAGTAATCATATTGAATAAATTTTCTCTCCTTCAAAAGTTATGTGCATTTCTAAATAAGTAACAATTTTTTTTCTTGTGTGATTAAACACCCTGTATGATAGCTAGGTGTGCCAAATTTTTTTTTTTTTTTTTTCTGGAGGATGATGCCCACATTGGTCTGAGACCTGTGCGTGGGCAATGAAATGGATGATGGTGATTGATGAGTTGGACCTACAGTTCTAGGTGGGTTCCGAACCACCGGGAAGTGATTTTACAGCAGAGAACAGTGTCTTTTTTTGCTGGCCAATCTAATCGGTCACCGTTACGAACAGGACCTAGGAGAACGCAGCTTATCTCTCTGATTGAACAGATACCTGCTACGGCTCGCGGCTATCACTTCCCTGAATTTGGTGTGTACATTCCTCAGGCCAAGCCCGATCTGTGTACCAAATATCAACCAAATGTGAGAGAATTTCACGTTTTGCCTAAAAAAACACTTGATGACATCAAGTGTCCATGGTTTTTTGCATAAAGCTTCAATTATTTAAAAATGCTCATACTGTGGTGGTTGATAGTACTTGAAGAGACCTTCATAAATAAGTAATCAAATTTAATAATTTTGCTCTCCTTCAAAAGTTATGTGCATTTCTAAATAAGTAAAAAATATTTTTCTTGTGTGATTACTCACCCTGTGTGATAGCTAGGTGCGCCAAATTTGGTGTGTACATTCCTCAGGCCAAGCCCTATCTTTGTACCAAATATCAACCAAATCTGAGAGAATTTTACGTTTTGCCTAAAACAACACTCTATGTATAGTCCATGGTTTTTTGCAAAAAGCTTCAAATATTTAGAAATGCTCATACTGTGGAGGTTGATAGTACTTGAAGAGAGCTTCAAGAATAAGTAATCAAATTGTATAAATTTGCTCTCCTTCAAAAGTTTTGTGCATTTCTAAATAAGTAAAAAATATTTTTCTGTTGTGATTACTCACCCTGTATGATAGCTAGGTGCGCCAAATTTGGTGTGTACATTCCTCAGGCCAAGCCTTATCTGTGTACCAAATATCGACCAAATCTGAAGAGAGTTTCACGTTTTGCCTAAAAAAACATTTGATGTATAGTCAATGGTTTTTTGCAAAAAGCTTCAATCATTTAAAAATGCTCATACTGTGGTGGTTGATAGTACTTGAAGAGACCTTCAAGAATAAGTAATCAAATTTAATAAATTTGCTCTCCTTCAAAAGATTTGTGCATTTCCAAATAAGTAAAAAATATTTTTCTTTTGTGATTACTCACCCTGTATGATAGCTAGGTGCGCCAAATTTGGTGTGTACAATTCTCAGGCCAAGCCCTATCTGTGTACCAAATATCAACCAAATCTAAGAGAATTTTACGTTTTGCCTGAAAAAAAACTTGATGTATAGTCCATGGTTTTTTGCAAAAAGCTCCAATCATTTAAAAAAGCTCATACTGTGTTGGTTCATAGTACTTGGAGAGTCCTTCAAGAATAAGTAATCAAATTGAATAATTTTGCTCTCCTTCAAAAGTTATGTGCATTTCTAAATAAGTAAAAAATATTTTTCTTGTGTGATAGCTAGGTGCGCCAATTTTGGTGTGTACATTCCTCAGGCCAAGCCCTATCTGTGTACCAAATATCAACCAAATCTGAGAGAATTTTACATTTTGCCTTATAAAACACTCGATGTATAGTCCATGGTTTTTTGCACAAAGCTCCAATTATTTAAAAATGCTCATACTGTGGTGGTTGATAGTACTATATGAGACCTTCAAGAATAAGTAATCAAATTTAATAAATTTGCTCTCCTTCAAGAGTTATGTGCATTTCTAAATAAGTGTAAAATAATTTTCTTGTGTGATTACTCACCCTGTATGTTAGCTAGGTGCGTCAAATTTGGTGTGTACATTCCTCAGGCCAAGCCCTATCTGTGTACCAAATATCAACCAAATCTGAGATTATTTAAAGTTTTGCCTAAAAAAACATTCGATGGTTTTTGCAGAATGGTCCATGGTTTTTTGCAGAAAGCTTTAATTATTTGAAAATTCTCATACTGTAATGGTTGATAGTACTTAAAGAGAGCTTCAAGAATAAGTAATCAAATTGAATAATTTGCTCTCCTTCAAAAGTTATGTGCATTTCTAAATAAGTAACAATTTTTTTTCTTGTGTGATTACTCACCCTGTATGATGGCTAGGTGTGCCAAATTTGGTGTGTACATTCCTCAGGTCAAGCCCTATCTGTGTACCAAATATCAACCAAATCTGAGAGAATTTAACGTTCTGCCTTATAAAACACTCGATGTATAGTCCATGGTTTTTTGCAAAAAGCTTCAATTATTTAAAAATGATCATACTGTGGTGGTTGATAGTACTATGAGAGACCTCCAAGAATAAGTAATCAAATTGAATAAATTTGCTCCCCTTCAAAAGTTATGGGCATTCCTAAATAAGTAAAAAAAATTTTTCTTTTGTGATTACTCACCCTGTATTTTAGCTAGGTGTGCCAAATTTGGTGTGTACATTCCTCAGGCGAAGCCCTATCTGTGTACCAAATATCAACCAAATCTGAGAGAATTTTACGTTAAGCCTAAAAAACACTTGATGTATAGTCCATGGTTTTTTGCAAAAAGCTTCAATTATTTAGAAATGCTCATACTGTGGAGGTTGATAGTACTTGAAGAGAGCTTCAAGAATAAGTAATCAAATTGAATAAATTTGCTCTCCTTCAAATGTTATGTGCGTTTCTAAATAAGTGAAAGAAAAAAAATTCTAGTGTGATTACTTGCCCTGTATGATAGCTAGGTGCGTCAAATTTGGTGTGTACATTCCTCAGGCCAAGCCCTATCTGTGTACCAAATATCAACCAAATCTGAGATAATTTAAAGTTTTGCCTAAAAAAACATTCGATGGTTTTTGCAGAATGGTCCATGGTTTTTTGCAGAAAGCTTTAATTATTTGAAAATTCTCATACTGTGGTGGTTGATAGTACTCAAAGAGAGCTCCAAGAATAAATATTCAAATTGAATAATTTGCTCTCCTTCAAAAGTTATGTGCATTTCTAAATAAGTAACAATTTTATTTCTTGTGTGATTACTCACCCTGTATGATGGCTAGGTGTGCCAAATTTGGTGTGTACATTCCTCAAGTCAAGCCCTATCTGTGTACCAAATATCAACCAAATCTGAGAGAATTTAACGTTTTGCCTAAAAAAACACTCGATGTATAGTCCATGGTTTTTTGCAAAAAGCTTCAATTATTTAAAAATGATCATACTGTGGTGGTTGATAGTACTATGAGAGACCTCCAAGAATAAGTAATCAAATTGAATAAATTCGCTCTCCTTCAAAAGTTATGTGCATTTCTAATCAAGTAAAAAATATTTTTCTTTTGTGATTACTCACCCTGTATGATAGCTAGGTGTGCCAAATTTGGTGTGTACATTCCTCAGGCGAAGCCCTATCTGTGTACCAAATATCAACCAAATCTGAGAGAATTTTACGTTTAGCCTAAAAAAACACTTGATGTATAGTCCATGGTTTTTTGCAAAAAGCTTCAATTATTTAAAAATGCTCATACTGTGGTGGTTGATAGTACTATATGAGACCTTCAAGAATAAGTAATCAAATTTAATAAATTTGCTCTCCTTCAAGAGTTATGTGCATTTCTAAATAAGTGTAAAATAATTTTCTTGTGTGATTACTCACCCTGTATGATAGCTAGGTGCGCCAAATTTAGTGTGTACATTCCTCAGGCCAAGCCCTATCTGTGTACCAAATATCAACCAAATCTGAGAGAATTTAACGTTTTGCCTAAAAACACTCTATGTATAGTCCATGGTTTTTTGCAAAAAGCTTCAATTATTTAAAAATGCTCATACTGTGGTGGTTGATAGAACTTGAAGAGAACTTCAAGAATAAGTAATCAAATTAAATAAATTTGCTCTCCTTCAAAAGTTATGTGCGTTACTAAATAAGTGAAAGAAAAAAATTTCTAGAGTGATTACTTGCCCTGTATGTTAGCTAGGTGCGTCAAATTTGGTGTGTACATTCCTCAGGCCAAGCCCTATCTGTGTACCAAATATCAACCAAATCTGAGATTATTTAAAGTTTTGCCTAAAAAAACATTCGATGGTTTTTGCAGAATGGTCCATGGTTTTTTGCAGAAAGCTTTAATTTTTTGAAAATTCTCATACTGTAATGGTTGATAGTACTTAAAGAGAGCTTCAAGAATAAGTAATCAAATTGAATAATTTGCTCTCCTTCAAAAGTTATGTGCATTTCTAAATAAGTAACAATTTTTTTTCTTGTGTGATTACTCACCCTGTATGATGGCTAGGTGTGCCAAATTTGGTGTGTACATTCCTCAGGTCAAGCCCTATCTGTGTACCAAATATCAACCAAATCTGAGAGAATTTAACGTTTTGCCTAAAAAAACACTCGATGTATAGTCCATGGTTTTTTGCAAAAAGCTTCAATTATTTAAAAATGATCATACTGTGGTGGTTGATAGTACTATGAGAGACCTCCAAGAATAAGTAATCAAATTGAATAAATTTGCTCCCCTTCAAAAGTTATGGGCATTCCTAAATAAGTAAAAAAAATTTTTCTTTTGTGATTACTCACCCTGTATTTTAGCTAGGTGTGCCAAATTTGGTGTGTACATTCCTCAGGCGAAGCCCTATCTGTGTACCAAATATCAACCAAATCTGAGAGAATTTTACGTTAAGCCTAAAAAACACTTGATGTATAGTCCATGGTCTTTTGCAAAAAGCTTCAATTATTTAGAAATGCTCATACTGTGGAGGTTGATAGTACTTGAAGAGAGCTTCAAGAATAAGTAATCAAATTGAATAAATTTGCTCTCCTTCAAAAGTTATGTGCGTTTCTAAATAAGTGAAAGAAAAAAAATTCTAGTGTGATTACTTGCCCTGTATGATAGCTAGGTGCGTCAAATTTGGTGTGTACATTCCTCAGGCCAAGCCCTATCTGTGTACCAAATATCAACCAAATCTGAGATAATTTAAAGTTTTGCCTAAAAAAACATTCGATGGTTTTTGCAGAATGGTCCATGGTTTTTTGCAGAAAGCTTTAATTATTTGAAAATTCTCATACTGTGGTGGTTGATAGTACTCAAAGAGAGCTTCAAGAATAAATATTCAAATTGAATAATTTGCTCTCCTTCAAAAGTTATGTGCATTTCTAAATAAGTAACAATTTTATTTCTTGTGTGATTACTCACCCTGTATGATGGCTAGGTGTGCCAAATTTGGTGTGTAAATTCCTCAAGTCAAGCCCTATCTGTGTACCAAATATCAACCAAATCTGAGAGAATTTAACGTTTTGCCTAAAAAAACACTCGATGTATAGTCCATGGTTTTTTGCAAAAAGCTTCAATTATTTAAAAATGATCATACTGTGGTGGTTGATAGTACTATGAGAGACCTCCAAGAATAAGTAATCAAATTGAATAAATTCGCTCTCCTTCAAAAGTTATGTGCATTTCTAATCAAGTAAAAAATATTTTTCTTTTGTGATTACTCACCCTGTATGATAGCTAGGTGTGCCAAATTTGGTGTGTACATTCCTCAGGCGAAGCCCTATCTGTGTACCAAATATCAACCAAATCTGAGAGAATTTTACGTTTAGCCTAAAAAAACACTTGATGTATAGTCCATGGTTTTTTGCAAAAAGCTTCAATTATTTAAAAATGCTCATACTGTGGAGGTTGATAGTAGGCTACTTGAAAAGAGCTTCAAGAAAAAGTAAACAAATTGAATAAATTTGCTCTCCTTCAAAAGTTATGTGCCTTTCTAGATAAGTAAAAAATATTTTTCTCTTGTGTGATTACTCACCCTGTGTGATAGCTAGGTGCGCCAAATTTGGTGTGTACATTCCTCAGGCCAAGCCCTATCTGTGTACCAAATATCAACCAAATCTGAGAGAATTTTACGTTTTGCCTAAAAAAACACTCGATGTATATGGTCAATGGTTTTTTGCAAAAAGCTTCAATCATTTAAAAATGCTCATACTGTGGTGGTTGATAGTACTTTAAGAGACCTTCAAGAAAAAGTGATCAAATTGAATAAATTTGCTCTCCTTCAAAAGTTATGTGATTTTCTAGATAAGTAAAAAATATTTTTCTCTTGTGTGATTACTCACCCTGTGTGATAGCTAGGTGCGCCAAATTTGGTGTGTACATTCCTCAGGCCAAGCCCTATCTGTGTACCAAATATCAACCAAATCTGAGAGAACTTTACGTTTTGCCTAAAAAAACACTTGATGTATAGTCCATGGTTTTTTGCAATAAGCTTCAATTATTTAAAAATGCTCTTGTTGTGATGGTTGATAGGGCTTGAAGAGACTTTCAAGAATAAGTAATCAAATTGAATAAACTTGCTCTCCTTCAAAAGTTATGTGCATTTCTAAATAAGTAAAAAATATTTTTCTTGTGTGATTACTCACCCTGTATGATAGCTAGGTGCGCCAAATTTGGTGTGTACATTTCTCAGGCCAAACCCTATCTGTGTATCAAATATCAACCAAATCTGAGAGATTTTTACGTTTTGCCTAAAAAAACACTCTATGTATAGTCCATGGTTTTTTGCAAAAAGCTTCAATTCTTTAAAGATGCTCATACTGTGGTGATTGATAGTACTTCAAAAGACCTTCAAGAATAAGTAATCAAATTGAATAAATTTGCTCTCCTTCAAAAGTTATGTGCATTTCTAAATAAGTAACAATTTTTTTTCTTGTGTGATTAAACACCCTATATGATACCTAGGTGTGCCAAATTTTTTTTTTTTTTTTTTTCTGGAGGATGAAGCCCACATTGGTCTGAGACCTGTGCGTGGGTAATGAAATGGATGATGGTGATTGATGAGTTGGACCTACAGTTCTAGGTGGGTTCCGAACCACCGGGAAGTGATTTTACAGCAGAGAACAGTGTCTTTTTTTGCTGGCCAATCTAATCGGTCACCGTTACGAACAGGACCTAGGAGAACGCAGCTTATCTCTCTGATTGAACAGATACCTGCTACGGCTCGCGGCTATCACTTCCCTGAATTTGGTGTGTACATTCCTCAGGCCAAGCCCGATCTGTGTACCAAATATCAACCAAATGTGAGAGAATTTTAAGTTTTGCCAAAAAAAAACACTTGATGACATCAAGTGTCCATGGTTTTTTGCATAAAGCTTCAATTATTTAAAAATGCTCATACTGTGGTGGTTGATAGTACTTGAAGAGACCTTCATAAATAAGTAATCAAATTTAATAATTTTGCTCTCCTTCAAAAGTTATGTGCATTTCTAAATAAGTAAAAAATATTTTTCTTGTGTGATTACTCACCCTGTGTGATAGCTAGGTGCGCCAAATTTGGTGTGTACATTCCTCAGGCCAAGCCCTATCTGTGTACCAAATATCAACCAAATCTGAGAGAATTTTACGTTTTGCCTAAAAAAACATTCGATGGTTTTTGCAGAATGGTCCATGGTTTTTTGCAGAAAGCTTTAATTATTTGAAAATTCTCATACTGTGGTGGTTGATGGTACTTAAAGAGAGCTTCAAGAATAAGTAATCAAATTGAATAATTTGCTCTCCTTCAAAAGTTATGTGCATTTCTAAATAAGTAACAATTTTTTTTCTTGTGTGATTACTCACTCTGTATGATGGCTAGGTATGCCAAATTTGGTGTGTACATTCCTCAGGTCAAGCCCTATCTGTGTACTTAATATCAACCAAATCTGAGAGAATTTATTGTTTTGCCTAATAAAACACTCGATGGTCCATGGTTTTTTGCAAGAAGCTTCAATTATTTAAAAATGATCATACTGTGATGGTTGATAGTACTTCAAGAGACCTTCAAGAAAAAGTAATCAAATTGAATAAATTTGCTCTCCTTCAAAAGTTATGTGCATTTCTAGAAAAGTAAAAAATATTTTTCCCGTGTGATTACTCACCCTGTATGATAGCTAGGTGCGCCAAATTTTGTGTGTACATTCCTCAGGCCAAGCCCTATCTGTGTACCAAATATCAACCAAATCTGAGAGAATTTTAGGTTTAGCCTAAAAATTAAATTTGATGTATAGTCCATTGTATTTTGCAAAAAGCTTCAATTATTTGAAAATGCACATACTGTGGTGGTTGATAGTAGTTGAGAAGACCTTCAAGAAAAAGTAATCGAATTGAATAAATTTGCACTCCTTCAAAAGTTCTGTGCATTTCTAAATAAGTAAAAAATATTTTTCTTGTGTGATTACTCACCCTGTATTATAGCTAGGTGTGCCAAATGTGGTGTGTACATTCCTCAGGCCAAACCCTATCTGTGTACCAAATATCAACCAAATCTGAGAGAATTTAACGTTTTGCCTAAAAAAACATGATGTATAGTCCATGGTTTCTTGCAAAAAGCTTCAATTATTTAAAAATGCTCATACTGTGGTGGTTCATAGTACTTGAAGAGACCTTCAAGAATAAGTAATCAAATTGAATAAATTTGCTCTCCTTCAAAAGTTATGTGCGTTTCTAAATGAGTAAAAAAAAAATTTCTAGTGTGATTACCTGCCCTGTATGATAGCTAGGTGCACCAAATTTGGTGTGTACATTCCTCAGGCCAAGCCATATCTGTGAACCAAATATCAACCAAATCTGAGAAAATTTTACGTTTTGCCTAAAAAAACACTTGATGTATAGTCCATGGTTTTTTGCAAAAAGCTTCAATCATTTAAAAATGCTCATACTGTGGTGATTGATAGTACTTTAAGAGACCTTCAAGAAAAAGTATTCAAATTGAATAAATTTGCTCTCCTTCAAAAGTTATGTGCATTTCTAGATAAGTAAAAAATATTTTTCTCTTGTGTGATTACTCACCCTGTGTGATAGCTAGGTGCGCCAAATTTGGTGTGTACATTCCTCAGGCCAAGCCCTATTTGTGTACCAAATATCAACCAAATCTGAGAGAACTTTACGTTTTGCCTAAAAAAACACTTGATGTATAGTCCATAGTTTTTTGCAATAAGCTTCAATCATTTAAAAATGCTCTTGTTGTGATGGTTGATAGGGCTTGAAGAGACTTTCAAGAATAAGTAATCAAATTGAATAAACTTGCTCTCCTTCAAAAGTTATGTGCATTTCTTAATAAGTAAAAAATATTTTTCTTGTGTGATTACTCACCCTGTATGATAGCTAGGTGCGCCAAATTTGGTGTGTACATTTTTCAGGCCAAGCCCTATCTGTGTATCAAATATCAACCAAATCTGAGAGAATTTTACGTTTTGCCTAAAAAAACACTCTATGTATAGTCCATGGTTTTTTGCAAAAAGCTTCAATTCTTTAAAGATGCTCATACTATGGTGATTGATAGTACTTCAAAAGACCTTCAAGAATAAGTAATCAAATTGAATAAATTTGCTCTCCTTCTAAAGTTATGTGCATTTCAAAATAAGTAAAAAATATATTTCTTGTGTGATTACTCACCCTGTATGATAGCTAGGTGTGCAAAATTTGGTGTGTACATTCCTCAGGCCAAGCCCTATCTGTGTATCAAATATCAACCAAATCTGAGAGAATTTTACGTTTTGCCTAAAAAAACACTCTATATATAGTCCATGGTTTTTTGCAAAAAGCTTCAATTCTTTAAAAATGCTCATACTGTGGTGATTGATAGTACTTCAAAAGACCTTCAAGAATAAGTAATCAAATTGAATAAATTTGCTCTCCTTCAAAAGTTATGTGCATTTCTAAATAAGTAACAATTTTTTTTCTTGTGTGATTAAACACCCTGTATGATAGCTAGGTGTGCCAAATTTTTTTCTTTTTTTTTTTTTTTGGAGGATGAAGTCCACATAGGTCTGAGACCTGTGCGTGGGTAATGAAATGGATGATGGTGATTGATGAGTTGGACCTACTGTTCTAGGTGGGTTCCGAACCACCGGGAAGTGATTTTACAGCAGAGAACAGTGTCTTTTTTTGCTGGCCAATCTAATCGGTCACCGTCACGAACAGGACCTAGGAAAACGCAGCTTATCTCTCTGATTGAACAGATACCTGCTACGGCTCGCGGCTATCACTTCCCTGAATTTGGTGTGTACATTCCTCAGGCCAAGCCTGATCTGTGTACCAAATATCAACCAAATGTGAGAGAATTTTACGTTTTGCCTAAAAAAACACTTGATGACATCAAGTGTCCATGGTTTTTTGGATGAAGCTTCAATTATTTAAAAATGCTCATACTGTGGTGGTTGATAGTACTTGAAGAGACCTTCATAAATAAGTAATCAAATTGAATAATTTTGCTCTCCTTCAAAAGTTATGTGCATTTCTAAATGAGTAAAAAATATTTTTCTTGTGTGATTACTCACCCTGTGTGATAGCTAGGTGCGCCAAATTTGGTGTGTACATTCCTCAGGCCAAGCCCCATCTGTGTACCAAATATCAACCAAATCTGAGAGAATTTTACGTTTTGCCTAAAAAAAAACTTGATGTATAGTCCATGGTTTTTAGCAAAAAGCTTCAATTATTTAAAAATGCTCTTGTTGTGATGGTTGATAGGGCTTGAAGAGACTTTCGAAAATAAGTAATCAAATTGAATAAACTTGCTCTCCTTCAAAAGTTATGTGCATTTCTAAATAAGTAAAAAATATTTTTCTTGTGTGATTACTCACCCTGTATGATAGCTAGGTGCGCCAAATTTGGTGTGTACATTTCTCAGGCCAAGCCCTATCTGTGTATCAAATATCAACCAAATCTGAGAGAATTTTACGTTTTGCCTAAAAAAACACTCTATGTATAGTCCATGGTTTTTTGCAAAAAGCTTCAATTCTTTAAAAATGCTCATACTGTGGTGATTGATAGTACTTCAAAAGACCTTCAAGAATAAGTAATCAAATTGAATAAATTTGCTCTCCTTCCAAAGTTATGTGCATTTCTAAATAAGTAACAATTTTTTTCTTGTGTGATTGAACACCCTATATGATAGCTAGGTGTGCCAAATTTTTTTTTTTTTTTTTTTTGGAGGATGAAGCTTACATAGGTCTGAGACCTGTGCGTGGGTAATGAAATGGATGATGGTGATTGATGAGTTGGACCTACAGTTCTAGGTGGGTTCCGAACCACCGGGAAGTGATTTTACAGCAGAGAACAGTGTCTTTTTTTGCTGGCCAATCTAATCGGTCACCGTTACGAACAGGACCTAGGAGAACGCAGCTTATCTCTCTGATTGAACAGATACCTGCTACGGCTCGCGGCTATCACTTCCCTGAAATTGGTGTGTACATTCCTCAGGCCAAGCCCGATCTGTGTACCAAATATCAACCAAATGTGAGAGAATTTTACGATTTGCCTAAAAAAACACTTGATGACATCAAGAGTCCATGGTTTTTTGCATTAAGCTTCAATTATTTAAAAATGCTCATACTCTGGTGGTTGATAGTACTTGAAGAGACCTTCATAAATGAGTAATCAAATTGAATAATTTTGCTCTCCTTCAAAAGTTATGTGCATTTCTAAATAAGTAAAAAATATTTTTCTTGTGTGATTACTCACCCTGTGTGATAGCTAGGTGCGCCAAATTTGGTGTGTACATTCCTCAGGCCAAGACCTATCTGTGTACCAAATATCAACCAAATCTGAGAGAATTTTACGTTTTGCCTAAAAAAAAACTTGATGTATAGTCCATGGTTTTTAGCAAAAAGCTTCAATTATTTAAAAATGCTCTTGTTGTGATGGATGATAGTACTTTAAGTGACCTTCAAGAAAAAGTAATCAAATTGAATAAATTTGCTCTCCTTCAAAAGTTATGTGCATTTCTAGATAAGTAAAAAATATTTTTCTTGTGTGATTACTCACCCTGTATGATAGCTAGGTGCGCCAAATTTTGTGTGTACATTCCTCAGGCCAAGCCCTATCTGTGTACCAAATATCAACCAAATCTGAGAGAATTTTACGTTTAGCCTAAAAAAAAATTTGATGTATAGTCCATGGTATTTTGCAAAAAGCTTCAATTATTTGAAAATGCTCATACTG
The DNA here is from genome assembly GCA_948455865.1 of Conomelus anceps. Lineage (NCBI taxonomy): Eukaryota > Metazoa > Arthropoda > Insecta > Hemiptera > Delphacidae > Conomelus > Conomelus anceps. The sequence continues at coordinate 64,596,561 of OX418221.1, forward strand.
TGGTGGTTGATAGGACTTGAAAAGACCTTCAAGAATAAGTAATCGAATTGAATAAATTTGCACTCCTTCAAAAGTTATGTGCATTTCTAAATGAGTAAAAAATATTTTTCTTGTGTGATTACTCACCCTGTATTATAGCTAGGTGTGCAAAATGTGGTGTGTACATTCCTCAGGCCAAGCCCTATCTGTGTACCAAATATCAACCAAATCTGAGAGAATTTAACGTTTTGCCTAAAAAAACACGATGTATAGTCCATGGTTTCTTGCAAAAAGCTTCAATTATTTAAAAATGCTCATACTGTGATGGTTGATAGTACTTGAAGAGTTCTTCAAGAATAAGTAATAAATTGGATAAATTTGCTCTCCTTCAAAAGTTATGTACGTTTCTAAATAAGTAAATAAAAATTTCTAGTGTGATTACCTGCACTGTATGATTGCTAGGTGCGTCAAATGTGGTGTGTACATTCCTTAGGCCAGGCCCTATCTGTGTACCAAATATCAAGCAAATCTGAGAGAATTTAACGTTTTGCCTAAAAAAACATGATGTATAGTCCATGGTTTTTTGCAAAAAGCTCCAATTATTGAAAAATGCTCATACTGTGGTGGTTGATAGTACTTTAAGAGACCTTCAAGAAAAAGTATTCAAATTGAATAAATTTGCTCTCCTTCAAAAGTTATGTGCATTTCTAGATAAGTAAAAAATATTTTTCTCTTTTGTGATTATTCACCCTGTGTGATAGCTAGGTGCGCCAAATTTGGTGTGTACATTCCTCAGGCCAAGCCCTATCTGTGTACCAAATATCAACCAAATCTGAGAGAACTTTACGTTTTGCCTAAAAAAACACTTGATGTATAGTCCATGGTTTTTTGCAATAAGCTTTAATTATTTAAAAATGCTCTTGTTGTGATGGTTGATAGGGCTTGAAGAGACTTTCAAGAATAAGTAATCAAATTGAATAAACTTGCTCTCCTTCTAAAGTTATGTGCATTTCAAAATAAGTAAAAAATATATTTCTTGTGTGATTACTCACCCTGTATGATAGCTAGGTGTGCGAAATTTGGTGTGTACATTCCTCAGGCCAAGCCCTATCTGTGTACCAAATATCAACCAAATCTGAGAGAATTTTACGTTTTGCCTAAAAAAACACTCTATGTATAGTCAATGGTTTTTTGCAAAAAGCTTCAATTCTTTAAAGATGCTCATACTGTGGTGATTGATAGTACTTCAAAAGACCTTCAAGAATAAGTAATCAAATTGAATAAATTTGCTCTCCTTCTAAAGTTATGTGCATTTCAAAATAAGTAAAAAATATATTTCTTGTGTGATTACTCACCCTGTATGATAGCTAGGTGTGCGAAATTTGGTGTGTACATTCCTCAGGCCAAGCCCTATCTGTGTATCAAATATCAATCAAATCTGAGAGAATTTTACGTTTTGCCTAAAAAAACACTCTATATATAGTCCATGGTTTTTTGCAAAAAGCTTCAATTCTTTAAAAATGCTCATACTGTGGGGATTGATAGTACTTAAAGAGATCTTCAAGAATAAGTAATCAAATTGAATAAATTTGCTCTCCTTCAAAAGTTATGTGCATTTCTAAATAACTAACAATTTTTTTTCTTGTGTGATTAAACACCCTGTATGATAGCTAGGTGTGCCAAATTTTTTTTTTTTTTTTTTTTTGGAGGATGAAGCCCACATAGGTCTGAGACCTGTGCGTGGGTAATGAAATGGATGATGGTGATTGATGAGTTGGACCTACAGTTCTAGGTGGGTTCCGAACCACCGGGAAGTGATTTTACAGCAGAGAACAGTGTCTTTTTTTGCTGGCCAATCTAATCGGTCACCGTTACGAACAGGACCTAGGAGAACGCAGCTTATCTCTCTGATTGAACAGATACCTGCTACGGCTCGCGGCTATCACTTCCCTGAATTTGGTGTGAACATTCCTCAGGCTAAGCCCGATCTGTGTACCAAATATCAACCAAATGTGAGAGAATTTTACGTTTTGCCTAAAAAAAAACTTGATGTATAGTCCATGGTTTTTAGCAAAAAGCTTCAATTATTTAGAAATGCTCATACTGTGGAGGTTGATAGTACTTGAAGAGAGCTTCAAGAATAAGTAATCAAATTGAATAAATTAGCTCTCCTTCAAAAGTTATGTGCGTTTCTAAATAAGTGAAAGAAAAAAAGTTCTAGTGTGATTACTTGCCCTGTATGATAGCTAGGTGCGTCAAATTTGGTGTGTACATTCCTCAGGCCAAGCCCTATCTGTGTACCAAATATCAACCAAATCTGAGATAATTTAAAGTTTTGCCTAAAAAAACATTCGATGGTTTTTGCAGAATGGTCCATGGTTTTTTGCAGAAAGCTTTAATTATTTGAAAATTCTCATACTGTGGTGGTTGATAGTACTTTAAGAGAGCTTCAAGAATAAGTAATCAAATTGAATAATTTGCTCTCCTTCAAAAGTTATGTGCATTTCTAAATAAGTAACAATTTTTTTTCTTGTGTGATTACTCACCCTGTATGATGGCTAGGTGTGCCAAATTTGGTGTGTACATTCCTCAGGTCAAGCCCTATCTGTGTACCAAATATCAACCAAATCTGAGAGAATTTAACGTTTTGCCTAAAAAAACACTCGATGTATAGTCCATGGTTTTTTGCAAAAAGCTTCAATTATTTAAAAATGCTCATACTGTGATGGTTGATAGTACTTGAAGAGTTCTTCAAGAATAAGTAATCAAATTGGATAAATTTGCTCTCCTTCAAAAGTTATGTGCGTTTCTAAATAAGTAAATAAAAATTTCTAGTGTGATTACCTGCACTGTATGATTGCTAGGTGCGTCAAATGTGGTGTGTACATTCCTTAGGCCAGGCCCTATCTGTGTACCAAATATCAAGCAAATCTGAGAGAATTTAACGTTTTGCCTAAAAAAACATGATGTATAGTCCATGGTTTTTTGCAAAAAGCTCCAATTATTGAAAAATGCTCATACTGTGGTGGTTGATAGTACTTTAAGAGACCTTCAAGAAAAAGTATTCAAATTGAATAAATTTGCTCTCCTTCAAAAGTTATGTGCATTTCTAGATAAGTAAAAAATATTTTTCTCTTTTGTGATTACTCACCCTGTGTGATAGCTAGGTGCGCCAAATTTGGTGTGTACATTCCTCAGGCCAAGCCCTATCTGTGTACCAAATATCAACCAAATCTGAGAGAACTTTACGTTTTGCCTAAAAAAACACTTGATGTATAATCCATGGTTTTTTGCAATAAGCTTCAATTATTTGAAAATGCTCTTGTTGTGATGGTTGATAGGGCTTGAAGAGACTTTCAAGAATAAGTAATCAAATTGAATAAACTTGCTCTCCTTCAAAAGTTATGTGTATTTCTAAAAAAGTAAAAAATATTTTTCTTGTGTGATTACTCACCCTGTATGATAGCTAGGTGCGCCGAATTTGGTGTGTACATTTCTCAGGCCAAGCCCTATCTGTGTATCAAATATCAACCAAATCTGAGAGAATTTTACGTTTTGCCTAAAAAAACACTCTATATATAGTCCATGGTTTTTTGCAAAAAGCTTCAATTCTTTAAAGATGCTCATACTGTGGTGATTGATAGTACTTCAAAAGACCTTCAAGAATAAGTAATCAAATTGAATAAATTTGCTCTCCTTCTAAAGTTATGTGCATTTCAAAATAAGTAAAAAATATATTTCTTGTGTGATTACTCACCCTGTATGATAGCTAGGTGTGCGAAATTTGGTGTGTACATTCCTCAGGCCAAGCCCTATCTGTGTATCAAATATCAACCAAATCTGAGAGAATTTTACGTTTTGCCTAAAAAAACACTCTATATATAGTCCATGGTTTTTTGCAAAAAGCTTCAATTCTTTAAAAATGCTCATACTGTGGTGGTTGATAGTACTTGAAGAGATCTTCAAGAATGAGTAATCAAATTGAATAAATTTGCTCTCCTTCAAAAGTTATGTGCATTTCTAAATAAATAACAATTTTTTTTCTTGTGTGATTAAACACCCTGTATGATAGCTAGGTGTGCCAAATTTTTTTTTTTTTTTTTTTTTGGAGGATGAAGCCCACATAGGTCTGAGACCTGTGCGTGGGTTATGAAATGGATGATGGTGATTGATGAGTTGGACCTACAGTTCTAGGTGGGTTCCGAACCACCGGGAAGTGATTTTACAGCAGAGAACAGTGTCTTTTTTTGCTGGCCAATCTAATCGGTCACCGTTACGAACAGGACCTAGGAGAACGCAGCTTATCTCTCTGATTGAACAGATACCTGCTACGGCTCGCGGCTATCACTTCCCTGAATTTGGTGTGAACATTCCTCAGGCCAAGCCCGATCTGTGTACCAAATATCAACCAAATGTGAGAGAATTTTACGTTTTGCCTAAAAAAACACTTGATGACATCAAGTGTCCATGGTTTTTTGCATAAAGCTTCAATTATTTAAAAATGCTCATACTGTGGTGGTTGATAGTACTTGCAGAGACCTTCATAAATAAGTAATCAAATTGAATAATTTAGCTCTCCTTCAAAAGTTATGTGCATTTCTAAATAAGTAAAAAATATTTTTCTTGTGTGATTACTCACCCTGTGTGATAGCTAGGTGCGCCAAATTTGGTGTGTACATTCCTCAGGCCAAGCCCTATCTGTGTACCAAATATCAACCAAATCTGAGAGAATTTTACGTTTTGCCTAAAAAAAAACTTGATGTATAGTCCATGGTTTTTAGCAAAAAGCTTCAATTATTTAGAAATGCTCATACTGTGGAGGTTGATAGTACTTGAAGAGAGCTTCAAGAATAAGTAATCAAATTTAATAAATTAGCTCTCCTTCAAAAGTTATGTGCGTTTCTAAATAAGTGAAAGAAAAAAAGTTCTAGTGTGATTACTTGCCCTGTATGATAGCTAGGTGCGTCAAATTTGGTGTGTACATTCCTCAGGCCAAGCCCTATCTGTGTACCAAACATCAACCAAATCTGAGATAATTTAAAGTTTTGCCTAAAAAAACATTCGATGGTTTTTGCAGAATGGTCCATGGTTTTTTGCAGAAAGCTTTATTTATTTGAAAATTCTCATACTGTGGTGGTTGATAGTACTTTAAGAGAGCTTCAAGAATAAGTAATCAAATTGATTAATTTGCTCTCCTTCAAAAGTTATGTGCATTTCTAAATAAGTAACAATTTTTTTTATTGTGTGATTACTCACCCTGTATGATGGCTAGGTGTGCCAAATTTGGTGTGTACATTCCTCAGGTCAAGCCCTATCTGTGTACCAAATATCAACCAAATCTGAGAGAATTTAACGTTTTGCCTAAAAAAACACTCGATGTATAGTCCATGGTTTTTTGCAAAAAGCTTCAATTATTTAAAAATGATCATACTGTGGTGGTTGATAGTACTATGAGAGAACTCCAAGAATAAGTAATAAAATTGAATAAATTTGCTCTCCTTCAAAAGTTATGTGCATTTCTAATCAAGTAGAAAATATTTTTCTTGTGTGATTACTCACCCTGTATGATAGCTAGGTGTGCCAAATTTGGTGTGTACACTCCTCAGGCGAAGCCCTATCTGTGTACCAAATATCAACCAAATCTGAGAGAATTTTACGTTTAGCCTAAAAAAACACTTGATGTATAGTCCATGGTTTTTTGCAAAAAGCTTCAATTATTTAGGAATGCTCATACTGTGGAGGTTGATAGTACTTGAAGAGAGCTTCAAGAATAAGTAATCAAATTGAATAAATTTGCTCTCCTTCAAAAGTTTTGTGCATTTCTAAATAAGTAAAAAATATTTTTCTGTTGTGATTACTCACCCTGTATGATAGCTAGGTGCGCCAAATTTGGTGTGTACATTCCTCAAGCCAAGCCCTATCTGTGTACCAAATATCGACCAAATCTGAAGAGAGTTTCACGTTTTGCCTGAAAAAACATTTGATGTATAGTCAATGGTTTTTTGCAAAAAGCTTCAATTATTTAAAAATGCTCATACTGTGGTGGTTGATAGTACTTGAAGAGACCTTCAAGAATAAGTAATCAAATTTAATAAATTTGCTCTCCTTCAAAAGATTTGTGCATTTCTAAATAAGTAAAAAATATATTTCTTTTGTGATTACTCACCCTGTATGATAGCTAGGTGCGCCAAATTTGGTGTGTACATTCCTCAGGCCAAGCCCTATCTGTGTACCAAATATCAACCAAATCTGAGAGAATTTTACGTTTTACCTAAAAAAAACACGATGTATAGTCCATGGTTTTTTGCAAAAAGCTTCAATCATTTAAGAATTCTCATACTGTGGTGGTTGATAGTACCTGAAGAGACCTTCAAGAATAAGTAATCAAATTGGATAAATTTGCTCTCCTTCAAAAGTTATGTGCATTTCTAAATATGTGAAAAATATTTTTCTTGTGTGATTACTCACTCTGTATGATAGCTAGGTGTGACAAATTTGGTGTGTACATTCCTCAGGCCAAGCCCTATCTATGTCCCAAACATCAACCAAATCTGAGAGAATTTTACGTTTTGCCTAAAAAAACACTTGATGTATAGTCCATGTTTTTTTGCAAAAAGCTTCAATTATTTGAAAATGCTCATACTGTGGTGGTTGATAGTACTTGAAGAGACCTTCATAAATAAGTAATCAAATTGAATAAATTTGCTCTCCTTCAAAAGTTATGTGCATTTATAAATAAGTAAAAAAAAATTTTTTGTAAGATTACTCACCCTGTATGATAGCTAGGAGTGCCAAATTTGATGTGGACATTCCTCAGGCCAAGCCCTATCTGTGTACCAAATATCAACCAAATCTGAGAAAATTTTACGTTTTGCCTAAAAAAACACTTGATGTATACAGTCCATGGTTTTTTGCAAAAAGCTTCAATTATTAAAAAATGCTCATACTGTGGTGGTTGATAGTACTTTGAGAGACCTTCAAGAATAAGTGATCAAATTGAATAAATTTGCTCTCCTTCAAAAGTTTTGTGCATTTCTAAATAAGTAAAAAAGATTTTTCTTGTGTGATTACTCTCCCTGTATGATAGCTAGGTGTGCCAAATTTGGTGTGTACATTCCTCAGGCCAAGCCCTTTCTGTGTACAAAATATCAACCAAATCTGAGAGAATTTTACGTTTTGCCTAAAAAAACACTTGATGTATAGTCCATGTTTTTTTGCAAATATCTTCAAATGTTCAAAAATGCTCATACTGTAGTGGTCGATAGTACTTGAAGAGACCTTCATGAATAAGTAATCAAATTGGATAAATTTGCTCTCCTTCAAAAGTTATGTGCATTTCTAAATAAGTGAAAAATATTTTTCTTGCGTGATTACTCACCCTGTTTGATAGCTAGGTAAGCCAAATTTGGTGTGTACATTTCTCAGGCCAAGCCCTATTTGTGTACCAAATATCAACCAAATCTGAGAGAATTTTACGTTTTGCCTAAAAAAACACTTGATGTATAGTCCATGGTTTTTTGCAAATATCTTCAGATGTTTAAAAATGCTCATACTGTGGTGGTTGATAGTACTTGAAGAGACCTTCAAGAATAAGTAATCAAATTGTATAAAGTTGCTCTCCTTCAAAAGTTATGTGCATTTCTGAATAAGTAACAAATATTCATCTTGTGTGATTACTCACCCTGTATGATAGCTAGGTGTGACAAATTTGATGTGTACATTCTTCAGGCCAAGCCCTATCTGTGTACCAAATATCAACCAAATCTGAGAGAATTTTACGTTTTGCCTAAAAAAACACTTGATGTATAGTCCATGTTTTTTTGCAAATATCTTCAAATGTTCAAAAATGCTCATACTGTGGTGGTCGATAGTACTTGAAGAGACCTTCATGAATAAGTAATCAAATTGGATAAATTTGCTCTCCTTCAAAAGTTATGTGCATTTCTAAATAAGTGAAAAATATTTTTCTTGCGTGATTACTCACCCTGTTTGATAGCTAGGTAAGCCAAATTTGGTGTGTACATTCCTCAGGCCAAGCCCTATCTGTGTACCAAACATCAACCAAATCTGAGAGAATTTAACGTTTTGCCTGAAAAAACACTTGATGTATAGTCCATGTTTTTTTGCAAAAAGCATCAATTATTTAAAAATGCTCATACTGTGGTTGTTGATAGTACTTGAAGAGACCTACATAAATAAGTAATCAAATTGAATAAATTTGCTCTCCTTCAAAAGTTATGTGCATTTCTAAATAAGTAAAAAATATTTTTCTTGCGTGATTACTCACCCTGTTTGATAGCTAGGTGAGTCAAATTTGGTGTGTACATTCCTCAGGCCAAGCCCTATTTGTGTACCAAATATCAACCAAATCTGAGAGAATTCTACGTTTTGCCTGAAGAAACACTTGATGTAAAGTCCATGGTTTTTTGCAAAAAGCATCAATTATTTGAAAATGCTGATACTGTGGTGGTTGATAGTACCTGAAGAGACCTTCAAGAATAAGTAATCAAATTGAATAAATTTGCTCTCCTTCAAAAGTTATGTGCATTTCTAAATAAGTAAAAAATATATTTCTTTTGTGATTACTCACCCTGTATGATAGCTAGGTGCGCCAAATTTGGTGTGTACATTCCTCAGGCCAAGCCCTATCTGTGTACCAAATATCAACCAAATCTGAGAGAATTTTACGTTTTACCTAAAAAAAACACGATGTATAGTCCATGGTTTTTTGCAAAAAGCTTCAATCATTTAAGAATTCTCATACTGTGGTGGTTGATAGTACCTGAAGAGACCTTCAAGAATAAGTAATCAAATTGGATAAATTTGCTCTCCTTCAAAAGTTATGTGCATTTCTAAATATGTGAAAAATATTTTTCTTGTGTGATTACTCACTCTGTATGATAGCTAGGTGTGACAAATTTGGTGTGTACATTCCTCAGGCCAAGCCCTATCTATGTCCCAAACATCAACCAAATCTGAGAGAATTTTACGTTTTGCCTAAAAAAACACTTGATGTATAGTCCATGTTTTTTTGCAAAAAGCTTCAATTATTTGAAAATGCTCATACTGTGGTGGTTGATAGTACTTGAAGAGACCTTCATAAATAAGTAATCAAATTGAATAAATTTGCTCTCCTTCAAAAGTTATGTGCATTTATAAATAAGTAAAAAAAAATTTCTTGTAAGATTACTCACCCTGTATGATAGCTAGGAGTGCCAAATTTGATGTGGACATTCCTCAGGCCAAGCCCTATCTGTGTACCAAATATCAACCAAATCTGAGAAAATTTTACGTTTTGCCTAAAAAAACACTTGATGTATACAGTCCATGGTTTTTTGCAAAAAGCTTCAATTATTAAAAAATGCTCATACTGTGGTGGTTGATAGTACTTTGAGAGACCTTCAAGAATAAGTGATCAAATTGAATAAATTTGCTCTCCTTCAAAAGTTTTGTGCATTTCTAAATAAGTAAAAAAGATTTTTCTTGTGTGATTACTCTCCCTGTATGATAGCTAGGTGTGCCAAATTTGGTGTGTACATTCCTCAGGCCAAGCCCTTTCTGTGTACAAAATATCAACCAAATCTGAGAGAATTTTACGTTTTGCCTAAAAAAACACTTGATGTATAGTCCATGTTTTTTTGCAAATATCTTCAAATGTTCAAAAATGCTCATACTGTAGTGGTCGATAGTACTTGAAGAGACCTTCATGAATAAGTAATCAAATTGGATAAATTTGCTCTCCTTCAAAAGTTATGTGCATTTCTAAATAAGTGAAAAATATTTTTCTTGCGTGATTACTCACCCTGTTTGATAGCTAGGTAAGCCAAATTTGGTGTGTACATTTCTCAGGCCAAGCCCTATTTGTGTACCAAATATCAACCAAATCTGAGAGAATTTTACGTTTTGCCTAAAAAAACACTTGATGTATAGTCCATGGTTTTTTGCAAATATCTTCAGATGTTTAAAAATGCTCATACTGTGGTGGTTGATAGTACTTGAAGAGACCTTCAAGAATAAGTAATCAAATTGTATAAAGTTGCTCTCCTTCAAAAGTTATGTGCATTTCTGAATAAGTAACAAATATTTATCTTGTGTGATTACTCACCCTGTATGATAGCTAGGTGTGACAAATTTGATGTGTACATTCTTCAGGCCAAGCCCTATCTGTGTACCAAATATCAACCAAATCTGAGAGAATTTTACGTTTTGCCTAAAAAAACACTTGATGTATAGTCCATGTTTTTTTGCAAATATCTTCAAATGTTCAAAAATGCTCATACTGTGGTGGTCGATAGTACTTGAAGAGACCTTCATGAATAAGTAATCAAATTGGATAAATTTGCTCTCCTTCAAAAGTTATGTGCATTTCTAAATAAGTGAAAAATATTTTTCTTGCGTGATTACTCACCCTGTTTGATAGCTAGGTAAGCCAAATTTGGTGTGTACATTCCTCAGGCCAAGCCCTATCTGTGTACCAAACATCAACCAAATCTGAGAGAATTTAACGTTTTGCCTGAAAAAACACTTGATGTATAGTCCATGTTTTTTTGCAAAAAGCATCAATTATTTAAAAATGCTCATACTGTGGTTGTTGATAGTACTTGAAGAGACCTACATAAATAAGTAATCAAATTGAATAAATTTGCTCTCCTTCAAAAGTTATGTGCATTTCTAAATAAGTAAAAAATATTTTTCTTGCGTGATTACTCACCCTGTTTGATAGCTAGGTGAGTCAAATTTGGTGTGTACATTCCTCAGGCCAAGCCCTATTTGTGTACCAAATATCAACCAAATCTGAGAGAATTCTACGTTTTGCCTGAAGAAACACTTGATGTAAAGTCCATGGTTTTTTGCAAAAAGCATCAATTATTTGAAAATGCTGATACTGTGGTGGTTGATAGTACCTGAAGAGACCTTCAAGAATAAGTAATCAAATTGAATAAATTTGCTCTCCTTCAAAAGTTATGTGCATTTCTAAATAAGTAAAAAATATTTTTCTTGTTTGATTACTCACCCTGTATGATAGATAGGTGCGCCAAATTTGGTGTGTACATTCCTTAGGCCAAGCTCTATCTGTGTACCAAATATCAACCAAATCTTATAGAATTTTACGTTTTGCCTAAAAAAACACTCGATGTATAGTCCATGGTTTTTTGCAAAAAGCTTCAATTATTTAAAAAATGCTCATACTGTGGTGGTTTATAGTACTTGAAGAGACCTTCATAAATAAGTAATCAAATTGAATAAATTTGCTCTCCTTCAAAAGTTATGTGCATTTCTAAATAAGTAAAAAAAATTTTCTTGTGTGATTACTCCCCCTGTATGATAGCTAGGAGTGCCAAATTTGGTGTGGACATTCCTCAGGCCAAGCCCTATCTGTGTACCAAATATCAACCAAATCTGAGAGAATTTCACGTTTTGCCTAAAAAAACGCTTGATGTATAGTCCATGGTTTTTTGCAAAAAGCTTCAATTATTTAAAAATGCTCATACTGTGGTGGTTGATAGTACTTGAAGAGACCTTCAAGAATAAGTGATCAAATTGAATAAATTCGCTCTCCTTCAAAAGTTTTGTGCATTTCTAAATAAGTAAAAAAGATTTTTCTTGTTTGATTACTCTCCCTGTATGATAGCTAGGAGTGTCAAATTTGATGTGGACATTACTCAGGCCAAGCCCTATCTGTGTACCAAATATCAACCAAATCTGAGAGAATTTTACGTTTTACCTAAAAAAACACTTGATGTATAGTCCATGGTTTTTTGCAAAAAGCTTCAATTATTAAAAAATGCTCATACTGTGGTGGTTGATAGTACTCTGAGAGACCTTCAAGAATAAGTAATCAAATTGAATAAATTTGCTCTCCTTCAAAAGTTTTGTGCATTTCTAAATAAGTAAAAAAGATTTTTCTTGGGTGATTACTCTCCCTGTATGATAGCTAGGTGTGCCAAATTTGGTGTGTACATTCCTCAGGCCAAGCCCTTTCTGTGTACAAAATATCAACCAAATCTGAGAGAATTTTACGTTTTGCCTAAAAAAACACTTGATGTATAGTCCATGTTTTTTTGCAAAAAGCATCAATTATTTAAAAATGCTCATACTGTGGTGGTTGATAGTACTTGAAGAGACCTACATAAATAAGTAATCAAATTGAATAAATTTGCTCTCCTTCAAAAGTTATGTGCATTTCTAAATAAGTAAAAAATATTTTTCTTGCGTGATTACTCACCCTGTTTGATAGCTAGGTGAGTCAAATTTGGTGTGTACATTCCTCAGGCCAAGCCCTATTTGTGTACCAAATATCAACCAAATCTGAGAGAATTCTACGTTTTGCCTGAAAAAACACTTGATGTAAAGTCCATGGTTTTTTGCAAAAAGCATCAATTATTTGAAAATGCTGATACTGTGGTGGTTGATAGTACCTGAAGAGACCTTCAAGAATAAGTAATCAAATTGAATAAATTTGTTCTCCTTCAAAAGTTATGTGCATTTCTAAATAAGTAAAAAATATTTTTCTTGTTTGATTACTCACCCTGTATGATAGATAGGTGCGCCAAATTTGGTGTGTACATTCCTTAGGCCAAGCTCTATCTGTGTACCAAATATCAACCAAATCTTATAGAATTTTACGTTTTGCCTAAAAAAACACTCGATGTATAGTCCATGGTTTTTTGCAAAAAGCTTCAATTATTTAAAAAATGCTCATACTGTGGTGGTTTATAGTACTTGGAGAGACCTTCATAAATAAGTAATCAAATTGAATAAATTTGCTCTCCTTCAAAAGTTATGTGCATTTCTAAATAAGTAAAAAAAGATTTTCTTGTGTGATTACTCCCCCTGTATGATAGCTAGGAGTGCCAAATTTGGTGTGGACATTCCTCAGGCCAAGCCCTATCTGTGTACCAAATATCAATCAAATCTGAGAGAATTTAACGTTTTGCCTAAAAAAACATGATGTATAGTCCATGGTTTTTTGCAAAAAGCTCCAATTATTGAAAAATGCTCATACTGTGGTGGTTGATAGTACTTTAAGAGACCTTCAAGAAAAAGTATTCAAATTGAATAAATTTGCTCTCCTTCAAAAGTTATGTGCATTTCTAGATAAGTAAAAAATATTTTTCTCTTTGGTGATTACTCACCCTGTGTGATAGCTAGGTGCGCCAAATTTGGTGTGTACATTCCTCAGGCCAAGCCCTATCTGTGTACCAAATATCAACCAAATCTGAGAGAACTTTACGTTTTGCCTAAAAAAACACTTGATGTATAGTCCATGGTTTTTGCAATAAGCTTCAATTATTTAAAAATGCTCTTGTTGTGATGGTTGATAGGGCTTGAAGAGACTTTCAAGAATAAGTAATCAAATTGAATAAACTTGCTCTCCTTCTAAAGTTATGTGCATTTCAAAATAAGTAAAAAATATATTTCTTGTGTGATTACTCACCCTGTATGATAGCTAGGTGTGCGAAATTTGGTGTGTACATTCCTCAGGCCAAGCCCTATCTGTGTACCAAATATCAACCAAATCTGAGAGAATTTTACGTTTTGCCTAAAAAAACACTCTATGTATAGTCCATGGTTTTTTGCAAAAAGCTTCAATTCTTTAAAGATGCTCATACTGTGCTGATTGATAGTACTTCAAAAGACCTTCAAGAATAAGTAATCAAATTGAATAAATTTGCTCTCCTTCTAAAGTTATGTGCATTTCAAAATAAGTAAAAAATATATTTCTTGTGTGATTACTCACCCTGTATGATAGCTAGGTGTGCGAAATTTGGTGTGTACATTCCTCAGGCCAAGCCCTATCTGTGTATCAAATATCAACCAAATCTGAGAGAATTTTACGTTTTGCCTAAAAAAACACTCTATATATAGTCCATGGTTTTTTGCAAAAAGCTTCAATTCTTTAAAAATGCTCATACTGTGGGGATTGATAGTACTTAAAGAGATCTTCAAGAATAAGTAATCAAATTGAATAAATTTGCTCTCCTTCAAAAGTTATGTGCATTTCTAAATAAGTAACAATTTTTTTTCTTGTGTGATTAAACACCCTGTATGATAGCTAGGTGTGCCAAATTTTTTTTTTTTTTTTTTTTGGAGGATGAAGCCCACATAGGTCTGAGACCTGTGCGTGGGTAATGAAATGGATGATGGTGATTGATGAGTTGGACCTACAGTTCTAGGTGGGTTCCGAACCACCGGGAAGTGATTTTACAGCAGAGAACAGTGTCTTTTTTTGCTGGCCAATCTAATCGGTCACCGTTACGAACAGGACCTAGGAGAACGCAGCTTATCTCTCTGATTGAACAGATACCTGCTACGGCTCGCGGCTATCACTTCCCTGAATTTGGTGTGAACATTCCTCAGGCTAAGCCCGATCTGTGTACCAAATATCAACCAAATGTGAGAGAATTTTACGTTTTGCCTAAAAAAAAACTTGATGTATAGTCCATGGTTTTTAGCAAAAAGCTTCAATTATTTAGAAATGCTCATACTGTGGAGGTTGATAGTACTTGAAGAGAGCTTCAAGAATAAGTAATCAAATTGAATAAATTTGCTCTCCTTCAAAAGTTTTGTGCATTTCTAAATAAGTAAAAAAGATTTTTCTTGGGTGATTACTCTCCCTGTATGATAGCTAGGTGTGCCAAATTTGTGTGTACATTCCTCAGGCCAAGCCCTATCTGTGTACCGAATATCAACCAAATCTGAGAGAATTTTACGTTTTGCCTAAAAGAACACTTGATGTATAGTCCATGGTTTTTTGCAAAAAGCTTCAATTATTAAAAAATGCTCATACTGTGGTGGTTGATAGTACTCTGAGAGACCTTCAAGAATAAGTAATCAAATTGAATAAATTTGCTCTCCTTCAAAAGTTTTGTGCATTTCTAAATAAGTAAAAAAGATTTTTCTTGGGTGATTACTCTCCCTGTATGATAGCTAGGTGTGCCAAATTTGGTGTGTACATTCCTCAGGCCAAGCCCTTTCTGTGTACAAAATATCAACCAAATCTGAGAGAATTTTACGTTTTGCCTAAAAAAACACTTGATGTATAGTCCATGTTTTTTTGCAAATATCTTCAAATGTTCAAAAATGCTCATACTGTAGTGGTCGATAGTACTTGAAGAGACCTTCATGAATAAGTAATCAAATTGAATAAATTTGCTCTCCTTCAAGAGTTATGTGCATTTCTAAATAAGTAAAAAATATTTTTCTTGCGTGATTACTCACCCTGTTTGATAGCTAGGTGAGTCATATTTGGTGTGTACATTCCTCAGGCCAAGCCCTATTTGTGTACCAAATATCAACCAAATCTGAGAGAATTCTACGTTTTGCCTGAAAAAACACTTGATGTAAAGTCCATGGTTTTTTGCAAAAAGCATCAATTATTTGAAAATGCTGATACTGTGGTGGTTGATAGTACCTGAAGAGACCTTCAAGAATAAGTAATCAAATTGAATAAATTTGTTCTCCTTCAAAAGTTATGTGCATTTCTAAATAAGTAAAAAATATTTTTCTTGTTTGATTACTCACCCTGTATGATAGATAGGTGCGCCAAATTTGGTGTGTACATTCCTTAGGCCAAGCTCTATCTGTGTACCAAATATCAACCAAATCTTATAGAATTTTACGTTTTGCCTAAAAAAACACTCGATGTATAGTCCATGGTTTTTTGCAAAAAGCTTCAATTATTTAAAAAATGCTCATACTGTGGTGGTTTATAGTACTTGAAGAGACCTTCATAAATAAGTAATCAAATTGAATAAATTTGCTCTCCTTCAAAAGTTATGTGCATTTCTAAATAAGTAAAAAAAGATTTTCTTGTGTGATTACTCCCCCTGTATGATAGCTAGGAGTGCCAAATTTTGTGTGGACATTCCTCAGGCCAAGCCCTATCTGTGTACCAAATATCAATCAAATCTGAGAGAATTTAACGTTTTGCCTAAAAAAACATGATGTATAGTCCATGGTTTTTTGCAAAAAGCTCCAATTATTGAAAAATGCTCATACTGTGGTGGTTGATAGTACTTTAAGAGACCTTCAAGAAAAAGTATTCAAATTGAATAAATTTGCTCTCCTTCAAAAGTTATGTGCATTTCTAGATAAGTAAAAAATATTTTTCTCTTTGGTGATTACTCACTCTGTGTGATAGCTAGGTGCGCCAAATTTGGTGTGTACATTCCTCAGGCCAAGCCCTATCTGTGTACCAAATATCAACCAAATCTGAGAGAACTTTACGTTTTGCCTAAAAAAACACTTGATGTATAGTCCATGGTTTTTTGCAATAAGCTTCAATTATTTAAAAATGCTCTTGTTGTGATGGTTGATAGGGCTTGAAGAGACTTTCAAGAATAAGTAATCAAATTGAATAAACTTGCTCTCCTTCTAAAGTTATGTGCATTTCAAAATAAGTAAAAAATATATTTCTTGTGTGATTACTCACCCTGTATGATAGCTAGGTGTGCGAAATTTGGTGTGTACATTCCTCAGGCCAAGCCCTATCTGTGTACCAAATATCAACCAAATCTGAGAGAATTTTACGTTTTGCCTAAAAAAACACTCTATGTATAGTCCATGGTTTTTTGCAAAAAGCTTCAATTCTTTAAAGATGCTCATACTGTGCTGATTGATAGTACTTCAAAAGACCTTCAAGAATAAGTAATCAAATTGAATAAATTTGCTCTCCTTCTAAAGTTATGTGCATTTCAAAATAAGTAAAAAATATATTTCTTGTGTGATTACTCACCCTGTATGATAGCTAGGTGTGCGAAATTTGGTGTGTACATTCCTCAGGCCAAGCCCTATCTGTGTATCAAATATCAACCAAATCTGAGAGAATTTTACGTTTTGCCTAAAAAAACACTCTATATATCGCACTCCCAGTAAAACACTGTCGTAAGTTCAGAATCATGATTTTGCAGTAGAGCACTTTGATGTTCTCACCACATACAAAACATACAAATACTATCTCCACAATCCATGTATCATCATGATATTTGGCAGTGATCATTGTAATGGTTATATGGAGGCATCAGTATCATTTTTCATTCAAAAATGTATCATACGTTGATAAAAACTCACATACGACAATATTCTGCTGGAAAAAAAAGTTATTTGAGTGACTTACTACAGTGTATTTCTAGGGAATGAATGAATTCTCTTGACTTTCTTATGAATAACAAACTCCTCTATTTACACAATATTCTTGTTTTAGTACAATAGATGCATATAACATATTAAATTGCATTTGCTCAAGCATAGCATTAGCCTACATTACAAAAATACAAATTACATCTTAATTACACACTTTTAATTTGTAAGTTATTATGTTTAATAATTCTTTTACTCATTCCATGCAGTTTCTTGCTTTCTCCACTTACTGTAAAATAATTAATAAAATATTACAAAAATATTTAACATTGAAAAAGCAAAAATATTGGAAATTAGTAATTCCTAATTTATATCATTACATTAAATACAATGATTTTACAGTAACAGCTTTCATTGCAATAATACATTATAACACCTAAATTACATGCATATAAGCTGTAAGTTATTATGCTTATTATCTAATCATAGTAATAATAAAAATTGAAAAAAAGTTAAATAATATTAAACATGAGAAATATTCTGTGATATTACAATAAAATAAAATAACTATTGTTGCAGATTTTAGATACTACTTTTAAAACTATTGTGGCTATGCTTGAAATCAACAAGTAATAGTTACAAGAGAAATCTTATACAACAAAATATAATTAGCAACATACTGTACCAGATGCTTGTAACTTTTACACAAACCCAAATTATTGGTTACAGTTGATAAATGAAATGGGTTACTAACAAATAGTTGAAAAAGAAAAATATTGTAACTATATTTTATTCTATTTGGTAAACTCTGTTTGCATTCATTTACTTTAGGAGTTATTTAGCTCAAATATTGCTTTCATGTAGTTCTAAGGCTGTTATAAAAGCTATGATAAGCAGCTGGGATATGATTCATCTGACAAAGTTGTAATAAATCTTTTTTCTTTTCAATTGAAATTTTTGGTGGTATTTTACTGTATGCATTTTCGAGAATGTAATCATTATCGTAATCACAGTGTCTAGTGCTCCTCCGTCTCAAGTTGATAATTTTATATGCTGAGTCAAAACTAGTTTTATATTGTAAGCTATGTGTATTTTCTTTTGAAATACGAAATTCTTTTACTTCATTCCATACCACCTTTTCATTGTATTCGTCCAAACTATAGTTTTTGCCTACTTGATTAGAAAGCAATTTTAAATCAAAAAAGTCACTTGTTTGCATCTCCACAACACTGTAAGGTTTACCAGTCTTTTTACTTAATTTCACTACTGTGACCATTTGACTGGGTACATAAATCGGCCCACTTTTCAAAGCTCTCGATTTTTGCTTCTCAATGATAGAGTGCATCCCATCACCTTCATTCTGAGTATGACCGACGGTTAAATATTTGTGACATATACTTTTCAAATTTGGCTTCATAGATAGAATATAAAAATATGCTGCCAGTAAATATTTGTTTTTGTTTTGACCTCCGCAATTGTCACTATAAAATATTATATCTGTCACTTCATCAAAATTATTCAATGAAAGAAGTTTATGAACACAGCTTCCAATTTCATTTGCACCTCTCCCTCCTAACGATTCATCCCAAATGAAACAGAACCCATCTTTATTTGGAATGTCATAAACGGTGAAATTGTACATTGACAGCTTACGTTTATAATAGAATGTTGTTACATCACCAGCTGGAATCGACAAAACAGCTTGCAAGTCGAAAACAAATACCTTCACCTTCCCATTTGATTCATTTGCCACCTTCAAGTCATTCGTTTTTTCTTCCCTAGCTCTGTTTTTCTCTGCTTGGTGTGCTTCAAACTTTTCTTTCTCATTACATTTCTGTTCAGGCGACAAATTCTTGAAACCTTCACAAACAGAACACTGGTCTTTTTTTGGTTTAAAGAACCCAATATTAAATTCGGTATTAAAAATTTTCTCATACAGGTATTGCTTGCCAAATAATCTTCCTGTCTCCTCACATTTTTTTAAGTACAGTCTAAACATTTCGGAAATACACAAACTTCCATCAATGAATTTTCTTTTTGTTTGCGCTCGTAGATAATGAGATTCAATTGCAGGGAATGAATTGATATGTGCTCTTATGTCATTTGTTATTTCATCATCTAGCTTTCGATGGGAGCCATGCCTACCCCTAGAATCTCTCTCTATAATACCTGAAGCATTCCTCTTATTCCAAGCTGTATAAATGTACCTTTCTGATATACCAAACGTATTCAGAAAATATTTCTTACAGACTTTAAATTCGACATTATGGATCTCAATACAATAAGAAAAATTATTTTTCCGTGTACTGCCTTCTTTTTTTGATTTACATTCTATAGATGACATACATTTAACAATGAAGTCTCTTTGACGATCTATATTTCCTAGTTTCCAAAAGTTGTGAAAAAGTTCTACTCGTTTATCTTCTGGAACTCTTTCTGCACACTTTATACGACAATTGATACAGGTCGGCTTCATCTTTCTTGCTTCAATAAGTTTACCTCCTTTGGCTGTATATGACTGTCCAGTGTTTCTCTTGATCTTCTTCTTATTGTCCTTCCAGGTTTCAGGATGTCGGATTCGTTTCCTGCCTCTTTTTATGTCAATTTCAGTATTGTGACCTTGAATAGAAATCAAACAATAATAATATCAGAAGTAACTCAGGATATAAATATTAATTATTAAATAGAATGTAGCAAATATGTTTGTATTTAAAGCGTTGCTACACCAATCATCCAATCACCATGGAACTTTGGAAAATTCTGGTACACCCCTTCAACTATTAAAGGCATAGCACCTGATCTTTCCTACTATTATTGTAAGGAAACCTTTTGAAAAAATCTACAGTTCTCTATTCCTGCAGTAGGCTATAGCAGTAACAAACAAAAATACATGGAAAACCAGGTCTTCATTCTCATCATATTAGATGAAAATAAAAAATGTATGATGAAAAATTAGATCCATTTCAGAGAATCTACAGAGTATTTTACTTATTATAAGACTATGAAAATATTCTGTCGTTCATCTAGCATTCAACACAGGCCTTCTTAGTGCTTCTGTAGGTGAACGGCTGCAGCTTGCATCACTATAAATGGTTTTTGTCAATATTAGATAGTAATTTTCCATAGTATAGTTCATTGTGCCACTTTCTGTCTACAGGTGGTCCACAGACCAATTTCGTACTGTCATTTATGATGCAGGCTTTACTAGATATTCAAATAAAGCATAATGAGGAAGACAAAATCAAAAATTCTATTTGTGAATAGAACATCTACTATGAATGGTCTATCAGCTATAATTCACTGATAAATGTTTCATGATACAGAATGTTATCAACAGGAAGTTTTTATGAAGTAGATTATCAAGTCAATTGATTTCTTCATTCATATACATGCTCAAAGCATGTGTTAACCGTTTTTGGAGAAAAGTAACTTTCAAACCTATTCAGAGATAGTAATAATTATTTGTTTGTTGGAAGAATAGTAATCTGCAAACATATCAAGAGAGATTAATTTTTAGGTAGTTACCTATTATTGATTTTTTACTGACCTGTTTCTTCAGAAATCTCATAAATTCTTGCGTTCTCTGGAGTTTGTGATGGAAAGTTCTCTGGGAACAACTCAGTGGAATTCTCTTCTTTACCTTCAAGTCTTGCTAAATCGCACAAAATTTGTCCTCTGCTAGTCATTTTAGAGACTCCAAACAACCATGCAGGACCATGTGGTGAATTTGTTGTATAAGTGACAGCTTCAGGAATGCGAGATCCTTCTGCCAAGAGCAGACATACGACAGAGTAACCAACTCAATCATTGCAAATGCCCAGTCAAAAACTGGAGTAACTCAGATGCGACACTGTTTTACCAGCAAATCGAGGCGTTATCATCATGATCCCTAGAAAAACACTGGAGTAAAAACTTACGACAGTGTTTGACTGCAAGCATAACCGAATTTTCAAAAATAAAATAATGAATTAACTCAAATAACTTTTTTTAAACTTGGAATAGACATACAACGTTATTTTACTATAAGCTACAGTCATTTCTGAACGTAAGGATGGTCGTAACTCAAAAATGAAAAAAATCGACTTACGACAGTATTTCACTGGGAGTGCGATATAGTCCATGGTTTTTTGCAAAAAGCTTCAATTCTTTAAAAATGCTCATACTGTGGGGATTGATAGTACTTAAAGAGATCTTCAAGAATAAGTAATCAAATTGAATAAATTTGCTCTCCTTCAAAAGTTATGTGCATTTCTAAATAAGTAACAATTTTTTTTCTTGTGTGATTAAACACCCTGTATGATAGCTAGGTGTGCCAAATTTTTTTTTTTTTTTTTTTTGGAGGATGAAGCCCACATAGGTCTGAGACCTGTGCGTGGGTAATGAAATGGATGATGGTGATTGATGAGTTGGACCTACAGTTCTAGGTGGGTTCCGAACCACCGGGAAGTGATTTTACAGCAGAGAACAGTGTCTTTTTTTGCTGGCCAATCTAATCGGTCACCGTTACGAACAGGACCTAGGAGAACGCAGCTTATCTCTCTGATTGAACAGATACCTGCTACGGCTCGCGGCTATCACTTCCCTGAATTTGGTGTGAACATTCCTCAGGCTAAGCCCGATCTGTGTACCAAATATCAACCAAATGTGAGAGAATTTTACGTTTTGCCTAAAAAAAAACTTGATGTATAGTCCATGGTTTTTAGCAAAAAGCTTCAATTATTTAGAAATGCTCATACTGTGGAGGTTGATAGTACTTGAAGAGAGCTTCAAGAATAAGTAATCAAATTGAATAAATTAGCTCTCCTTCAAAAGTTATGTGCGTTTCTAAATAAGTGAAAGAAAAAAAGTTCTAGTGTGATTACTTGCCCTGTATGATAGCTAGGTGCGTCAAATTTGGTGTGTACATTCCTCAGGCCAAGCCCTATCTGTGTACCAAATATCAACCAAATCTGAGATAATTTAAAGTTTTGCCTAAAAAAACATTCGATGGTTTTTGCAGAATGGTCCATGGTTTTTTGCAGAAAGCTTTAATTATTTGAAAATTCTCATACTGTGGTGGTTGATAGTACTTTAAGAGAGCTTCAAGAATAAGTAATCAAATTGAATAATTTGCTCTCCTTCAAAAGTTATGTGCATTTCTAAATAAGTAACAATTTTTTTTCTTGTGTGATTACTCACCCTGTATGATGGCTAGGTGTGCCAAATTTGGTGTGTACATTCCTCAGGTCAAGCCCTATCTGTGTACCAAATATCAACCAAATCTGAGAGAATTTAACGTTTTGCCTAAAAAAACACTCGATGTATAGTCCATGGTTTTTTGCAAAAAGCTTCAATTATTTAAAAATGCTCATACTGTGATGGTTGATAGTACTTGAAGAGTTCTTCAAGAATAAGTAATCAAATTGGATAAATTTGCTCTCCTTCAAAAGTTATGTGCGTTTCTAAATAAGTAAATAAAAATTTCTAGTGTGATTACCTGCACTGTATGATTGCTAGGTGCGTCAAATGTGGTGTGTACATTCCTTAGGCCAGGCCCTATCTGTGTACCAAATATCAAGCAAATCTGAGAGAATTTAACGTTTTGCCTAAAAAAACATGATGTATAGTCCATGGTTTTTTGCAAAAAGCTCCAATTATTGAAAAATGCTCATACTGTGGTGGTTGATAGTACTTTAAGAGACCTTCAAGAAAAAGTATTCAAATTGAATAAATTTGCTCTCCTTCAAAAGTTATGTGCATTTCTAGATAAGTAAAAAATATTTTTCTCTTTTGTGATTACTCACCCTGTGTGATAGCTAGGTGCGCCAAATTTGGTGTGTACATTCCTCAGGCCAAGCCCTATCTGTGTACCAAATATCAACCAAATCTGAGAGAACTTTACGTTTTGCCTAAAAAAACACTTGATGTATAATCCATGGTTTTTTGCAATAAGCTTCAATTCTTTAAAAATGCTCTTGTTGTGATGGTTGATAGGGCTTGAAGAGACTTTCAAGAATAAGTAATCAAATTGAATAAACTTGCTCTCCTTCAAAAGTTATGTGTATTTCTAAAAAAGTAAAAAATATTTTTCTTGTGTGATTACTCACCCTGTATGATAGCTAGGTGCGCCAAATTTGGTGTGTACATTTCTCAGGCCAAGCCCTATCTGTGTATCAAATATCAACCAAATCTGAGAGAATTTTACGTTTTGCCTAAAAAAACACTCTATGTATAGTCCATGGTTTTTTGCAAAAAGCTTCAATTCTTTAAAGATGCTCATACTGTGGTGATTGATAGTACTTCAAAAGACCTTCAAGAATAAGTAATCAAATTGAATAAATTTGCTCTCCTTCTAAAGTTATGTTTATTTCAAAATAAGTAAAAAATATATTTCTTGTGTGATTACTCACCCTGTATGATAGCTAGGTGTGCGAAATTTGGTGTGTACATTCCTCAGGCCAAGCCCTATCTGTGTATCAAATATCAACCAAATCTGAGAGAATTTTACGTTTTGCCTAAAAAAACACTCTATATATAGTCCATGGTTTTTTGCAAAAAGCTTCAATTCTTTAAAAATGCTCATACTGTGGGGATTGATAGTACTTAAAGAGATCTTCAAGAATAAGTAATCAAATTGAATAAATTTGCTCTCCTTCAAAAGTTATGTGCATTTCTAAATAAGTAACAATATTTTTTCTTGTGTGATTAAACACCCTGTATGATAGCTAGGTGTGCCAAATTTTTTTTTTTTTTTTTTTGGAGGATGAAGCCCACATAGGTCTGAGACCTGTGCGTGGGTAATGAAATGGATGATGGTGATTGATGAGTTGGACCTACAGTTCTAGGTGGGTTCCGAACCACCGGGAAGTGATTTTACAGCAGAGAACAGTGTCTTTTTTTGCTGGCCAATCTAATCGGTCACCGTTACGAACAGGACCTAGGAGAACGCAGCTTATCTCTCTGATTGAACAGATACCTGCTACGGCTCGCGGCTATCACTTCCCTGAATTTGGTGTGAACATTCCTCAGGCCAAGCCCGATCTGTGTACCAAATATCAACCAAATGTGAGAGAATTTTACGTTTTGCCTAAAAAAACACTTGATGACATCAAGTGTCCATGGTTTTTTGCATAAAGCTTCAATTATTTAAAAATGCTCATACTGTGGTGGTTGATAGTACTTGCAGAGACCTTCATAAATAAGTAATCAAATTGAATAATTTAGCTCTCCTTCAAAAGTTATGTGCATTTCTAAATAAGTAAGAAATATTTTTCTTGTGTTTACTCACCCTGTGTGATAGCTAGGTGCGCCAAATTTGGTGTGTACATTCCTCAGGCCAAGCCCTATCTGTGTACCAAATATCAACCAAATCTGAGAGAATTTTACGTTTTGCCTAAAAAAAAACTTGATGTATAGTCCATGGTTTTTAGCAAAAAGCTTCAATTATTTAGAAATGCTCATACTGTGGAGGTTGATAGTACTTGAAGAGAGCTTCAAGAATAAGTAATCAAATTGAATAAATTAGCTCTCCTTCAAAAGTTATGTGCGTTTCTAAATAAGTGAAAGAAAAAAAGTTCTAGTGTGATTACTTGCCCTGTATGATAGCTAGGTGCGTCAAATTTGGTGTGTACATTCCTCAGGCCAAGCCCTATCTGTGTACCAAACATCAACCAAATCTGAGATAATTTAAAGTTTTGCCTAAAAAAACATTCGATGGTTTTTGCAGAATGGTCCATGGTTTTTTGCAGAAAGCTTTAATTATTTGAAAATTCTCATACTGTGGTGGTTGATAGTACTTTAAGAGAGCTTCAAGAATAAGTAATCAAATTGAATAATTTGCTCTCCTTCAAAAGTTATGTGCATTTCTAAATAAGTAACAATTTTTTTTCTTGTGTGATTACTCACCCTGTATGATGGCTAGGTGTGCCAAATTTGGTGTGTACATTCCTCAGGTCAAGCCCTATCTGTGTACCAAATATCAACCAAATCTGAGAGAATTTAACGTTTTGCCTAAAAAAACACTCGATGTATAGTCCATGGTTTTTTGCAAAAAGCTTCAATTATTTAAAAATGATCATACTGTGGTGGTTGATAGTACTATGAGAGAACTCCAAGAATAAGTAATCAAATTGAATAAATTTGCTCTCCTTCAAAAGTTATGTGCATTTCTAATCAAGTAAAAAATATTTTTCTTGTGTGATTACTCACCCTGTATGATAGCTAGGTGTGCCAAATTTGGTGTGTACACACCTCAGGCGAAGCCCTATCTGTGTACCAAATATCAACCAAATCTGAGAGAATTTTACGTTTAGCCTAAAAAAACACTTGATGTATAGTCCATGGTTTTTTGCAAAAAGCTTCAATTATTTAGAAATGCTCATACTGTGGAGGTTGATAGTACTTGAAGAGAGCTTCAAGAATAAGTAATCAAATTGAATAAATTTGCTCTCCTTCAAAAGTTTTGTGCATTTCTAAATAAGTAAAAAATATTTTTCTGTTGTGATTACTCACCCTGTATGATAGCTAGGTGCGCCAAATTTGGTGTGTACATCCCTCAAGCCAAGCCCTATCTGTGTACCAAATATCGACCAAATCTGAAGAGAGTTTCACGTTTTGCCTGAAAAAACATTTGATGTATAGTCAATGGTTTTTTGCAAAAAGCTTCAATTATTTTAAAATGCTCATACTGTGGTGGTTGATAGTACTTGAAGAGACCTTCAAGAATAAGTAATCAAATTTAATAAATTTGCTCTCCTTCAAAAGATTTGTGCATTTCTAAATAAGTAAAAAATATATTTCTTTTGTGATTACTCACCCTGTATGATAGCTAGGTGCGCCAAATTTGGTGTGTACATTCCTCAGGCCAAGCCCTATCTGTGTACCAAATATCAACCAAATCTGAGAGAATTTTACGTTTTACCTAAAAAAACACGATGTATAGTCCATGGTTTTTTGCAAAAAGCTTCAATTATTTTAAAATTCTCATACTGTGGTGGTTGATAGTACCTGAAGAGACCTTCAAGAATAAGTAATCAAATTGGATAAATTTGCTCTCCTTCAAAAGTTATGTGCATTTCTAAATATGTGAAAAATATTTTTCTTGTGTGATTACTCACTCTGTATGATAGCTAGGTGTGACAAATTTGGTGTGTACATTCCTCAGGCCAAGCCCTATCTGTGTCCCAAACATCAACCAAATCTGAGAGAATTTTACGTTTTGCCTAAAAAAACACTTGATGTATAGTCCATGTTTTTTTGCAAAAAGCTTCAATTATTTGAAAATGCTCATACTGTGGTGGTTGATAGTACTTGAAGAGACCTTCATAAATAAGTAATCAAATTGAATAAATTTGCTCTCCTTCAAAAGTTATGTGCATTTATAAATAAGTAAAAAAAAATTTCTTGTAAGATTACTCACCCTGTATGATAGCTAGGAGTGCCAAATTTGATGTGGACATTCCTCAGGCCAAGCCCTATCTGTGTACCAAATATCAACCAAATCTGAGAAAATTTTACGTTTTGCCTAAAAAAACACTTGATGTATACAGTCCATGGTTTTTTGCAAATATCTTCAGATGTTTAAAAATGCTCATACTGTGGTGGTTGATAGTACTTGAAGAGACCTTCAAGAATAAGTAATCAAATTGTATAAAGTTGCTCTCCTTCAAAAGTTATGTGCATTTCTGAATAAGTAACAAATATTTATCTTGTGTGATTACTCACCCTGTATGATAGCTAGGTGTGACAAATTTGATGTGTACATTCTTCAGGCCAAGCCCTATCTGTGTACCAAATATCAACCAAATCTGAGAGAATTTTACGTTTTGCCTAAAAAAACACTTGATGTATAGTCCATGTTTTTTTGCAAATATCTTCAAATGTTCAAAAATGCTCATACTGTGGTGGTCGATAGTACTTGAAGAGACCTTCATGAATAAGTAATCAAATTGGATAAATTTGCTCTCCTTCAAAAGTTATGTGCATTTCTAAATAAGTGAAAAATATTTTTCTTGCGTGATTACTCACCCTTTTTGATAGCTAGGTAAGCCAAATTTGGTGTGTACATTCCTCAGGCCAAGCCCTATCTGTGTACCAAACATCAACCAAATCTGAGAGAATTTAACGTTTTGCCTAAAAAAACACTTGATGTATAGTCCATGTTTTTTTGCAAAAAGCATCAATTATTTAAAAATGCTCATACTGTGGTGGTTGATAGTACTTGAAGAAACCTACATAAATAAGTAATCAAATTGAATAAATTTGCTCTCCTTCAAAAGTTATGTGCATTTCTAAATAAGTAAAAAATATTTTTCTTGCGTGATTACTCACCCTGTTTGATAGCTAGGTGAGTCAAATTTGGTGTGTACATTCCTCAGGCCAAGCCCTATTTGTGTACCAAATATCAACCAAATCTGAGAGAATTCTACGTTTTGCCTGAAAAAACACTTGATGTAAAGTCCATGGTTTTTTGCAAAAAGCATCAATTATTTGAAAATGCTGATACTGTGGTGGTTGATAGTACCTGAAGAGACCTTCAAGAATAAGTAATCAAATTGAATAAATTTGCTCTCCTTCAAAAGTTATGTGCATTTCTAAATAAGTAAAAAATATTTTTCTTGTTTGATTACTCACCCTGTATGATAGATAGGTGCGCCAAATTTGGTGTGTACATTCCTTAGGCCAAGCTCTATCTGTGTACCAAATATCAACCAAATCTTATAGAATTTTACGTTTTGCCTAAAAAAACACTCGATGTATAGTCCATGGTTTTTTGCAAAAAGCTTCAATTATTTAAAAAATGCTCATACTGTGGTGGTTTATAGTACTTGAAGAGACCTTCATAAATAAGTAATTAAATTGAATAAATTTGCTCTCCTTCAAAAGTTATGTGCATTTCTAAATAAGTAAAAAAAATTTTCTTGTGTGATTACTCCCCCTGTATGATAGCTAGGAGTGCCAAATTTGGTGTGGACATTCCTCAGGCCAAGCCCTATCTGTGTACCAAATATCAACCAAATCTGAGAGAATTTCACGTTTTGCCTAAAAAAACACTTGATGTATAGTCCATGGTTTTTTGCAAAAAGCTTCAATTATTTAAAAATGCTCATACTGTGGTGGTTGATAGTACTTGAAGAGACCTTCAAGAATAAGTGATCAAATTGAATAAATTCGCTCTCCTTCAAAAGTTTTGTGCATTTCTAAATAAGTAAAAAAGATTTTTCTTGTGTGATTACTCTCCCTGTATGATAGCTAGGAGTGTCAAATTTGATGTGGACATTACTCAGGCCAAGCCCTATCTGTGTACCAAATATCAACCAAATCTGAGAGAATTTTACGTTTTGCCTAAAAAAACACTTGATGTATAGTCCATGGTTTTTTGCAAAAAGCTTCAATTATTAAAAAATGCTCATACTGTGGTGGTTGATAGTACTCTGAGAGACCTTCAAGAATAAGTAATCAAATTGAATAAATTTGCTCTCCTTCAAAAGTTTTGTGCATTTCTAAATAAGTAAAAAAGATTTTTCTTGGGTGATTACTTTCCCTGTATGATAGCTAGGTGTGCCAAATTTGGTGTGTACATTCCTCAGGCCAAGCCCTTTCTGTGTACAAAATATCAACCAAATCTGAGAGAATTTTACGTTTTGCCTAAAAAAACACTTGATGTATAGTCCATGTTTTTTTGCAAATATCTTCAAATGTTCAAAAATGCTCATACTGTAGTGGTCGATAGTACTTGAAGAGACCTTCATGAATAAGTAATCAAATTGAATAAATTTGCTCTCCTTCAAAAGTTATGTGCATTTCTAAATAAGTAAAAAATATTTTTCTTGCGTGATTACTCACCCTGTTTGATAGCTAGGTGAGTCAAATTTGGTGTGTACATTCCTCAGGCCAAGCCCTATTTGTGTACCAAATATCAACCAAATCTGAGAGAATTCTACGTTTTGCCTGAAAAAACACTTGATGTAAAGTCCATGGTTTTTTGCAAAGAGCATCAATTATTTGAAAATGCTGATACTGTGGTGGTTGATAGTACCTGAAGAGACCTTCAAGAATAAGTAATCAAATTGAATAAATTTGCTCTCCTTCAAAAGTTATGTGCATTTCTAAATAAGTAAAAAATATTTTTCTTGTTTGATTACTCACTCTGTATGATAGCTAGGTGTGACAAATTTGGTGTGTACATTCCTCAGGCCAAGCCCTATCTGTGTCCCAAACATCAACCAAATCTGAGAGAATTTTACGTTTTGCCTAAAAAAACACTTGATGTATAGTCCATGTTTTTTTGCAAAAAGCTTCAATTATTTGAAAATGCTCATACTGTGGTGGTTGATAGTACTTGAAGAGACCTTCATAAATAAGTAATCAAATTGAATAAATTTGCTCTCCTTCAAAAGTTATGTGCATTTATAAATAAGTAAAAAAAAATTTCTTGTAAGATTACTCACCCTGTATGATAGCTAGGAGTGCCAAATTTGATGTGGACATTCCTCAGGCCAAGCCCTATCTGTGTACCAAATATCAACCAAATCTGAGAAAATTTTACGTTTTGCCTAAAAAAACACTTGATGTATACAGTCCATGGTTTTTTGCAAATATCTTCAGATGTTTAAAAATGCTCATACTGTGGTGGTTGATAGTACTTGAAGAGACCTTCAAGAATAAGTAATCAAATTGTATAAAGTTGCTCTCCTTCAAAAGTTATGTGCATTTCTGAATAAGTAACAAATATTTATCTTGTGTGATTACTCACCCTAGATGATAGCTAGGTGTGACAAATTTGATGTGTACATTCTTCAGGCCAAGCCCTATCTGTGTACCAAATATCAACCAAATCTGAGAGAATTTTACGTTTTGCCTAAAAAAACACTTGATGTATAGTCCATGTTTTTTTGCAAATATCTTCAAATGTTCAAAAATGCTCATACTGTGGTGGTCGATAGTACTTGAAGAGACCTTCATGAATAAGTAATCAAATTGGATAAATTTGCTCTCCTTCAAAAGTTATGTGCATTTCTAAATAAGTGAAAAATATTTTTCTTGCGTGATTACTCACCCTTTTTGATAGCTAGGTAAGCCAAATTTGGTGTGTACATTCCTCAGGCCAAGCCCTATCTGTGTACCAAACATCAACCAAATCTGAGAGAATTTAACGTTTTGCCTAAAAAAACACTTGATGTATAGTCCATGTTTTTTTGCAAAAAGCATCAATTATTTAAAAATGCTCATACTGTGGTGGTTGATAGTACTTGAAGAGACCTACATAAATAAGTAATCAAATTGAATAAATTTGCTCTCCTTCAAAAGTTATGTGCATTTCTAAATAAGTAAAAAATATTTTTCTTGCGTGATTACTCACCCTGTTTGATAGCTAGGTGAGTCAAATTTGGTGTGTACATTCCTCAGGCCAAGCCCTATTTGTGTACCAAATATCAACCAAATCTGAGAGAATTCTACGTTTTGCCTGAAAAAACACTTGATGTAAAGTCCATGGTTTTTTGCAAAAAGCATCAATTATTTGAAAATGCTGATACTGTGGTGGTTGATAGTACCTGAAGAGACCTTCAAGAATAAGTAATCAAATTGAATAAATTTGCTCTCCTTCAAAAGTTATGTGCATTTCTAAATAAGTAAAAAATATTTTTCTTGTTTGATTACTCACCCTGTATGATAGATAGGTGCGCCAAATTTGGTGTGTACATTCCTTAGGCCAAGCTCTATCTGTGTACCAAATATCAACCAAATCTTATAGAATTTTACGTTTTGCCTAAAAAAACACTCGATGTATAGTCCATGGTTTTTTGCAAAAAGCTTCAATTATTTAAAAAATGCTCATACTGTGGTGGTTTATAGTACTTGAAGAGACCTTCATAAATAAGTAATTAAATTGAATAAATTTGCTCTCCTTCAAAAGTTATGTGCATTTCTAAATAAGTAAAAAAAATTTTCTTGTGTGATTACTCCCCCTGTATGATAGCTAGGAGTGCCAAATTTGGTGTGGACATTCCTCAGGCCAAGCCCTATCTGTGTACCAAATATCAACCAAATCTGAGAGAATTTCACGTTTTGCCTAAAAAAACACTTGATGTATAGTCCATGGTTTTTTGCAAAAAGCTTCAATTATTTAAAAATGCTCATACTGTGGTGGTTGATAGTACTTGAAGAGACCTTCAAGAATAAGTGATCAAATTGAATAAATTCGCTCTCCTTCAAAAGTTTTGTGCATTTCTAAATAAGTAAAAAAGATTTTTCTTGTGTGATTACTCTCCCTGTATGATAGCTAGGAGTGTCAAATTTGATGTGGACATTACTCAGGCCAAGCCCTATCTGTGTACCAAATATCAACCAAATCTGAGAGAATTTTACGTTTTGCCTAAAAAAACACTTGATGTATAGTCCATGGTTTTTTGCAAAAAGCTTCAATTATTAAAAAATGCTCATACTGTGGTGGTTGATAGTACTCTGAGAGACCTTCAAGAATAAGTAATCAAATTGAATAAATTTGCTCTCCTTCAAAAGTTTTGTGCATTTCTAAATAAGTAAAAAAGATTTTTCTTGGGTGATTACTTTCCCTGTATGATAGCTAGGTGTGCCAAATTTGGTGTGTACATTCCTCAGGCCAAGCCCTTTCTGTGTACAAAATATCAACCAAATCTGAGAGAATTTTACGTTTTGCCTAAAAAAACACTTGATGTATAGTCCATGTTTTTTTGCAAATATCTTCAAATGTTCAAAAATGCTCATACTGTAGTGGTCGATAGTACTTGAAGAGACCTTCATGAATAAGTAATCAAATTGAATAAATTTGCTCTCCTTCAAAAGTTATGTGCATTTCTAAATAAGTAAAAAATATTTTTCTTGCGTGATTACTCACCCTGTTTGATAGCTAGGTGAGTCAAATTTGGTGTGTACATTCCTCAGGCCAAGCCCTATTTGTGTACCAAATATCAACCAAATCTGAGAGAATTCTACGTTTTGCCTGAAAAAACACTTGATGTAAAGTCCATGGTTTTTTGCAAAGAGCATCAATTATTTGAAAATGCTGATACTGTGGTGGTTGATAGTACCTGAAGAGACCTTCAAGAATAAGTAATCAAATTGAATAAATTTGCTCTCCTTCAAAAGTTATGTGCATTTCTAAATAAGTAAAAAATATTTTTCTTGTTTGATTACTCACCCTGTATGATAGATAGGTGCGCCAAATTTGGTGTGTACATTCCTTAGGCCAAGCTCTATCTGTGTACCAAATATCAACCAAATCTTATAGAATTTTACGTTTTGCCTAAAAAAACACTCGATGTATAGTCAATGGTTTTTTGCAAAAAGCTTCAATTATTAAAAAAATGCTCATACTGTGGTGGTTTATAGTACTTGAAGAGACCTTCATAAATAAGTAATCAAATTGAATAAATTTGCTCTCCTTCAAAAGTTATGTGCATTTCTAAATAAGTAAGAAAAGATTTTCTTGTGTGATTACTCCCCCTGTATGATAGCTAGGAGTGCCAAATTTGGTGTGGACATTCCTCAGGCCAAGCCCTATCTGTGTACCATATATCAATCAAATCTGAGAGAATTTCACGTTTTGCCTAAAAAAACACTTGATGTATAGTCCATGGTTTTTTGCAAAAAGCTTCAATTATTTAAAAATGCTCATACTGTGGTGATTGATAGTACTTGAAGAGACCTTCAAGAATAAGTGATCAAATTGAATAAATTCGCTCTCCTTCAAAAGTTTTGTGCATTTCTAAATAAGTAAAAAAGATTTTTCTTGTGTGATTACTCTCCCTGTATGATAGCTAGGAGTGCCAAATTTGATGTGGACATTACTCAGGCCAAGCCCTATCTGTGTACCAAATATCAACCAAACCTGAGAGAATTTTACGTTTTGCCTAAAAAAACACTTGATGTATAGTCCATGGTTTTTTGCAAAAAGCTTCAATTATTAAAAAATCTCATACTTTTGTGGTTGATAGTACTTGAAGAGACCTTCAAGAATAAGTAATCAAATTGAATGAAGTTGCTCTCCTTCAAAAGTTATGTGCATTTCTGAATAAGTAACAAATATTTATCTTGTGTGATTACTCACCCTGTATGATAGCTAGGTGTGACAAATTTGATGTGTACATTCTTCAGGCCAAGCCCTATCTGTGTACCAAATATCAACCAAATCTGAGAGAATTTTACGTTTTGCCTAAAAAAACACTTGATGTATAGTCCATGTTTTTTTGCAAATATCTTCAAATGTTCAAAAATGCTCATACTGTGGTGGTCGATAGTACTTGAAGAGACCTTCATGAATAAGTAATCAAATTGGATAAATTTGCTCTCCTTCAAAAGTTATGTGCATTTCTAAATAAGTGAAAAATATTTTTCTTGCGTGATTACTCACCCTGTTTGATAGCTAGGTAAGCCAAATTTGGTGTGTACATTCCTCAGGCCAAGCCCTATCTATGTACCAAACATCAACCAAATCTGAGAGAATTTAACGTTTTGCCTAAAAAAACACTTGATGTATAGTCCATGTTTTTTTGCAAAAAGCATCAATTATTTAAAAATGCTCATACTGTGGTGGTTGATAGTACTCTGAGAGACCTTCAAGAATAAGTAATCAAATTGAATAAATTTGCTCTCCTTCAAAAGTTTTGTGCATTTCTAAATAAGTAAAAAAGATTTTTCTTGGGTGATTACTTTCCCTTTATGATAGCTAGGTGTGCCAAATTTGGTGTGTACATTCCTCAGGCCAAGCCCTTTCTGTGTACAAAATATCAACCAAATCTGAGAGAATTTTACGTTTTGCCTAAAAAAACACTTGATGTATAGTCCATGTTTTTTTGCAAATATCTTCAAATGTTCAAAAATGCTCATACTGTAGTGGTCGATAGTACTTGAAGAGACCTTCATGAATAAGTAATCAAATTGAATAAATTTGCTCTCCTTCAAAAGTTATGTGCATTTCTAAATAAGTAAAAAATATTTTTCTTGCGTGATTACTCACCCTGTTTGATAGCTAGGTGAGTCAAATTTGGTGTGTACATTCCTCAGGCCAAGCCCTATTTGTGTACCAAATATCAACCAAATCTGAGAGAATTCTACGTTTTGCCTGAAAAAACACTTGATGTAAAGTCCATGGTTTTTTGCAAAGAGCATCAATTATTTGAAAATGCTGATACTGTGGTGGTTGATAGAACCTGAAGAGACCTTCAAGAATAAGTAATCAAATTGAATAAATTTGCTCTCCTTCAAAAGTTATGTGCATTTCTAAATAAGTAAAAAATATTTTTCTTGTTTGATTACTCACCCTGTATGATAGATAGGTGCGCCAAATTTGGTGTGTACATTCCTTAGGCCAAGCTCTATCTGTGTACCAAATATCAACCAAATCTTATAGAATTTTACGTTTTGCCTAAAAAAACACTCGATGTATAGTCAATGGTTTTTTGCAAAAAGCTTCAATTATTAAAAAAATGCTCATACTGTGGTGGTTTATAGTACTTGAAGAGACCTTCATAAATAAGTAATCAAATTGAATAAATTTGCTCTCCTTCAAAAGTTATGTGCATTTCTAAATAAGTAAAAAAAGATTTTCTTGTGTGATTACTTTCCCTGTATGATAGCTAGGTGTGCCAAATTTGGTGTGTACATTCCTCAGGCCAAGCCCTTTCTGTGTA
This sequence comes from Conomelus anceps, assembly GCA_948455865.1. Taxonomy (NCBI): domain Eukaryota; kingdom Metazoa; phylum Arthropoda; class Insecta; order Hemiptera; family Delphacidae; genus Conomelus; species Conomelus anceps. The sequence goes on from OX418221.1 coordinate 64,631,270, forward strand.
CAAAATATCAACCAAATCTGAGAGAATTTTACGTTTTGCCTAAAAAAACACTTGATGTATAGTCCATGTTTTTTTGCAAATATCTTCAAATGTTCAAAAATGCTCATACTGTAGTGGTCGATAGTACTTGAAGAGACCTTCATGAATAAGTAATCAAATTGAATAAATTTGCTCTCCTTCAAAAGTTATGTGCATTTCTAAATAAGTAAAAAATATTTTTCTTGCGTGATTACTCACCCTGTTTGATAGCTAGGTGAGTCAAATTTGGTGTGTACATTCCTCAGGCCAAGCCCTATTTGTGTACCAAATATCAACCAAATCTGAGAGAATTCTACGTTTTGCCTGAAAAAACACTTGATGTAAAGTCCATGGTTTTTTGCAAAGAGCATCAATTATTTGAAAATGCTGATACTGTGGTGGTTGATAGTACCTGAAGAGACCTTCAAGAATAAGTAATCAAATTGAATAAATTTGCTCTCCTTCAAAAGTTATGTGCATTTCTAAATAAGTAAAAAATATTTTTCTTGTTTGATTACTCACCCTGTATGATAGATAGGTGCGCCAAATTTGGTGTGTACATTCCTTATGCCAAGCTCTATCTGTGTACCAAATATCAACCAAATCTTATAGAATTTTACGTTTTGCCTAAAAAAACACTCGATGTATAGTTAGTATAGGTTTTTTGCAAAAAGCTTCAATTATTAAAAAAATGCTCATACTTTAGTGGTTTATAGTACTTGAAGAGACCTTCATAAATAAGTAATCAAATTGAATAAATTTGCTCTCCTTCAAAAGTTATGTGCATTTCTAAATAAGTAAAAAAAGATTTTCTTCTGTGATTACTCCCCCTGTATGATAGCTAGGAGTGCCAAATTTGGTGTGGACATTCCTCAGGCCAAGCCCTATCTGTGTACCAAATATCAATCAAATCTGAGAGAATTTCACGTTTTGCCTAAAAAAACACTTGATGTATAGTCCATGGTTTTTTGCAAAAAGCTTCAATTATTTAAAAATGCTCATACTGTGGTGGTTGATAGTACTTGAAGAGACCTTCAAGAATAAGTGATCAAATTGAATAAATTCGCTCTCCTTCAAAAGTTTTGTGCATTTCTAAATAAGTAAAAAAGATTTTTCTTGTGTGATTACTCTCCCTGTATGATAGCTAGGAGTGCCAAATTTGATGTGGACATTACTCAGGCCAAGCCCTATCTGTGTACCAAATATCAACCAAATCTGAGAGAATTTTACGTTTTGCCTAAAAAAACACTTGATGTATAGTCCATGGTTTTTTGCAAAAAGCTTCAATTATTAAAAATTCTCATACTGTGGTGGTTGATAGTACTCTGAGAGACCTTCAAGAATAAGTAATCAAATTGAATAAATTTGCTCTCCTTCAAAAGTTTTGTGCATTTCTAAATAAGTAAAAAATATTTTTCTTGTGTGATTACTCTCCCTGTATGATAGCTAGGTGTGCCAAATTTGGTGTGTACATTCCTCAGGACAAGCCCTTTCTGTGTACAAAATATCAACCAAATCTGAGAGAATTTTACGTTTTGCCTAAAAAAACACTTGATGTATAGTCCATGTTTTTTTGCAAATATCTTCAAATGTTCAAAAATGCTCATACTGTAGTGGTTGATAGTACTTGAAGAGACCTTCATGAATAAGTAATAAAATTGGATAAATTTGCTCTCCTTCAAAAGTTATGTGCATTTCTAAATAAGTGAAAAATATTTTTCTTGCGTGATTACTCACCCTGTATGATAGATAGGTGCGCCAAATTTGGTGTGTACATTCCTTAGGCCAAGCTCTATCTGTGTACCAAATATCAACCAAATCTTATAGAATTTTACGTTTTGCCTAAAAAAACACTCGATGTATAGTCCATGGTTTTTTGCAAAAAGCTTCAATTATTTAAAAAATGCTCATACTGTGGTGGTTTATAGTACTTGAAGAGACCTTCATAAATAAGTAATCAAATTGAATAAATTTGCTCTCCTTCAAAAGTTATGTGCATTTCTAAATAACTAAGAAAAGATTTTCTTGTGTGATTACTCCCCCTGTATGATAGCTAGGAGTGCCAAATTTGATGTGGACATTACTCAGGCCAAGCCCTATCTGTGTACCATATATCAATCAAATCTGAGAGAATTTCACGTTTTGCCTAAAAAAACACTTGATGTATAGTCCATGGTTTTTTGCAAAAAGCTTCAATTATTTAAAAATGCTCATACTGTGGTGATTGATAGTGCTTGAAGAGACCTTCAAGAATAAGTGATCAAATTGAATAAATTCGCTCTCCTTCAAAAGTTTTGTGCATTTCTTAATAAGTAAAAAAGATTTTTCTTGTGTGATTACTCTCCCTGTATGATAGCTAGGAGTGCCAAATTTGATGTGGACATTACTCAGGCCAAACCCTATTTGTGTACCAAATATCAACCAAATCTGAGAGAATTTTACGTTTTGCCTAAAAAAACACTTGATGTATAGTCCATGGTTTTTTGCAAATATCTTCAGATGTTTAAAAATGCTCATACTGTGGTGGTTGATAGTACTTGAAGAGACCTTCAAGAATAAGTAATCAAATTGAATGAAGTTGCTCTCCTTCAAAAGTTATGTGCATTTCTAAATAAGTGAAAAATATTTTTCTTGCGTGATTACTCACCCTGTTTGATAGCTAGGTAAGCCAAATTTGGTGTGTACATTCCTCAGGCCAAGCCCTATCTATGTACCAAACATCAACCAAATCTGAGAGAATTTAACGTTTTGCCTAAAAAAACACTTGATGTATAGTCCATGTTTTTTTGCAAAAAGCATCAATTATTTAAAAATGCTCATACTGTGGTGGTTGATAGTACTTGAAGAGACCTACATAAATGAGTAATCAAATTGAATAAATTTGCTCTCCTTCAAAAGTTATGTGCATTTCTAAATGAGTAAAAAATTTTTTTCTTGCGTGATTACTCACCCTGTTTGATAGCTAGGTGAGTCAAATTTGGTGTGTACATTCCTCAGGCCAAGCCCTATTTGTGTACCAAATATCAACCAAATCTGAGAGAATTCTACGTTTTGCCTGAAAAAACACTTGATGTAAAGTCCATGGTTTTTTGCAAAAAGCATCAATTATTTGAAAATGCTGATACTGTGGTGGTTGATAGTACCTGAAGAGACCTTCAAGAATAAGTAATCAAATTGAATAAATTTGCTCTCCTTCAAAAGTTATGTGCATTTCTAAATAAGTAAAAAATATTTTTCTTGTTTGATTACTCACCCTGTATGATAGATAGGTGCGCCAAATTTGGTGTGTACATTCCTTAGGCCAAGCTCTATCTGTGTACCAAATATCAACCAAATCTTATAGAATTTTACGTTTTGCCTAAAAAAACACTCGATGTATAGTCCATGGTTTTTTGCAAAAAGCTTCAATTATTTAAAAAATGCTCATACTGTGGTGATTTATAGTACTTGAAGAGACCTTCATAAATAAGTAATCAAATTGAATAAATTTGCTCTCCTTCAAAAGTTATGTGCATTTCTAAATAAGTAAAAAATATTTTTCTTGTTTGATTACTCACCCTGTATGATAGATAGGTGCGCCAAATTTGGTGTGTACATTCCTTAGGCCAAGCTCTATCTGTGTACCAAATATCAACCAAATCTTATAGAATTTTACGTTTTGCCTAAAAAAACACTCGATGTATAGTCAATGGTTTTTTGCAAAAAGCTTCAATTATTAAAAAAATGCTCATACTGTGGTGGTTTATAGTACTTGAAGAGACCTTCATAAATAAGTAATCAAATTGAATAAATTTGCTCTCCTTCAAAAGTTATGTGCATTTCTAAATAAGTAAAAAAAGATTTTCTTGTGTGATTACTTTCCCTGTATGATAGCTAGGTGTGCCAAATTTGGTGTGTACATTCCTCAGGCCAAGCCCTTTCTGTGTACAAAATATCAACCAAATCTGAGAGAATTTTACGTTTTGCCTAAAGAAACACTTGATGTATAGTCCATGTTTTTTTGCAAATATCTTCAAATGTTCAAAAATGCTCATACTGTAGTGGTCGATAGTACTTGAAGAGACCTTCATGAATAAGTAATCAAATTGAATAAATTTGCTCTCCTTCAAAAGTTATGTGCATTTCTAAATAAGTAAAAAATATTTTTCTTGCGTGATTACTCACCCTGTTTGATAGCTAGGTGAGTCAAATTTGGTGTGTACATTCCTCAGGCCAAGCCCTATTTGTGTACCAAATATCAACCAAATCTGAGAGAATTCTACGTTTTGCCTGAAAAAACACTTTATGTAAAGTCCATGGTTTTTTGCAAAGAGCATCAATTATTTGAAAATGCTGATACTGTGGTGGTTGATAGTACCTGAAGAGACCTTCAAGAATAAGTAATCAAATTGAATAAATTTGCTCTCCTTCAAAAGTTATGTGCATTTCTAAATAAGTAAAAAATATTTTTCTTGTTTGATTACTCACCCTGTATGATAGATAGGTGCGCCAAATTTGGTGTGTACATTCCTTATGCCAAGCTCTATCTGTGTACCAAATATCAACCAAATCTTATAGAATTTTACGTTTTGCCTAAAAAAACACTCGATGTATAGTCAATGGTTTTTTGCAAAAAGCTTCAATTATTAAAAAAATGCTCATACTTTAGTGGTTTATAGTACTTGAAGAGACCTTCATAAATAAGTAATCAAATTGAATAAATTTGCTCTCCTTCAAAAGTTATGTGCATTTCTAAATAAGTAAAAAAAGATTTTCTTGTGTGATTACTCCCCCTGTATGATAGCTAGGAGTGCCAAATTTGGTGTGGACATTCCTCAGGCCAAGCCCTATCTGTGTACCAAATATCAATCAAATCTGAGAGAATTTCACGTTTTGCCTAAAAAAACACTTGATGTATAGTCCATGGTTTTTTGCAAAAAGCTTCAATTATTTAAAAATGCTCATACTGTGGTGGTTGATAGTACTTGAAGAGACCTTCAAGAATAAGTGATCAAATTGAATAAATTCGCTCTCCTTCAAAAGTTTTGTGCATTTCTAAATAAGTAAAAAAGATTTTTCTTGTGTGATTACTCTCCCTGTATGATAGCTAGGAGTGCCAAATTTGATGTGGACATTACTCAGGCCAAGCCCTATCTGTGTACCAAATATCAACCAAATCTGAGAGAATTTTACGTTTTGCCTAAAAAAACACTTGATGTATAGTCCATGGTTTTTTGCAAAAAGCTTCAATTATTAAAAATTCTCATACTGTGGTGGTTGATAGTACTCTGAGAGACCTTCAAGAATAAGTAATCAAATTGAATAAATTTGCTCTCCTTCAAAAGTTTTGTGCATTTCTAAATAAGTAAAAAAGATTTTTCTTGTGTGATTACTCTCCCTGTATGATAGCTAGGTGTGCCAAATTTGGTGTGTACATTCCTCAGGCCAAGCCCTTTCTGTGTACAAAATATCAACCAAATCTGAGAGAATTTTACGTTTTGCCTAAAAAAACACTTGATGTATAGTCCATGTTTTTTTGCAAATATCTTCAAATGTTCAAAAATGCTCATACTGTAGTGGTTGATAGTACTTGAAGAGACCTTCATGAATAAGTAATAAAATTGGATAAATTTGCTCTCCTTCAAAAGTTATGTGCATTTCTAAATAAGTGAAAAATATTTTTCTTGCGTGATTACTCACCCTGTATGATAGATAGGTGCGCCAAATTTGGTGTGTACATTCCTTAGGCCAAGCTCTATCTGTGTACCAAATATCAACCAAATCTTATAGAATTTTACGTTTTGCCTAAAAAAACACTCGATGTATAGTCCATGGTTTTTTGCAAAAAGCTTCAATTATTTAAAAAATGCTCATACTGTGGTGGTTTATAGTACTTGAAGAGACCTTCATAAATAAGTAATCAAATTGAATAAATTTGCTCTCCTTCAAAAGTTATGTGCATTTCTAAATAAGTAAGAAAAGATTTTCTTGTGTGATTACTCCCCCTGTATGATAGCTAGGAGTGCCAAATTTGATGTGGACATTCCTCAGACCAAGCCCTATCTGTGTACCATATATCAATCAAATCTGAGAGAATTTCACGTTTTGCCTAAAAAAACACTTGATGTATAGTCCATGGTTTTTTGCAAAAAGCTTCAATTATTTAAAAATGCTCATACTGTGGTGATTGATAGTACTTGAAGAGACCTTCAAGAATAAGTGATCAAATTGAATAAATTCGCTCTCCTTCAAAAGTTTTGTGCATTTCTAAATAAGTAAAAAAGATTTTTCTTGTGTGATTACTCTCCCTGTATGATAGCTAGGAGTGCCAAATTTGATGTGGACATTACTCAGGCCAAGCCCTATTTGTGTACCAAATATCAACCAAATCTGAGAGAATTTTACGTTTTGCCTAAAAAAACACTTGATGTATAGTCCATGGTTTTTTGCAAATATCTTCAGATGTTTAAAAATGCTCATACTGTGGTGGTTGATAGTACTTGAAGAGACCTTCAAGAATAAGTAATCAAATTGAATGAAGTTGCTCTCCTTCAAAAGTTATGTGCATTTCTAAATAAGTGAAAAATATTTTTCTTGCGTGATTACTCACCCTGTTTGATAGCTAGGTAAGCCAAATTTGGTGTGTACATTCCTCAGGCCAAGCCCTATCTATGTACCAAACATCAACCAAATCTGAGAGAATTTAACGTTTTGCCTAAAAAAACACTTGATGTATAGTCCATGTTTTTTTGCAAAAAGCATCAATTATTTAAAAATGCTCATACTGTGGTGGTTGATAGTACTTGAAGAGACCTACATAAATGAGTAATCAAATTGAATAAATTTGCTCTCCTTCAAAAGTTATGTGCATTTCTAAATAAGTAAAAAATATTTTTCTTGCGTGATTACTCACCCTGTTTGATAGCTAGGTGAGTCAAATTTGGTGTGTACATTCCTCAGGCCAAGCCCTATTTGTGTACCAAATATCAACCAAATCTGAGAGAATTTTACGTTTTGCCTGAAAAAAACTTGATGTAAAGTCCATGGTTTTTTGCAAAAAGCATCAATTATTTGAAAATGCTGATACTGTGGTGGTTGATAGTACCTGAAGAGACCTTCAAGAATAAGTAATCAAATTGAATAAATTTGCTCTCCTTCAAAAGTTATGTGCATTTCTAAATAAGTAAAAAATATTTTTCTTGTTTGATTACTCACCCTGTATGATAGATAGGTGCGCCAAATTTGGTGTGTACATTCCTTAGGCCAAGCTCTATCTGTGTACCAAATATCAACCAAATCTTATAGAATTTTACGTTTTGCCTAAAAAAACACTCGATGTATAGTCCATGGTTTTTTGCAAAAAGCTTCAATTATTTAAAAAATGCTCATACTGTGGTGATTTATAGTACTTGAAGAGACCTTCATAAATAAGTAATCAAATTGAATAAATTTGCTCTCCTTCAAAAGTTATGTGCATTTCTAAATAAGTAAAAAAAATTTTCTTGTGTGATTACTCCCCCTGTATGATAGCTAGGAGTGCCAAATTTGGTGTGGACATTCCTCAGGCCAAGCCCTATCTGTGTACCAAATATCAACCAAATCTGAGAGAATTTCACGTTTTGCCTAAAAAAACACTTGATGTATAGTCCATGGTTTTTTGCAAAAAGCTTCAATTATTTAAAAATGCTCATACTGTGGTGGTTGATAGTACTTGAAGAGACCTTCAAGAATAAGTGATCAAATTGAATAAATTCGCTCTCCTTCAAAAGTTTTGTGCATTTCTAAATAAGTAAAAAAGATTTTTCTTGTGTGATTACTCTCCCTGTATGATAGCTAGGTGTGCCAAATTTGGTGTGTACATTCCTCAGGCCAAGCCCTATCTGTGTCCCAAACATCAACCAAATCAGAGAGAATTTTACGTTTTGCCTAAAAAAACACTTGATGTATAGTCCATGTTTTTTTGCAAAAAGCTTCAATTATTTGAAAATGCTCATACTGTGGTGGTTGATAGTACTTGAAGAGACCTTCATGAATAAGTAATCAAATTGAATAAATTTGCTCTCTTTCAAAAGTTATGTGCATTTAAAAAAAGTAAAAAAAATTTCTTGTAATATTACTCACCCTGTATGATAGCTAGGAGTGCCAAATTTGATGTGGACATTACTCAGGCCAAGCCCTATCTGTGTACCAAATATCAACCAAATCTGAGAGAATTTTACGTTTTGCCTAAAAAAACACTTGATGTATAGTCCATGGTTTTTTGCAAAAAGCTTCAATTATTAAAAAATGCTCATACTGTGGTGGTTGATAGTACTCTGAGAGACCTTCAAGAATAAGTAATCAAATTGAATAAATTTGCTCTCCTTCAAGAGTTTTGTGCATTTCTAAATAAGTGAAAAAGATTTTTCTTGTGTGATTACTCTCCCTGTATGATAGCTAGGTGTGCCAAATTTGGTGTGTACATTTCTCAGGCCAAGCCCTATCTGTGTACAAAATATCAACCAAATCTGAGAGAATTTTACGTTTTGCCTAAAAAAACACTTGATGTATAGTCCATGGTTTTTTGCAAATATCTTCAGATGTTTAAAAATGCTCATACTGTGGTGGTTGATTGTACTTGAAGAGACCTTCAAGAATAAGTAATCAAATTGAATGAAGTTGCTCTCCTTCAAAAGTTATGTGCATTTCTGAATAAGTAACAAATATTTTTCTTGTGTGAATACTCACCCTGTATGATAGCTAGGTGTGACAAATTTGATGTGTACATTCCTCAGGTCAAGCCCTATCTGTGTACCAAATATCAACCAAATCTGAGAGAATTTTACGTTTTGCCTAAAAAAACACTTGATGTATAGTCCATGTTTTTTTGCAAATATCTTCAAATGTTCAAAAATGCTCATACTGTGGTGGTCGATAGTACTTGAAGACCTTCATGAATAAGTAATCAAATTGGATAAATTTGCTCTCCTTCAAAAGTTATGTGCATTTCTAAATAAGTAAAAAATATTTTTCTTGCGTGATTACTCACCCTGTTTGATAGCTAGGTAAGCCAAATTTGGTGTGTACATTCCTCAGGCCAAGCCCTATCTGTGTACCAAACATCAACCAAATCTGAGAGAATTTTACGTTTTGCCTAAAAAAACACTTGATGTATAGTCCATGTTTTTTTGCAAAAAGCATCAATTATTTAAAAATGCTCATACTGTGGTGGTTGATAGTACTCTGAGAGACCTTTAAGAATAAGTAATCAAATTGAATAAATTTGCTCTCCTTCAAAAGTTTTGTGCATTTCTAAATAAGTAAAAAAGATTTTTCTTGTGTGATTACTCTCCCTGTATGATAGCTAGGTGTGCCAAATTTGGTGTGTACATTCCTCAGGCCAAGCCCTTTCTGTGTACAAAATATCAACCAAATCTGAGAGAATTTTACGTTTTGCCTAAAAAAACACTTGATGTATAGTCCATGTTTTTTTGCAAATATCTTCAAATGTTCAAAAATGCTCATACTGTAGTGGTCGATAGTACTTGAAAAGAACTTCATGAATAATTAATCAAATTGGATAAATTTGCTCTCCTTCAAAAGTTATGTGCATTTCTAAATAAGTGAAAAATATTTTTCTTGCGTGATTACTCACCCCTTTTGATAGCTAGGTAAGCCAAATTTGGTGTGTACATTCCTCAGGCCAAGCCCTATTTGTGTACCAAATATCAACCAAATCTGAGAGAATTTTACGTTTTGCCTAAAAAAACACTTGATGTATAGTCCATGGTTTTTTGCAAATATCTTCAGATGTTTAAAAATGCTCATACTGTGGTGGTTGATAGTACTTGAAGAGACCTTCAAGAATAAGTAATCAAATTGAATGAAGTTGCTCTCCTTCAAAAGTTATGTGCATTTCTGAATAAGTAACAAATATTTATCTTGTGTGATTACTCACCCTGTATGATAGCTAGGTGTGACAAATTTGATGTGTACATTCTTCAGGCCAAGCCCTATCTGTGTACCAAATATCAACCAAATCTGAGAGAATTTTACGTTTTGCCTAAAAAAACACTTGATGTATAGTCCATGTTTTTTTGCAAATATCTTCAAATGTTCAAAAATGCTCATACTGTGGTGGTCGATAGTACTTGAAGAGACCTTCATGAATAAGTAATCAAATTGGATAAATTTGCTCTCCTTCAAAAGTTATGTGCATTTCTAAATAAGTGAAAAATATTTTTCTTGCGTGATTACTCACCCTGTTTGATAGCTAGGTAAGCCAAATTTGGTGTGTACATTCCTCAGGCCAAGCCCTATCTATGTACCAAACATCAACCAAATCTGAGAGAATTTAACGTTTTGCCTAAAAAAACACTTGATGTATAGTCCATGTTTTTTTGCAAAAAGCATCAATTATTTAAAAATGCTCATACTGTGGTGGTTGATAGTACTTGAAGAGACCTACATAAATAAGTAATCAAATTGAATAAATTTGCTCTCCTTCAAAAGTTATGTGCATTTCTAAATAAGTAAAAAATATTTTTCTTGCGTGATTACTCACCCTGTTTGATAGCTAGGTGAGTCAAATTTGGTGTGTACATTCCTCAGGCCAAGCCCTATTTGTGTACCAAATATCAACCAAATCTGAGAGAATTCTACGTTTTGCCTGAAAAAACACTTGATGTAAAGTCCATGGTTTTTTGCAAAAAGCATCAATTATTTGAAAATGCTGATACTGTGGTGGTTGATAGTACCTGAAGAGACCTTCAAGAATAAGTAATCAAATTGAATAAATTTGCTCTCCTTCAAAAGTTATGTGCATTTCTAAATAAGTAAAAAATATTTTTCTTGTTTGATTACTCACCCTGTATGATAGATAGGTGCGCCAAATTTGGTGTGTACATTCCTTAGGCCAAGCTCTATCTGTGTACCAAATATCAACCAAATCTTATAGAATTTTACGTTTTGCCTAAAAAAACACTCGATGTATAGTCCATGGTTTTTTGCAAAAAGCTTCAATTATTTAAAAAATGCTCATACTGTGGTGATTTATAGTACTTGAAGAGACCTTCATAAATAAGTAATCAAATTGAATAAATTTGCTCTCCTTCAAAAGTTATGTGCATTTCTAAATAAGTAAAAAAAATTTTCTTGTGTGATTACTCCCCCTGTATGATAGCTAGGAGTGCCAAATTTGGTGTGGACATTCCTCAGGCCAAGCCCTATCTGTGTACCAAATATCAACCAAATCTGAGAGAATTTCACGTTTTGCCTAAAAAAACACTTGATGTATAGTCCATGGTTTTTTGCAAAAAGCTTCAATTATTTAAAAATGCTCATACTGTGGTGGTTGATAGTACTTGAAGAGACCTTCAAGAATAAGTGATCAAATTGAATAAATTCGCTCTCCTTCAAAAGTTTTGTGCATTTCTAAATAAGTAAAAAAGATTTTTCTTGTGTGATTACTCTCCCTGTATGATAGCTAGGAGTGCCAAATTTGATGTGGACATTACTCAGGCCAAGCCCTATCTGTGTACCTAATATCAACCAAATCTGAGAGAATTTTACGTTTTGCCTAAAAAAACACTTGATGTATAGTCCATGGTTTTTTGCAAAAAGCTTCAATTATTAAAAAATGCTCATACTGTGGTGGTTGATAGTACTCTGAGAGACCTTCAAGAATAAGTAATCAAATTGAATGAATTTGCTCTCCTTCAAGAGTTTTGTGCATTTCTAAATAAGTAAAAAAGATTTTTCTTGTGTGATTACTCTCCCTGTATGATAGCTAGGTGTGCCAAATTTGGTGTGTACATTTCTCAGGCCAAGCCCTATCTGTGTACAAAATATCAACCAAATCTGAGAGAATTTTACGTTTTGCCTAAAAAAACACTTGATGTATAGTCCATGGTTTTTTGCAAATATCTTCAGATGTTTAAAAATGCTCATACTGTGGTGGTTGATTGTACTTGAAGAGACCTTCAAGAATAAGTAATCAAATTGAATGAAGTTGCTCTCCTTCAAAAGTTATGTGCATTTCTGAATAAGTAACAAATATTTTTCTTGTGTGAATACTCACCCTGTATGATAGCTAGGTGTGACAAATTTGATGTGTACATTCCTCAGGTCAAGCCCTATCTGTGTACCAAATATCAACCAAATCTGAGAGAATTTTACGTTTTGCCTAAAAAAACACTTGATGTATAGTCCATGTTTTTTTGCAAATATCTTCAAATGTTCAAAAATGCTCATACTGTGGTGGTCGATAGTACTTGAAGACCTTCATGAATAAGTAATCAAATTGGATAAATTTGCTCTCCTTCAAAAGTTATGTGCATTTCTAAATAAGTAAAAAATATTTTTCTTGCGTGATTACTCACCCTGTTTGATAGCTAGGTAAGCCAAATTTGGTGTGTACATTCCTCAGGCCAAGCCCTATCTGTGTACCAAACATCAACCAAATCTGAGAGAATTTTACGTTTTGCCTAAAAAAACACTTGATGTATAGTCCATGTTTTTTTGCAAAAAGCATCAATTATTTAAAAATGCTCATACTGTGGTGGTTGATAGTACTTGAAGAGACCCACATAAATAAGTAATCAAATTGAATAAATTTGCTCTCCTTCAAAAGTTATGTGCATTTCTAAATAAGTAAAAAATAATTTTCTTGCGTGATTACTCACCCTGTTTGATAGCTAGGTGAGTCAAATTTGGTGTGTACATTCCTTAGGCCAAGCCCTATTTGTGTACCAAATATCAACCAAATCTGAGAGAATTCTACGTTTTGCCTGAAAAAACACTTGATGTATAGTCCATGTTTTTTTGCAAAAAGCTTCAATTATTTGAAAATGCTCATACTGTGGTGGTTGATAGTACTTGAAGAGACCTACATAAATAAGTAATCAAATTGAATAAATTTGCTCTCCTTCAAAAGTTATGTGCATTTCTAAATAAGTAACAATTTTTTTTCTTGTGTGATTACTCACCCTGTATGATGGCAAGGTGTGACAAATTTGGTGTGTACATTCCTCAGGCCAAGCCCTATCTGTGTACCAAATATCGAACAAATCTGAGAGAATTTTACGTTTTACCTAAAAAAAACACTCGATGTATAGTCCATGTTTTTTTGCAAAAAGCATCAATTATTTAAAAATGCTCATACTGTGGTGGTTGATAGTACTTGAAGAGACCTACATAAATAAGTAATCAAATTGAATAAATTTGCTCTCCTTCAAAAGTTATGTGCATTTCTAAATAAGTAAAAAATATTTTTCTTGCGTGATTACTCACCCTGTTTGATAGCTAGGTGAGTCAAATTTGGTGTGTACATTCCTCAGGCCAAGCCCTATTTGTGTACTAAATATCAACCAAATCTGAGAGAATTCTACGTTTTGCCTGAAAAAACACTTGATGTATAGTCCATGTTTTTTTGCAAAAAGCTTCAATTATTTGAAAATGCTCATACTGTGGTGGTTGATAGTACTTGAAGAGACCTTCATAAATAAGTAATCAAATTAAATAAATTTGCTCTCCTTCAAAAGTTTTGTGCATTTCTAAATAAGTAATGAAAATTTTCTTGTGTGATTACTCACCCTGTATAATAGCTAAGAGTGCCAAATTTGGTGTGGACATTCCTCAGGCCAAGCACTATCTGTGTACCAAATATCAACCAAATCTGAGAGAATTTTACGTTTTGACTAAAAAAACACTTAATGTATAGTCCATGGTTTTTTTCAAAAAGCTTCAATTATTTAAAAATGCTCATACTGTGGTGATTGTTAGTACTTGAAGAGACCTTCAAGAATAAGTAATCAAATTGAATAAATTTGCTCTCCTTCAAAAGTTTTGTGCCTTTCTAAATAAGTAAAAAAGATTTTTCTTGTGTGATTACTCTCCCTGTATGATAGCTAGGTGAGTCAAATTTGGTGTGTACATTCCTCAGGCCAAGCCCTATCTGTGTACAAAATATCAACCAAATCTGAGAGAATTTTACGTTTTGCCTAAAAAAACATTTGATGTATAGTCCATGGTTTTTTGCAAATATCTTCAGATGTTTAAAAATGCTCATACTGTGGTGGTTGATTGTACTTGAAGAGACCTTCAAGAATAAGTAATCAAATTGAATGAAGTTGCTCTCCTTCAAAAGTTATGTGCATTTCTGAATAAGTAACAAATATTTTTCTTGTGTGATTACTCACCCTGTATGATAGCTAGGTGTGACAAATTTGATGTGTACATTCCTCAGGCCAAGCCCTATCTGTGTACCAAATATCAACCAAATCTGAGAGAATTTTACGTTTTGCCTAAAAAAACACTTGATGTATAGTCCATGTTTTTTTGCAAATATCTTCAAATGTTCAAAAATGCTCATACTGTGGTGGTCGATAGTACTTGAAGACCTTCATGAATAAGTAATCAAATTGGATAAATTTGCTCTCCTTCAAAAGTTATGTGCATTTCTAAATAAGTAAAAAATATTTTTCTTGCGTGATTACTCACCCTGTTTGATAGCTAGGTAAGCCAAATTTGGTGTGTACATTCCTCAGGCCAAGCCCTATCTGTGTACCAAATATCAACCAAATCTGAGAGAATTTTACGTTTTGCCTAAAAAAACACTTGATGTATAGTCCATGTTTTTTTGCAAATATCTTCAAATGTTCAAAAATGCTCATACTGTGGTGGTCGATAGTACTTGAAGACCTTCATGAATAAGTAATCAAATTGGATAAATTTGCTCTCCTTCAAAAGTTATGTGCATTTCTAAATAAGTAAAAAATATTTTTCTTGCGTGATTACTCACCCTGTTTGATAGCTAGGTAAGCCAAATTTGGTGTGTACATTCCTCAGGCCAAGCCCTATCTGTGTACCAAACATCAACCAAATCTGAGAGAATTTTACGTTTTGCCTAAAAAAACACTTGATGTATAGTCCATGTTTTTTTGCAAAAAGCATCAATTATTTAAAAATGCTCATACTGTGGTGGTTGATAGTACTTGAAGAGACCCACATAAATAAGTAATCAAATTGAATAAATTTGCTCTCCTTCAAAAGTTATGTGCATTTCTAAATAAGTAAAAAATAATTTTCTTGCGTGATTACTCACCCTGTTTGATAGCTAGGTGAGTCAAATTTGGTGTGTACATTCCTTAGGCCAAGCCCTATTTGTGTACCAAATATCAACCAAATCTGAGAGAATTCTACGTTTTGCCTGAAAAAACACTTGATGTATAGTCCATGTTTTTTTGCAAAAAGCTTCAATTATTTGAAAATGCTCATACTGTGGTGGTTGATAGTACTTGAAGAGACCTACATAAATAAGTAATCAAATTGAATAAATTTGCTCTCCTTCAAAAGTTATGTGCATTTCTAAATAAGTAACAATTTTTTTTCTTGTGTGATTACTCACCCTGTATGATGGCAAGGTGTGACAAATTTGGTGTGTACATTCCTCAGGCCAAGCCCTATCTGTGTACCAAATATCGAACAAATCTGAGAGAATTTTACGTTTTACCTAAAAAAAACACTCGATGTATAGTCCATGTTTTTTGCAAAAAGCATCAATTATTTAAAAATGCTCATACTGTGGTGGTTGATAGTACTTGAAGAGACCTACATAAATAAGTAATCAAATTGAATAAATTTGCTCTCCTTCAAAAGTTATGTGCATTTCTAAATAAGTAAAAAATATTTTTCTTGCGTGATTACTCACCCTGTTTGATAGCTAGGTGAGTCAAATTTGGTGTGTACATTCCTCAGGCCAAGCCCTATTTGTGTACTAAATATCAACCAAATCTGAGAGAATTCTACGTTTTGCCTGAAAAAACACTTGATGTATAGTCCATGTTTTTTTGCAAAAAGCTTCAATTATTTGAAAATGCTCATACTGTGGTGGTTGATAGTACTTGAAGAGACCTTCATAAATAAGTAATCAAATTAAATAAATTTGCTCTCCTTCAAAAGTTTTGTGCATTTCTAAATAAGTAATGAAAATTTTCTTGTGTGATTACTCACCCTGTATAATAGCTAAGAGTGCCAAATTTGGTGTGGACATTCCTCAGGCCAAGCACTATCTGTGTACCAAATATCAACCAAATCTGAGAGAATTTTACGTTTTGACTAAAAAAACACTTAATGTATAGTCCATGGTTTTTTTCAAAAAGCTTCAATTATTTAAAAATGCTCATACTGTGGTGATTGTTAGTACTTGAAGAGACCTTCAAGAATAAGTAATCAAATTGAATAAATTTGCTCTCCTTCAAAAGTTTTGTGCCTTTCTAAATAAGTAAAAAAGATTTTTCTTGTGTGATTACTCTCCCTGTATGATAGCTAGGTGTGCCAAATTTGGTGTGTACATTCCTCAGGCCAAGCCCTATCTGTGTACAAAATATCAACCAAATCTGAGAGAATTTTACGTTTTGCCTAAAAAAACATTTGATGTATAGTCCATGGTTTTTTGCAAATATCTTCAGATGTTTAAAAATGCTCATACTGTGGTGGTTGATTGTACTTGAAGAGACCTTCAAGAATAAGTAATCAAATTGAATGAAGTTGCTCTCCTTCAAAAGTTATGTGCATTTCTGAATAAGTAACAAATATTTTTCTTGTGTGATTACTCACCCTGTATGATAGCTAGGTGTGACAAATTTGATGTGTACATTCCTCAGGCCAAGCCCTATCTGTGTACCAAATATCAACCAAATCTGAGAGAATTTTACGTTTTGCCTAAAAAAACACTTGATGTATAGTCCATGTTTTTTTGCAAATATCTTCAAATGTTCAAAAATGCTCATACTGTGGTGGTCGATAGTACTTGAAGACCTTCATGAATAAGTAATCAAATTGGATAAATTTGCTCTCCTTCAAAAGTTATGTGCATTTCTAAATAAGTAAAAAATATTTTTCTTGCGTGATTACTCACCCTGTTTGATAGCTAGGTAAGCCAAATTTGGTGTGTACATTCCTCAGGCCAAGCCCTATCTGTGTACCAAACATCAACCAAATCTGAGAGAATTTTACGTTTTGCCTAAAAAAACACTTGATGTATAGTCCATGTTTTTTTGCAAAAAGCATCAATTATTTAAAAATGCTCATACTGTGGTGGTTGATAGTACTTGAAGAGACCCACATAAATAAGTAATCAAATTGAATAAATTTGCTCTCCTTCAAAAGTTATGTGCATTTCTAAATAAGTAAAAAATATTTTTCTTGCGTGATTACTCACCCTGTTTGATAGCTAGGTGAGTCAAATTTGGTGTGTACATTCCTTAGGCCAAGCCCTATTTGTGTATCAAATATCAACCAAATCTGAGAGAATTCTACGTTTTGCCTGAAAAAACACTTGATGTATAGTCCATGTTTTTTTGCAAAAAGCTTCAATTATTTGAAAATGCTCATACTGTGGTGGTTGATAGTACTTGAAGAGACCTACATAAATAAGTAATCAAATTGAATAAATTTGCTCTCCTTCAAAAGTTATGTGCATTTCTAAATAAGTAACAATTTTTTTTCTTGTGTGATTACTCACCCTGTATGATGGCAAGGTGTGACAAATTTGGTGTGTACATTCCTCAGGCCAAGCCCTATCTGTGTACCAAATATCGAACAAATCTGAGAGAATTTTACGTTTTACCTAAAAAAAACACTCGATGTATAGTCCATGTTTTTTTGCAAAAAGCATCAATTATTTAAAAATGCTCATACTGTGGTGGTTGATAGTACTAGAAGAGACCTACATAAATAAGTAATCAAATTGAATAAATTTGCTCTCCTTCAAAAGTTATGTGCATTTCTAAATAAGTAAAAAATATTTTTCTTGCGTGATTACTCACCCTGTTTGATAGCTAGGTGAGTCAAATTTGGTGTGTACATTCCTCAGGCCAAGCCCTATTTGTGTACCAAATATCAACCAAATCTGAGAGAATTCTACGTTTTACCTGAAAAAACACTTGATGTATAGTCCATGTTTTTTTGCAAAAAGCTTCAATTATTTGAAAATGCTCATACTGTGGTGGTTGATAGTACTTGAAGAGACCTTCATAAATAAGTAATCAAATTAAATAAATTTGCTCTCCTTCAAAAGTTTTGTGCATTTCTAAATAAGTAATGAAAATTTTCTTGTGTGATTACTCACCCTGTATAATAGCTAGGAGTGCCAAATTTGGTGTGGACATTCCTCAGGCCGAGCACTATCTGTGTACCAAATATCAACCAAATCTGAGAGAATTTTACGTTTTGACTAAAAAAACACTTAATGTATAGTCCATGGTTTTTTTCAAAAAGCTTCAATTATTTAAAAATGCTCATACTGTGGTGATTGTTAGTACTTGAAGAGACCTTCAAGAATAAGTAATCAAATTGAATAAATTTGATCTCCTTCAAAAGTTTTGTGCCTTTCTAAATAAGTGAAAAAGATTTTTCTTGTGTGATTATTCTCCCTGTATGATAGCTAGGTGTGCCAAATTTGGTGTGTACATTCCTCAGGCCAAGCCCTATCTGTGTACCAAATATCAACCAAATCTGAGAGAATTTTACGTTTTGCCTAAAAAAACACTTGATGTATAGTCCATGGTTTTTTGCAAATATCTTCAAATGTTTAAAAATGCTCATATTGTGGTGGTTGATAGTACTTGAAGAGACCTTTATGAATAAGTAATCAAATTGAATAAATTTGCTCTCCTTCAAAAGTTATGTGCATTTCTAAATGAGTAACAATTTTTTTTCTTGTGTGATTACTCACCCTGTATGATGGCAAGGTGTGACAATATTTGGTGTGTACATTTCTCAGGCCAAGCCCTATCTGTGTACCAAATATCGACCAAATCTGAGAGAATTTTACGTTTAACCTAAAAAAACACGATGTATAGTCCACGGTTTTTTGCAAAAAGCTTCAATTATTTAAAAATTCTCATACTGTAGTGGTTGATAGTACCTGAAGAGACCTTCAAGAATAAGTAATCAAATTGGATAAATTTGCTCTCCTTCAACAGTTATGTGCATTTCTAAATAAGTAAAAAATATTTTTCTTGTTTGATTACTCACCCTGTATGATAGCTGAGTGTGCCAAATTTTGTGGGGACATTCCTCAGGCCAAGCCCTATCTGTGTACCAAATATCAACCAAATCTGAGAGAATTTTACGTTTTGCCTAAAAAAACACTTGATGTATAGTCCATGGTTTTTTGCAAAAAGCTTCAATTATTTAAAAATGCTCATACTGTGGTGGTTGATAGTACTTAAAGAGATCTTCGAGAATAAGTAATCAAATTGAATAAATTTGCTCTCCTTCAAAAGTTATGTGCATTTCTAAATAAGTAAAAAATATTTTTCTTGTGTGATTACTCACCCTGTATGATGGCAAGGTGTGACAAATTTGGTGTGTACATTCCTCAGGCCAAGCCCTATTTGTGTACCAAACATCAACCAAATCTGAGAGAATTTTACGTTTTGCCTAAAAAAACACTTGATGTATAGTCCATGTTTTTTTGGAAAAAGCATCAATTATTTAAAAATGCTCATACTGTGGTGGTTGATAGTACTTGAAGAGACCTACATAAATAAGTAATCAAATTGAATAAATTTGCTCTCCTCCAAAAGTTATGTGCATTTCTAAATAAGTAAAAAATATTTTTCTTGCGTGATTACTCACCCTGTTTGATAGCTAGGTGAGTCAAATTTGGTGTGTACATTCCTCAGGCCAAGCCCTATTTGTGTACCAAATATCAACCAAATCTGAGAGAATTCTACGTTTTGCCTGAAAAAACACTTGATGTAGAGTCCATGTTTTTTTGCAAAAAGCTTCAATTATTTGAAAATGATCATACTGTGGTGGTTGATAGTACTTGAAGAGACCTTCAAGAATAAGTAATCAAATTTAATAAATTTGCTCTCCTTCAAAAGTTTTGTGCATTTCTAAATAAGTAATAAAAATTTTCTTGTGTGATTACTCACCCTGTATAATAGCTAGGAGTGCCAAATTTGGTGTGGACATTCCTCAGGCCAAGCACTATCTGTGTACCAAAAATCAACCAAATCTGAGAGAATTTTACGTTTTGCCTAAAAAAACACTTGATGTATAGTCCATGGTTTTTTGCAAAAAGCTTCAATTATTTAAAAATGCTCATACTGTGGTGATTGTTAGTACTTGAAGAGACCTTCAAGAATAAGTAATCAAATTGAATAAATTTGCTCTCCTTTAAAAGTTTTGTGCCTTTCTAAATAAGTAAAAAAGATTTTTCTTGTGTGATTACTCTCCCTGTATGATAGCTAGGTGTGCCAAATTTGGTGTGTACATTCCTCAGGCCAAGCCCTATCTGTGTACCAAATATCAACCAAATCTGAGAGAATTTTACGTTTTGCCTAAAAAAACACTTGATGTATAGTCCATGGTTTTTTGCAAATATCTTCAAATGTTTTAAAATGCTCATATTGTGGTGGTTGATAGTACTTGAAGAGACCTTTATGAATAAGTAATCAAATTGAATAAATTTGCTCTCCTTCAAAAGTTATGTGCATTTCTAAATAAGTAACAATTTTTTTTCTTGTGTGATTACTCACCCTGTATGATGGCAAGGTGTGACAAATTTGGTGTGTACATTCCTCAGGCCAAGCCCTATTTGTGTACCAAACATCAACCAAATCTGAGAGAATTTTACGTTTTGCCTAAAAAAACACTTGATGTATAGTCCATGTTTTTTTGCAAAAAGCATAAATTATTTAAAAATGCTCATACTGTGGTGGTTGATAGTACTTGAAGAGACCTACATAATTAAGTAATCAAATTGAATAAATTTGCTCTCCTCCAAAAGTTATGTGCATTTCTAAATAAGTAAAAAATATTTTTCTTGCGTGATTACTCACCCTGTTTGATAGCTAGGTGAGTCAAATTTGGTGTGTACATTCCTCAGGCCAAGCCCTATTTGTGTACCAAATATCAACCAAATCTGAGAGAATTCTACGTTTTGCCTGAAAAAACACTTGATGTAGAGTCCATGTTTTTTTGCAAAAAGCTTCAATTATTTGAAAATGCTCATACTGTGGTGGTTGATAGTACTTGAAGAGACCTTCAAGAATAAGTAATCAAATTTAATAAATTTGCTCTCCTTCAAAAGTTTTGTGCATTTCTAAATAAGTAATAAAAATTTTCTTGTGTGATTACTCACCCTGTATAATAGCTAGGAGTGCCAAATTTGGTGTGGACATTCCTCAGGCCAAGCACTATCTGTGTACCAAAAATCAACCAAATCTGAGAGAATTTTACGTTTTGCCTAAAAAAACACTTGATGTATAGTCCATGGTTTTTTGCAAAAAGCTTCAATTATTTAAAAATGCTCATACTGTGGTGATTGTTAGTACTTGAAGAGACCTTCAAGAATAAGTAATCAAATTGAATAAATTTGCTCTCCTTCAAAAGTTTTGTGCCTTTCTAAATAAGTAAAAAAGATTTTTCTTGTGTGATTACTCTCCCTGTATGATAGCTAGGTGTGCCAAATTTGGTGTGTACATTCCTCAGGCCAAGCCCTATCTGTGTACCAAATATCAACCAAATCTGAGAGAATTTTACGTTTTGCCTAAAAAAACACTTGATGTATAGTCCATGGTTTTTTGCAAATATCTTCAAATGTTTTAAAATGCTCATATTGTGGTGGTTGATAGTACTTGAAAAGACCTTTATGAATAAGTAATCAAATTGGATAAATTTGCTCTCCTTCAAAAGTTATGTGCATTTCTAAATAAGTAACAATTTTTTTTCTTGTGTGATTACTCACCCTGTATGATGGCAAGGTGTGACAAATTTGGTGTGTACATTTCTCAGACCAAGCCCTATCTGTGTACCAAATATCAACCAAATCTGAGAGAATTTTACGTTTTACCTGAAAAAAACACTTGATGTATAGTCCATGGTTTTTTGCAAAAAGCTTCAATTATTTAAAAATTCTCATACTGTGGTGGTTGATAGTACCTGAAGAGACCTTCAAGAATAAGTAATCAAATTGGATAAATTTGCTCTCCTTCAAAAGTTATGTGCATTTCTAAATAAGTAAAAAATATTTTTCTTGTTTGATTACTCACCCTGTATGATAGATAGGTGCGCCAAATTTGGTGTGTACATTCCTTAGGCCAAGCTCTATCTGTGTACCAAATATCAACCAAATCTTATAGAATTTTACGTTTTGCCTAAAAAAACACTCGATGTATAGTCCATGGTTTTTTGCAAAAAGCTTCAATTATTTGAAAAATGCTCATACTGTGGTGGTTTATAGTACTTGAAGAGACCTTCATAAATAAGTAATCAAATTGAATAAATTTGCTCTCCTTCAAAAGTTATGTGCATTTCTAAATAAGTGAAAAAAATTTTCTTGTGTGATTACTCACCCTGTATGATAGCTAGGAGTGCCAAATTTGGTGTGGACATTCCTCAGGCCAAGCCCTATCTGTGTACCAAATATCAACCAAATCTGAGAGAATTTCACGTTTTGCCTAAAAAAACACTTGATGTATAGTCCATGGTTTTTTGCAAAAAGCTTCAATATTTTAAAAATGCTCATACTGTGGTGGTTGATGGTACTTGAAGAGACCTTCAAGAATAAGTGATCAAATTGAATAAATTTGCTCTCCTTCAAAAGTTTTGTGCATTTCTAAATAAGTAAAAAAGATTTTTCTTGTGTGATTACTCTCCCTGTATGATAGCTAGGTGTGCCAAATTTGGTGTGTACATTCCTCAGGCCAAGCCCTATCTGTGTACCAAATATCAACCAAATCTGAGAGAATTTTACGTTTTGCCTAAAAAAACAATTGATGTATAGTCCATGGTTTTTTGCAAAAAGCTTCAATAATTTAAAAATGCTTATACTGTGGTGGTTGATAGTACCTGAAGAGACCTTCAAGAATAAGTAATCAAATTGGATAAATTTGCTCTCCTTCAAAAGTTATGTGCATTTCTAAATAAGTAAAAAATATTTTTCTTGTTTGATTACTCACCCTGTATGATAGATAGGTGCGCCAAATTTGGTGTGTACATTCCTTAGGCCAAGCTCTATCTGTGTACCAAATATCAACCAAATCTTATAGAATTTTACGTTTTGCCTAAAAAAACACTCGATGTATAGTCCATGGTTTTTTGCAAAAAGCATCAATTATTTAAAAATGCTCATACTGTGGTGGTTGATAGTACTTGAAGAGACCTACATAAATAAGTAATCAAATTGAATAAATTTGCTCTCCTCCAAAAGTTATGTGCATTTCTAAATAAGTAAAAAATATTTTTCTTGCGTGATTACTCACCCTGTTTGATAGCTAGGTGAGTCAAATTTGGTGTGTACATTCCTCAGGCCAGGCCCTATTTGTGTACCAAATATCAACCAAATCTGAGAGAATTCTACGTTTTGCCTGAAAAAACACTTGATGTAGAGTCCATGTTTTTTTGCAAAGAGCTTCAATTATTTGAAAATGCTCATACTGTGGTGGTTGATAGTACTTGAAGAGACCTTCATAAATAAGTAATCAAATTTAATAAATTTGCTCTCCTTCAAAAGTTTTGTGCATTTCTAAATAAGTAATAAAAATTTTCTTGTGTGATTACTCACCCTGTATAATAGCTAGGAGTGCCAAATTTGGTGTGGACATTCCTCAGGCCAAGCACTATCTGTGTACCAAAAATCAACCAAATCTGAGAGAATTTTACGTTTTGCCTAAAAAAACACTTGATGTATAGTCCATGGTTTTTTGCAAAAAGCTTCAATTATTTAAAAATGCTCATACTGTGGTGATTGTTAGAACTTGAAGAGACCTTCAAGAAAAAGTAATCAAATTGAATAAATTTGCTCTCCTTCAAAAGTTTTGTGCCTTTCTAAATAAGTAAAAAAGATTTTTCTTGTGTGATTACTCTCCCTGTATGATAGCTAGGTGTGCCAAATTTGGTGTGTACATTCCTCAGGCCAAGCCCTATCTGTGTACCAAATATCAACCAAATCTGAGAGAATTTTACGTTTTGCCTAAAAAAACACTTGATGTATAGTCCATGGTTTTTTGCAAATATCTTCAAATGTTTTAAAATGCTCATATTGTGGTGGTTGATAGTACTTGAAGAGACCTTTATGAATAAGTAATCAAATTGAATAAATTTGCTCTCCTTCAAAAGTTATGTGCATTTCTAAATAAGTAACAATTTTTTTTCTTGTGTGATTACTCACCCTGTATGATGGCAAGGTGTGACAAATTTGGTGTGTACATTTCTCAGACCAAGCCCTATCTGTGTACCAAATATCAACCAAATCTGAGAGAATTTTACGTTTTACCTAAAAAAAACACTTGATGTATAGTCCATGGTTTTTTGCAAAAAGCTTCAATCATTTAAAAATTCTCATACTGTGGTGGTTGATAGAACCTGAAGAGACCTTCAAGAATAAGTAATCAAATTGGATAAATTTCCTCTCCTTCAAAAGTTATGTGCATTTCTAAATAAGTAAAAAATATTTTTCTTGTTTGATTACTCACCCTGTATGATAGATAGGTGCGCCAAATTTGGTGTGTACATTCCTTAGGCCAAGCTCTATCTGTGTACCAAATATCAACCAAATCTTATAGAATTTCACGTTTTGCCTAAAAAAACACTCGATGTATAGTCCATGGTTTTTTGCAAAAAGCTTCAATTATTTGAAAAATGCTCATACTGTGGTGGTTTATAGTACTTGAAGAGACCTTCATAAATAAGTAATCAAATTGAATAAATTTGCTCTCCTTCAAAAGTTTTGTGCATTTCTAAATAAGTAAAAAAGATTTTTCTTGTGTGATTACTCTCCCTGTATGATAGCTAGGTGTGCCATATTTGGTGTGTACATTCCTCAGGCCAAGCCCTATCTGTGTACCAAATATCAACCAAATCTGAAAGAATTTTACGTTTTGCCTAAAAAAACACTTGATGTATAGTCCATGGTTTTTTGCAAAAAGCTTCAATTATTTAAAAATGCTTATACTGTGGTGGTTGATAGTACCTGAAGAGACCTTCAAGAATAAGTAATCAAATTGGATAAATTTGCTCTCCTTCAAAAGTTATGTGCATTTCTAAATAAGTAAAAAATATTTTTCTTGTGTGATTACTCACCCTGTATGATAGATAGGTGCGCCAAATTTGGTGTGTACATTCCTTAGGCCAAGCTCTATCTGTGTACCAAATATCAACCAAATCTTATAGAATTTTACGTTTTGCCTAAAAAAACACTCGATGTATAGTCCATGGTTTTTTGCAAAAAGCTTCAATTATTTGAAAAATGCTCATACTGTGGTGGTTTATAGTACTTGAAGAGACCTTCATAAATAAGTAATCAAATTGAATAATTTTGCTCTCCTTCAAAAGTTATGTGCATTTCTAAATAAGTAAAAAAAATTTTCTTGTGTGATTACTCACCCTGTATGATAGCTAGGAGTGCCAAATTTGGTGTGGACATTCCTCAGGCCAAGCCCTATCTGTGTACCAAATATCAACCAAATCTGAGAGAATTTCACGTTTTGCCTAAAAAAACACTTGATGTATAGTCCATGGTTTTTTGCAAAAAGCTTCAATTATTTAAAAATGCTCATACTGTGGTGGTTGATAGTACTTGAAGAGACCTTCAAGAATAAGTGATCAAATTGAATAAATTTGCTCTCCTTCAAAAGTTTTGTGCATTTCTAAATAAGTAAGAAAGATTTTTCTTGTGTGATTACTCTCCCTGTATGATAGCTAGGTGTGCCAAATTTGGTGTGGACATTCCTCAGGCCAAGCCCTATCTGTGTCCCAAACATCAACCAAATCTGAGAGGATTTTACGTTTTGCCTAAAAAAACACTTGATGTATAGTCCATGGTTTTTTGCAAATATCTTCAAATGTTTTAAAATGCTCATATTGTGGTGGTTGATAGTACTTGAAGAGACCTTTATGAATAAGTAATCAAATTGAATAAATTTGCTCTCCTTCAAAAGTTATGTGCATTTCTAAATAAGTAACAATTTTTTTTCTTGTGTGATTACTCACCCTGTATGATGGCAAGGTGTGACAAATTTGGTGTGTACATTTCTCAGACCAAGCCCTATCTGTGTACCAAATATCAACCAAATCTGAGAGAATTTTACGTTTTACCTAAAAAAAACACTTGATGTATAGTCCATGGTTTTTTGCAAAAAGCTTCAATTATTTAAAAATTCTCATACTGTGGTGGTTGATAGTACCTGAAGAGACCTTCAAGAATAAGTAATCAAATTGGATAAATTTGCTCTCCTTCGAAAGTTATGTGCATTTCTAAATAAGTAAAAAATATTTTTCTTGTTTGATTACTCACCCTGTATGATAGATAGGTGCGCCAAATTTGGTGTGTACATTCCTTAGGCCAAGCTCTATCTGTGTACCAAATATCAACCAAATCTTATAGAATTTTACGTTTTGCCTAAAAAAACACTCGATGTATAGTCCATGGTTTTTTGCAAAAAGCTTCAATTATTTGAAAAATGCTCATACTGTGGTGGTTTATAGTACTTGAAGAGACCTTCATGAATAAGTAATCAAATTGAATAAATTTGCTCTCCTTCAAAAGTTATGTGCATTTCTAAATAAGTGAAAAAAATTTTCTTGTGTGATTACTCACCCTGTATGATAGCTAGGAGTGCCAAATTTGGTGTGGACATTCCTCAGGCCAAGCCCTATCTGTGTACCAAATATCAACCAAATCTGAGAGAATTTCACGTTTTGCCTAAAAAAACACTTGATGTATAGTCCATGGTTTTTTGCAAAAAGCTTCAATTATTTAAAAATGCTCATACTGTGGTGGTTGATAGTACTTGAAGAGACCTTCAAGAATAAGTGATCAAATTGAATAAATTTGCTCTGCTTCAAAAGTTTTGTGCATTTCTAAATAAGTAAAAAAGATTTTTCTTGTGTGATTACTCTCCCTGTATGATAGCTAGGTGTGCCAAATTTGGTGTGTACATTCCTCAGGCCAAGCCCTATCTGTGTACCAAATATCAACCAAATCTGAAAGAATTTTACGTTTTGCCTAAAAAAACACTTGATGTATAGTCCGTGGTTTTTTGCAAAAAGCTTCAATTATTTAAAAATGCTCATACTGTGGTGGTTGATAGTACTTGAAGAGACCTTCAAGAATAAGTGATCAAATTGAATAAATTTGCTCTCCTTCAAAAGTTTTGTGCATTTCTAAATAAGTAAGAAAGATTTTTCTTGTGTGATTACTCTCCCTGTATGATAGCTAGGTGTGCCAAATTTGGTGTGGACATTCCTCAGGCCAAGCCCTATCTGTGTACCAAATATCAACCAAATCTGAGAGAATTTCACGTTTTGCCTAAAAAAACACTTGATGTATAGTCCATGGTTTTTTGCAAAAAGCTTCAATTATTTAAAAATGCTCATACTGTGGTGGTTGATAGTACCTGAAGAGACCTTCAAGAATAAGTAATCAAATTGGATAAATTTGCTCTCCTTCAAAAGTTATGTGCATTTCTAAATAAGTAAAAAATATTTTTCTTGTGTGATTACTCACCCTGTATGATAGATAGGTGCGCCAAATTTGGTGTGTACATTCCTTAGGCCAAGCTCTATCTGTGTACCAAATATCAACCAAATCTTATAGAATTTTACGTTTTGCCTAAAAAAACACTCGATGTATAGTCCATGGTTTTTTGCAAAAAGCTTCAATTATTTGAAAAATGCTCATACTGTGGTGGTTTATAGTACTTGAAGAGACCTTCATAAATAAGTAATCAAATTGAATAATTTTGCTCTCCTTCAAAAGTTATGTGCATTTCTAAATAAGTAAAAAAAATTTTCTTGTGTGATTACTCACCCTGTATGATAGCTAGGAGTGCCAAATTTGGTGTGGACATTCCTCAGGCCAAGCCCTATCTGTGTACCAAATATCAACCAAATCTGAGAGAATTTCACGTTTTGCCTAAAAAAACACTTGATGTATAGTCCATGGTTTTTTGCAAAAAGCTTCAATTATTTAAAAATGCTCATACTGTGGTGGTTGATAGTACTTGAAGAGACCTTCAAGAATAAGTGATCAAATTGAATAAATTTGCTCTCCTTCAAAAGTTTTGTGCATTTCTAAATAAGTAAGAAAGATTTTTCTTGTGTGATTACTCTCCCTGTATGATAGCTAGGTGTGCCAAATTTGGTGTGGACATTCCTCAGGCCAAGCCCTATCTGTGTCCCAAACATCAACCAAATCTGAGAGGATTTTACGTTTTGCCTAAAAAAACACTTGATGTATAGTCCATGGTTTTTTGCAAATATCTTCAAATGTTTTAAAATGCTCATATTGTGGTGGTTGATAGTACTTGAAGAGACCTTTATGAATAAGTAATCAAATTGAATAAATTTGCTCTCCTTCAAAAGTTATGTGCATTTCTAAATAAGTAACAATTTTTTTTCTTGTGTGATTACTCACCCTGTATGATGGCAAGGTGTGACAAATTTGGTGTGTACATTTCTCAGACCAAGCCCTATCTGTGTACCAAATATCAACCAAATCTGAGAGAATTTTACGTTTTACCTAAAAAAAACACTTGATGTATAGTCCATGGTTTTTTGCAAAAAGCTTCAATTATTTAAAAATTCTCATACTGTGGTGGTTGATAGTACCTGAAGAGACCTTCAAGAATAAGTAATCAAATTGGATAAATTTGCTCTCCTTCGAAAGTTATGTGCATTTCTAAATAAGTAAAAAATATTTTTCTTGTTTGATTACTCACCCTGTATGATAGATAGGTGCGCCAAATTTGGTGTGTACATTCCTTAGGCCAAGCTCTATCTGTGTACCAAATATCAACCAAATCTTATAGAATTTTACGTTTTGCCTAAAAAAACACTCGATGTATAGTCCATGGTTTTTTGCAAAAAGCTTCAATTATTTGAAAAATGCTCATACTGTGGTGGTTTATAGTACTTGAAGAGACCTTCATGAATAAGTAATCAAATTGAATAAATTTGCTCTCCTTCAAAAGTTATGTGCATTTCTAAATAAGTGAAAAAAATTTTCTTGTGTGATTACTCACCCTGTATTATAGCTAGGAGTGCCAAATTTGGTGTGGACATTCCTCAGGCCAAGCCCTATCTGTGTACCAAATATCAACCAAATCTGAGAGAATTTCACGTTTTGCCTAAAAAAACACTTGATGTATAGTCCATGGTTTTTTGCAAAAAGCTTCAATTATTTAAAAATGCTCATACTGTGGTGGTTGATAGTACTTGAAGAGACCTTCAAGAATAAGTGATCAAATTGAATAAATTTGCTCTCCTTCAAAAGTTTTGTGCATTTCTAAATAAGTAAAAAAGATTTTTCTTGTGTGATTACTCTCCCTGTATGATAGCTAGGTGTGCCAAATTTGGTGTGTACATTCCTCAGGCCAAGCCCTATCTGTGTACCAAATATCAACCAAATCTGAAAGAATTTTACGTTTTGCCTAAAAAAACACTTGATGTATAGTCCGTGGTTTTTTGCAAAAAGCTTCAATTATTTAAAAATGCTCATACTGTGGTGGTTGATAGTACTTGAAGAGACCTTCAAGAATAAGTGATCAAATTGAATAAATTTGCTCTCCTTCAAAAGTTTTGTGCATTTCTAAATAAGTAAGAAAGATTTTTCTTGTGTGATTACTCTCCCTGTATGATAGCTAGGTGTGCCAAATTTGGTGTGGACATTCCTCAGGCCAAGCCCTATCTGTGTCCCAAACATCAACCAAATCTGAGAGGATTTTACGTTTTGCCTAAAAAAACACTTGATGTATAGTCCATGGTTTTTTGCAAATATCTTCAAATGTTTTAAAATGCTCATATTGTGGTGGTTGATAGTACTTGAAGAGACCTTTATGAATAAGTAATCAAATTGAATAAATTTGCTCTCCTTCAAAAGTTATGTGCATTTCTAAATAAGTAACAATTTTTTTTCTTGTGTGATTACTCACCCTGTATGATGGCAAGGTGTGACAAATTTGGTGTGTACATTTCTCAGACCAAGCCCTATCTGTGTACCAAATATCAACCAAATCTGAGAGAATTTTACGTTTTACCTAAAAAAAACACTTGATGTATAGTCCATGGTTTTTTGCAAAAAGCTTCAATTATTTAAAAATTCTCATACTGTGGTGGTTGATAGTACCTGAAGAGACCTTCAAGAATAAGTAATCAAATTGGATAAATTTGCTCTCCTTCGAAAGTTATGTGCATTTCTAAATAAGTAAAAAATATTTTTCTTGTTTGATTACTCACCCTGTATGATAGATAGGTGCGCCAAATTAGGTGTGTACATTCCTTAGGCCAAGCTCTATCTGTGTACCAAATATCAACCAAATCTTATAGAATTTTACGTTTTGCCTAAAAAAACACTCGATGTATAGTCCATGGTTTTTTGCAAAAAGCTTCAATTATTTGAAAAATGCTCATACTGTGGTGGTTTATAGTACTTGAAGAGACCTTCATGAATAAGTAATCAAATTGAATAAATTTGCTCTCCTTCAAAAGTTATGTGCATTTCTAAATAAGTGAAAAAAATTTTCTTGTGTGATTACTCACCCTGTATGATAGCTAGTAGTGCCAAATTTGGTGTGGACATTCCTCAGGCCAAGCCCTATCTGTGTACCAAATATCAACCAAATCTGAGAGAATTTCACGTTTTGCCTAAAAAAACACTTGATGTATAGTCCATGGTTTTTTGCAAAAAGCTTCAATTATTTGAAAATGCTCATACTGTGGTGGTTGATAGTACTTGAAGAGACCTTCATAAATAAGTAATCAAATTTAATAAGTTTGCTCTCCTTCAAAAGTTTTGTGCATTTCTAAATAAGTAATAAAAATTTTCTTGTGTGATTACTCACCCTGTATAATAGCTAGGAGTGCCAAATTTGGTGTGGACATTCCTCAGGCCAAGCACTATCTGTGTACCAAAAATCAACCAAATCTGAGAGAATTTTACGTTATGCCTAAAAAAACACTTGATGTATAGTCCATGGTTTTTTGCAAAAAGCTTCAATTATTTAAAAATGCTCATACTGTGGTGATTGTTAGAACTTGAAGAGACCTTCAAGAAAAAGTAATCAAATTGAATAAATTTGCTCTCCTTCAAAAGTTTTGTGCCTTTCTAAATAAGTAAAAAAGATTTTTCTTGTGTGATTACTCTCCCTGTATGATAGCTAGGTGTGCCAAATTTGGTGTGTACATTCCTCAGGCCAAGCCCTATCTGTGTACCAAATATCAACCAAATCTGAGAGAATTTTACGTTTTGCCTAAAAAAACACTTGATGTATAGTCCATGGTTTTTTGCAAATATCTTCAAATGTTTTAAAATGCTCATATTGTGGTGGTTGATAGTACTTGAAGAGACCTTTATGAATAAGTAATCAAATTGAATAAATTTGCTCTCCTTCAAAAGTTATGTGCATTTCTAAATAAGTAACAATTTTTTTTCTTGTGTGATTACTCACCCTGTATGATGGCAAGGTGTGACAAATTTGGTGTGTACATTTCTCAGACCAAGCCCTATCTGTGTACCAAATATCAACCAAATCTGAGAGAATTTTACGTTTTACCTAAAAAAAACACTTGATGTATAGTCCATGGTTTTTTGCAAAAAGCTTCGATCATTTAAAAATTCTCATACTGTGGTGGTTGATAGTACCTGAAGAGACCTTCAAGAATAAGTAATCAAATTGGATAAATTTCCTCTCCTTCAAAAGTTATGTGCATTTCTAAATAAGTAAAAAATATTTTTCTTGTTTGATTACTCACCCTGTATGATAGATAGGTGCGCCAAATTTGGTGTGTACATTCCTTAGGCCAAGCTCTATCTGTGTACCAAATATCAACCAAATCTTATAGAATTTTACGTTTTGCCTAAAAAAACACTCGATGTATAGTCCATGGTTTTTTGCAAAAAGCTTCAATTATTTGAAAAATGCTCATACTGTGGTGGTTTATAGTACTTGAAGAGACCTTCATAAATAAGTAATCAAATTGAATAAATTTGCTCTCCTTCAAAAGTTTTGTGCATTTCTAAATAAGTAAAAAAAATTTTTCTTGTGTGATTACTCTCCCTGTATGATAGCTAGGTGTGCCAAATTTGGTGTGTACATTCCTCAGGCCAAGCCCTATCTGTGTACCAAATATCAACCAAATCTGAAAGAATTTTACGTTTTGCCTAAAAAAACACTTGATGTATAGTCCATGGTTTTTTGCAAAAAGCTTCAATTATTTAAAAATGCTTATACTGTGGTGGTTGATAGTACCTGAAGAGACCTTCAAGAATAAGTAATCAAATTGGATAAATTTGCTCTCCTTCAAAAGTTATGTGCATTTCTAAATAAGTAAAAAATATTTTTCTTGTGTGATTACTCACCCTGTATGATAGATAGGTGCGCCAAATTTGGTGTGTACATTCCTTAGGCCAAGCTCTATCTGTGTACCAAATATCAACCAAATCTTATAGAATTTTACGTTTTGCCTAAAAAAACACTCGATGTATAGTCCATGGTTTTTTGCAAAAAGCTTCAATTATTTGAAAAATGCTCATACTGTGGTGGTTTATAGTAATTGAAGAGACCTTCATAAATAAGTAATCAAATTGAATAATTTTGCTCTCCTTCAAAAGTTATGTGCATTTCTAAATAAGTAAAAAAAATTTTCTTGTGTGATTACTCACCCTGTATGATAGCTAGGAGTGCCAAATTTGGTGTGGACATTCCTCAGGCCAAGCCCTATCTGTGTACCAAATATCAACCAAATCTGAGAGAATTTCACGTTTTGCCTAAAAAAACACTTGATGTATAGTCCATGGTTTTTTGCAAAAAGCTTCAATTATTTAAAAATGCTCATACTGTGGTGGTTGATAGTACTTGAAGAGACCTTCAAGAATAAGTGATCAAATTGAATAAATTTGCTCTCCTTCAAAAGTTTTGTGCATTTCTAAATAAGTAAGAAAGATTTTTCTTGTGTGATTACTCTCCCTGTATGATAGCTAGGTGTGCCAAATTTGGTGTGGACATTCCTCAGGCCAAGCCCTATCTGTGTCCCAAACATCAACCAAATCTGAGAGGATTTTACGTTTTGCCTAAAAAAACACTTGATGTATAGTCCATGGTTTTTTGCAAATATCTTCAAATGTTTTAAAATGCTCATATTGTGGTGGTTGATAGTACCTGAAGAGACCTTCAAGAATAAGTAATCAAATTGGATAAATTTGCTCTCCTTCGAAAGTTATGTGCATTTCTAAATAAGTAAAAAATATTTTTCTTGTTTGATTACTCACCCTGTATGATAGATAGGTGCGCCAAATTTGGTGTGTACATTCCTGAGGCCAAGCTCTATCTGTGTACCAAATATCAACCAAATCTTATAGAATTTTACGTTTTGCCTAAAAAAACACTCGATGTATAGTCCATGGTTTTTTGCAAAAAGCTTCAATTATTTGAAAAATGCTCATACTGTGGTGGTTTATAGTACTTGAAGAGACCTTCATGAATAAGTAATCAAATTGAATAAATTTGCTCTCCTTCAAAAGTTATGTGCATTTCTAAATAAGTGAAAAAAATTTTCTTGTGTGATTACTCACCCTGTATGATAGCTAGGAGTGCCAAATTTGGTGTGGACATTCCTCAGGCCAAGCCCTATCTGTGTACCAAATATCAACCAAATCTGAGAGAATTTCACGTTTTGCCTAAAAAAACACTTGATGTATAGTCCATGGTTTTTTGCAAAAAGCTTCAATTATTTAAAAATGCTCATACTGTGGTGGTTGATAGTACTTGAAGAGACCTTCAAGAATAAGTGATCAAATTGAATAAATTTGCTCTCCTTCGAAAGTTTTGTGCATTTCTAAATAAGTAAAAAAGATTTTTCTTGTGTGATTACTCTCCCTGTATGATAGCTAGGTGTGCCAAATTTGGTGTGTACATTCCTCAGGCCAAGCCCTATCTGTGTACCAAATATCAACCAAATCTGAAAGAATTTTACGTTTTGCCTAAAAAAACACTTGATGTATAGTCCATGGTTTTTTGCAAAAAGCTTCAATTATTTAAAAATGCTTATACTGTGGTGGTTGATAGTACCTGAAGAGACCTTCAAGAATAAGTAATCAAATTGGATAAATTTGCTCTCCTTCAAAAGTAATGTGCATTTCTAAATAAGTAAAAAATTTTTTTCTTGTTTGATTACTCACTCTGTATGATAGATAGGTGCGCCAAATTTGGTGTGTACATTCCTTAGGCCAAGCTCTATCTGTGTACCAAATATCAACCAAATCTTATAGAATTTTACGTTTTGCCTAAAAAAACACTCGATGTATAGTCCATGGTTTTTTGCAAAAAGCTTCAATTATTTGAAAAATGCTCATACTGTGGTGGTTTATAGTACTTGAAGAGACCTTCATAAATAAGTAATCAAATTGAATAATTTTGCTCTCCTTCAAAAGTTATGTGCATTTCTAAATAAGTGAAAAAAAATTTCTTGTGTGATTACTCACCCTGTATGATAGCTAGGAGTGCCAAATTTGGTGTGGACATTCCTCAGGCCAAGCCCTATCTGTGTACCAAATATCAACCAAATCTGAGAGAATTTTACGTTTTGCCTAAAAAAACACTTGATGTATAGTCCATGGTTTTTTGCAAAAAGCTTCAATTATTTAAAAATGCTCATACTGTGGTGGTTGATAGTACTTGAAGAGACCTTCAAGAATAAGTGATCAAATTGAATAAATTTGCTCTCCTTCAAAAGTTTTGTGCATTTCTAAATAAGTAAAAAAGATTTTTCTTGTGTGATTACTCTCCCTGTATGATAGCTAGGTGTGCCAAATTTGGTGTGGACATTCCTCAGGCCAAGCCCTATCTGTGTCCCAAACATCAACCAAATCTGAGAGGATTTTACGTTTTGCCTAAGAAAACACTTGATGTATAGTCCATGGTTTTTTGCAAATATCTTCAAATGTTTTAAAATTCTCATACTGTGGTGGTTGATAGTACCTGAAGAGACCTTCAAGAATAAGTAATCAAATTGGATAAATTTGCTCTCCTTCGAAAGTTATGTGCATTTCTAAATAAGTAAAAAATATTTTTCTTGTTTGATTACTCACCCTGTATGATAGATAGGTGCGCCAAATTTGATGTGTACATTCCTCAGGCCTAGCCCTATCTGTGTACCAAATATCAACCAAATCTGAGAGAATTTTACGTTTTGCCTAAAAAAACACGATGTATAGTCCATGGTTTTTTGCAAATATCTTCAGATGTTTAAAAATGCTCATACTGTGGTGGTTGATAGTACTTGAAGAGACCTTCAAGAATAAGTAATCAAATTGAATAAAGTTGCTCTCCTTCAAAAGTTATGTGCATTTCTGAATAAGTAACAAATATTTTTCTTGTGTAATTACTCACCCTGTATGATAGCTAGGTGTGACAAATTTGATGTGTACATTCCTCAGGCTAAGCCCTATCTGTGTACCAAATATCAACCAAATCTGAGAGAATTTTACGTTTTGCCTAAAAAAACACTTGATGTATAGTCCATGTTTTTTTGCAAATATCTTCAAATGTTCAAAAATGCTCATACTGTGGTGGTCGATAGTACTTGAAGAGATTTTCATGAATAAGTAATCAAATTGGATAAATTTGCTCTCCTTCAAATATTATGTGCATTTCTAAATAAGTAAAAAATATTTTCTTGCATGATTACTCACACTGTTTGATAGCTAGGTAAGCCAAATTTGGTGTGTACATTCCTCAGGCCAAACCCTATCTGTGTACCAAACATCAACCAAATCTGAGAGAATTTTACGTTTTGCCTAAAAAAACACTTGATGTATAGTCCATGGTTTTTTGCAAAAAGCTTCAATTATTTAAAAATGCTTATACTGTGGTGGTTGATAGTACCTGAAGAGACCTTCAAGAATAAGTAATCAAATTGGATAAATTTGCTCTCCTTCAAAAGTTATGTGCATTTCTAAATAAGTAAAAAATATTTTTCTTGTTTGATTACTCACCCTGTATGATAGATAGGTGCGCCAAATTTGGTGTGTACATCCCTTAGGCCAAGCTCTATCTGTGTACCAAATATCAACCAAATCTTATAGAATTTTACGTTTTGCCTAAAAAAACACTCGATGTATAGTCCATGGTTTTTTGCAAAAAGCTTCAATTATTTGAAAAATGCTCATACTGTGGTGGTTTATAGTACTTGAAGAGACCTTCATAAATAAGTAATCAAATTGAATAATTTTGCTCTCCTTCAAAAGTTATGTGCATTTCTAAATAAGTAACAATTTTTTTTCTTGTGTGATTACTCACCCTGTATGATGGCAAGGTGTGACAAATTTGGTGTGTACATTTCTCAGACCAAGCCCTATCTGTGTACCAAATATCAACCAAATCTGAGAGAATTTTACGTTTTACCTAAAAAAAACACTCGATGTATAGTCCATGGTTTTTTGCAAAAAGCTTCAATTATTTGAAAAATGCTCATACTGTGGTGGTTTATAGTACTTGAAGAGACCTTCATGAATAAGTAATCAAATTGAATAAATTTGCTCTCCTTCAAAAGTTATGTGCATTTCTAAATAAGTGAAAAAAATTTTCTTGTGTGATTACTCACCCTGTATGATAGCTAGGAGTGCCAAATTTGGTGTGGACATTCCTCAGGCCAAGCCCTATCTGTGTACCAAATATCAACCAAATCTGAGAGAATTTCACGTTTTGCCTAAAAAAACACTTGATGTATAGTCCATGGTTTTTTGCAAAAAGCTTCAATTATTTAAAAATGCTCATACTGTGGTGGTTGATAGTACTTGAAGAGAACTTCAAGAATAAGTGATCAAATTGAATAAATTTGCTCTCCTTCAAAAGTTTTGTGCATTTCTAAATAAGTAAAAAAGATTTTTCTTGTGTGATTACTCTCCCTGTATGATAGCTAGGTGTGCCAAATTTGGTGTGTACATTCCTCAGGCCAAGCCCTATCTGTGTACCAAATATCAACCAAATCTGAAAGAATTTTACGTTTTGCCTAAAAAAACACTTGATGTATAGTCCATGGTTTTTTGCAAAAAGCTTCAATTATTTAAAAATGCTTATACTGTGGTGGTTGATAGTACCTGAAGAGACCTTCAAGAATAAGTAATCAAATTGGATAAATTTGCTCTCCTTCAAAAGTTATGTGCATTTCTAAATAAGTAAAAAATATTTTTCTTGTTTGATTACTCACTCTGTATGATAGATAGGTGCGCCAAATTTGGTGTGTACATTCCTTAGGCCAAGCTCTATCTGTGTACCAAATATCAACCAAATCTTATAGAATTTTACGTTTTGCCTAAAAAAACACTCGATGTATAGTCCATGGTTTTTTGCAAAAAGCTTCAATTATTTGAAAAATGCTCATACTGTGGTGGTTTATAGTACTTGAAGAGACCTTCATAAATAAGTAATCAAATTGAATAATTTTGCTCTCCTTCAAAAGTTATGTGCATTTCTAAATAAGTGAAAAAAATTTTCTTGTGTGATTACTCACCCTGTATGATAGCTAGGAGTGCCAAATTTGGTGTGGACATTCCTCAGGCCAAGCCCTATCTGTGTACCAAATATCAACCAAATCTGAGAGAATTTTACGTTTTGCCTAAAAAAACACTTGATGTATAGTCCATGGTTTTTTGCAAAAAGCTTCAATTATTTAAAAATGCTCATACTGTGGTGGTTGATAGTACTTGAAGAGACCTTCAAGAATAAGTGATCAAATTGAATAAATTTGCTCTCCTTCAAAAGTTTTGTGCATTTCTAAATAAGTAAAAAAGATTTTTCTTGTGTGATTACTCTCCCTGTATGATAGCTAGGTGTGCCAAATTTGGTGTGGACATTCCTCAGGCCAAGCCCTATCTGTGTCCCAAACATCAACTAAATCTGAGAGAATTTTACGTTTTGCCTAAAAAAACACTTGATGTATAGTCCATGTTTTTTTGCAAAAAGCTTCAATTATTTGAAAATGCTCATACTGTGGTGGTTGATAGTACTTGAAGAGACCTTCATAAATAAGTAATCAAATTGAATAAATTTGCTCTCCTTCAAAAGTTTTGTGCATTTCCAAATAAGTAAAAAAGATTTTTCTTGTGTGATTACTCTCCCTGTATGATAGCTAGGTGTGACAAATTTGATGTGTACATTCCTCAGGCCAAGCCCTATCTGTGTACCAAATATCAACCAAATCTGAGAGAATTTTACGTTTTGCCTAAAAAAACACTTGATGTATAGTCCATGGTTTTTTGCAAATATCTTCAGATGTTTAAAAATGCTCATACTGTGGTGGTTGATAGTACTTGAAGAGACCTTCAAGAATAAGTAATCAAATTGAATAAAGTTGCTCTCCTTCAAAAGTTATGTGCATTTCTGAATAAGTAACAAATATTTTTCTTGTGTAATTACTCACCCTGTATGATAGCTAGGTGTGACAAATTTGATGTGTACATTCCTCAGGCTAAGCCCTATCTGTGTACCAAATATCAACCAAATCTGAGAGAATTTTACGTTTTGCCTAAAAAAACACTTGATGTATAGTCCATGTTTTTTTGCAAATATCTTCAAATGTTCAAAAATGCTCATACTGTGGTGGTCGATAGTACTTGAAGAGATTTTCATGAATAAGTAATCAAATTGGATAAATTTGCTCTCCTTCAAATATTATGTGCATTTCTAAATAAGTAAAAAATATTTTCTTGCATGATTACTCACCCTGTTTGATAGCTAGGTAAGCCAAATTTGGTGTGTACATTCCTCAGGCCAAACCCTATCTGTGTACCAAACATCAACCAAATCTGAGAGAATTTTACGTTTTGCCTAAAAAAACACTTGATGTATAGTCCATGGTTTTTTGCAAAAAGCTTCAATTATTTAAAAATGCTTATACTGTGGTGGTTGATAGTACCTAAAGAGACCTTCAAGAATAAGTAATCAAATTGGATAAATTTGCTCTCCTTCAAAAGTTATGTGCATTTCCAAATAAGTAAAAAATATTTTTCTTGTTTGATTACTCACCCTGTATGATAGATAGGTGCGCCAAATTTGGTGTGTACATTCCTTAGGCAAAGCTCTATCTGTGTACCAAATATCAACCAAATCTTATAGAATTTTACGTTTTGCCTAAAAAAACACTCGATGTATAGTCCATGGTTTTTTGCAAAAAGCTTCAATTATTTGAAAAATGCTCATACTGTGGTGGTTTATAGTACTTGAAGAGACCTTCATAAATAAGTAATCAAATTGAATAATTTTGCTCTCCTTCAAAAGTTATGTGCATTTCTAAATAAGTAAAAAAAATATTCTTGTGTGATTACTCACCCTGTATGATAGCTAGGAGTGCCAAATTTGGTGTGGACATTCCTCAGGCCAAGCCCTATCTGTGTACCAAATATCAACCAAATCTGAGAGAATTTCACGTTTTGCCTAAAAAAACACTTGATATATAGTCCATGGTTTTTTGCAAAAAGCTTCAATTATTTAAAAATGCTCATACTGTGGTGGTTGATAGTACTTGAAGAGACCTTCAAGAATAAGTGATCAAATTGAATAAATTTGCTCTCCTTCAAAAGTTTTGTGCATTTCTAAATAAGTAAAAAAGATTTTTCTTGTGTGATTACTCTCCCTGTATGATAGCTAGGTGTGCCAAATTTGGTGTGGACATTCCTCAGGCCAAGCCCTATCTGTGTCCCAAACATCAACCAAATCTGAGAGGATTTTACGTTTTGCCTAAAAAAACACTTGATGTATAGTCCATGGTTTTTTGCAAATATCTTCAAATGTTTTAAAATGCTCATATTGTGGTGGTTGATAGTACTTGAAGAGACCTTTATGAATAAGTAATCAAATTGAATAAATTTGCTCTCCTTCAAAAGTTATGTGCATTTCTAAATAAGTAACAATTTTTTTTCTTGTGTGATTACTCACCCTGTATGATGGCAAGGTGTGACAAATTTGGTGTGTACATTTCTCAGACCAAGCCCTATCTGTGTACCAAATATCAACCAAATCTGAGAGAATTTTACGTTTTACCTAAAAAAAACACTCGATGTATAGTCCATGGTTTTTTGCAAAAAGCTTCAATTATTTGAGAAATGCTCATACTGTGGTGGTTTATAGTACTTGAAGAGACCTTCATGAATAAGTAATCAAATTGAATAAATTTGCTCTCCTTCAAAAGTTATGTGCATTTCTAAATAAGTGAAAAAAATTTTCTTGTGTGATTACTCACCCTGTATGATAGCTAGGAGTGCCAAATTTGGTGTGGACATTCCTCAGGCCAAGCCCTATCTGTGTACCAAATATCAACCAAATCTGAGAGAATTTCACGTTTTGCCTAAAAAAACACTTGATGTATAGTCCATGGTTTTTTGCAAAAAGCTTCAATTATTTAAAAATGCTCATACTGTGGTGGTTGATAGTACTTGAAGAGAACTTCAAGAATAAGTGATCAAATTGTATAAATTTGCTCTCCTTCAAAAGTTTTGTGCATTTCTAAATAAGTAAAAAAGATTTTTCTTGTGTGATTACTCTCCCTGTATGATAGCTAGGTGTGCCAAATTTGGTGTGTACATTCCTCAGGCCAAGCCCTATCTGTGTACCAAATATCAACCAAATCTGAAAGAATTTTACGTTTTGCCTAAAAAAACACTTGATGTATAGTCCATGGTTTTTTGCAAAAGGCTTCAATTATTTAAAAATGCTTATACTGTGGTGGTTGATAGTACCTGAAGAGACCTTCAAGAATAAGTAATCAAATTGGATAAATTTGCTCTCCTTCAAAAGTTATGTGCATTTCTAAATAAGTAAAAAATATTTTTCTTGTTTGATTACTCACTCTGTATGATAGATAGGTGCGCCAAATTTGGTGTGTACATTCCTTAGGCCAAGCTCTATCTGTGTACCAAATATCAACCAAATCTTATAGAATTTTACGTTTTGCCTAAAAAAACACTCGATGTATAGTCCATGGTTTTTTGCAAAAAGCTTCAATTATTTGAAAAATGCTCATACTGTGGTGGTTTATAGTACGTGAAGAGACCTTCATAAATAAGTAATCAAATTGAATAATTTTGCTCTCTTTCAAAAGTTATGTGCATTTCTAAATAAGTGAAAAAAATTTTCTTGTGTGATTACTCACCCTGTATGATAGCTAGGAGTGCCAAATTTGGTGTGGACATTCCTCAGGCCAAGCCCTATCTGTGTACCAAATATCAACCAAATCTGAGAGAATTTTACGTTTTGCCTAAAAAAACACTTGATGTATAGTCCATGGTTTTTTGCAAAAAGCTTCAATTATTTAAAAATGCTCATACTGTGGTGGTTGATAGTACTTGAAGAGACCTTCAAGAATAAGTGATCAAATTGAATAAATTTGCTCTCCTTCAAAAGTTTTGTGCATTTCTAAATAAGTAAAAAAGATTTTTCTTGTGTGATTACTCTCCCTGTATGATAGCTAGGTGTGCCAAATTTGGTGTGGACATTCCTCAGGCCAAGCCCTATCTGTGTCCCAAACATCAACTAAATCTGAGAGAATTTTACGTTTTGCCTAAAAAAACACTTGATGTATAGTCCATGTTTTTTTGCAAAAAGCTTCAATTATTTGAAAATGCTCATACTGTGGTGGTTGATAGTACTTGAAGAGACCTTCATAAATAAGTAATCAAATTGAATAAATTTGCTCTCCTTCAAAAGTTATGTGCATTTATAAATAAGTAAAAAAAAATTTCTTGTAAGATTACTCACCCTGTATGATAGCTAGGAGTGCCAAATTTGATGTGGACATTCCTCAGGCCAAGCCCTATCTGTGTACCAAATATCAACCAAATCTGAGAGAATTTTACGTTTTGCCTAAAAAAACACTTGATGTATAGTCCATGGTTTATTGCAAAAAGCTTCAATTATTAAAAAATGCTCATACTGTGGTGGTTGATAGTACTTTGAGAGACCTTCAAGAATAAGTAATCAAATTGAATAAATTTGCTCTCCTTCAAAAGTTTTGTGCATTTCTAAATAAGTAAAAAAGATTTTTCTTGTGTGATTACTCTCCCTGTATGATAGCTAGATGTGACAAATTTGATGTGTACATTCCTCAGGCCAAGCCCTATCTGTGTACCAAATATCAACCAAATCTGAGAGAATTTTACGTTTTGCCTAAAAAAACACTTGATGTATAGTCCATGGTTTTTTGCAAATATCTTCAGATGTTTAAAAATGCTCATACTGTGGTGGTTGATAG
Organism: Conomelus anceps; assembly: GCA_948455865.1. Classification (NCBI taxonomy): domain Eukaryota; kingdom Metazoa; phylum Arthropoda; class Insecta; order Hemiptera; family Delphacidae; genus Conomelus; species Conomelus anceps. Next base: position 64,673,504 of record OX418221.1, read on the forward strand.
TACTTGAAGAGACCTTCAAGAATAAGTAATCAAATTGAATAAAGTTGCTCTCCTTCAAAAGTTATGTGCATTTCTGAATAAGTAACAAATATTTTTCTTGTGTGATTACTCACCCTGTATGATAGCTAGGTGTGACAAATTTGATGTGTACATTCCTCAGGCTAAGCCCTATCTGTGTACCAAATATCAACCAAATCTGAGAGAATTTTACGTTTTGCCTAAAAAAACACTTGATGTATAGTCCATGTTTTTTTGCAAATATCTTCAAATGTTCAAAAATGCTCATAATGTGGTGGTCGATAGTACTTGAAGAGATTTTCATGAATAAGTAATCAAATTGGATAAATTTGCTCTCCTTCAAATATTATGTGCATTTCTAAATAAGTAAAAAATATTTTCTTGCGTGATTACTCACCCTGTTTGATAGCTAGGTAAGCCAAATTTGGTGTGTACATTCCTCAGGCCAAACCCTATCTGTGTACCAAACATCAACCAAATCTGAGAGAATTTTACGTTTTGCCTAAAAAAACACTTGATGTATAGTCCATGTTTTTTTGCAAAAAGCATCAATTATTTAAAAATGCTCATACTGTGGTGGTTGATAGTACTTGAAGAGACCTACATAAATAAGTAATCAAATTGAATAAATTTGCTCTCCTTCAAAAGTTATGTGCATTTCTAAATAAGTAAAAAAAAATTTTCTTGTGTGATAGCTCACCCTGTATGATAGCTAGGTGTGCCAAATTTTGTGTGGACATTCCTCAGGCCAAGCCCTATCTGTGTACCAAATATCAACCAAATCTGAGAGAATTTTACGTTTTGCCTAAAAAAACACTTGATGAGTCCATGGTTTTTTGCAAAAAGCTTCAATTATTTAAAAATGCTCATACTGTGGTGGTTGATAGAACTTAAAGAGATCTTCAAGAATAAGTAATCAAATTGAATAAATTTGCTCTCCTTCAAAAGTTATGTGCATTTCTAAATAAGTAACAATTTTTTTTCGTGTGTGATTACTCACCCTGTATGATGGCAAGGTGTGACAAATTTGGTGTGTACATTCCTTAGGCCAAGCTCTATCTGTGTACCAGATCTTATAGAATTTTACGTTTTGCCTAAAAAAACACTCGATGTATAGTCCATGGTTTTTTGCAAAAAGCTTCAATTATTTGAAAAATGCTCATACTGTGGTGGTTTATAGTACTTGAAGAGACCTTCATAAATAAGTAATCAAATTGAATAAATTTGCTCTCCTTCAAAAGTTATGTGCATTTCTAAATAAGTAAAAAAAATTTTCTTGTGTGATTACTCACCCTGTATGATAGCTAGGAGTGCCAAATTTGGTGTGGACATTCCTCAGGCCAAGCCCTATCTGTGTACCAAATATCAACCAAATCTGAGAGAATTTTACGTTTTACCTAAAAAAAACACTTGATGTATAGTCCATGGTTTTTTGCAAAAAGCTTCAATCATTTAAAAATGCGCATACTGTGGTGGTTGATAGTACTTGAAGAGACCTTCAAGAATAAGTAATCAAATTGAATAAATTTGCTCTCCTTCAAAAGTTATGTGCATTTCTAAATAAGAAAAAAATATTTTTCTTGTGTGATTACTCACCCTGTATGATGGCTAGGTGTGCCAAATTTGGTGTGTATATTCCTCAGACAAAGCCGTATCTGTGTACCAAATATCAATCAAATCTGAGAGGATTTTACGTTTTGCCTAAAAAAACACTTGATGTATAGTCCATGGTTTTTTGCAAAAAGCTTCAATTATTTAAAAATGCTCATACTGTGGTGGTTGATAGTACTTGAAGAGATCTTCAAGAATAAGTAATCAAATTGAATAAATTTGCTCTCCTTCAAAAGTTATGTGCATTTCTAAATAAGAAAAAAATATTTTTCTTGTGTGATTACTCACCCTGTATGATGGCTAGGTGTGCCAAATTTGGTGTGTACATTCCTCAGACAAAGCCGTATCTGTGTACCAAATATCAACCAAATCTGAGAGAATTTTACGTTTTGCCTAAAAAAACACTTGATGTATAGTCCATGGTTTTTTGCAAAAAGCTTCAATTATTTAAAAATGCTCATACTGTGGTGGTTGATAGTACTTGAAGAGATCTTCAAGAATAAGTAATCAAATTGAATAAATTTGCTCTCCTTCAAAAGTTATGTGCATTTCTGAATAAGTAACAAATATTTTTCTTGTGTGATTACTCACCCTGTATGATAGCTAGGTGTGACAAATATGGTGTGTACATTCCTCAGGCCAAGCCCTATCTGTGTACCAAATATCAACCAAATCTGAGAAGATTTTACGTTTTGCCTAAAAAAAACACTTGATTACATGGTTTCTGATTACATGGTTACACTTGATTACATGGTTACTTACTCCATGGTTTTTTGCAAAAAGCTTCGATCATTTAAAAATGCTCATACTGTGGTGGTTGATAGTACTTGAAGAGACCTTCAAGAATAAGTAATCAAATTGAATAAATTTGCTCTCCTTCAAAAGTTATGTGCATTTCTAAATAAGTAAAAAATATTTTTCTTGTGTGATTACTCACCCTGTATGATAGCTAGGTGCGCCAAATTTTGTGTGTACATTCCTCAGGCCAAGCCCTATCTGTGTACCGAATATCAACCGAATCTTATGGAATTTTACGTTTTGCCTAAAAAAACACTCGATGTATAGTCCATGTTTTTTTGCAAAAAGCTTCAATTATTTAGAAATGCTCATACTGTGGTGGTTGATAGTACTTTAAGAGACCTTCAAGAATAAGTAATCAAATTGAATAAATTTGCTCTTCTTCAGAAGTTATGATCCTTTTTAAATGAAGAGACCTTCAAAAATTTCTAATCAAATTGGAGAAATTCGCTCCCCTTCAGGAGTTATGAGCATTGCAAAATATGTAATAGTTTCTTCCCAGTCTTAATTGCTCACCCAAAAATTACTTTGCCTAAAAAAAATGCTCGATGTAGTCAATGGTTTTTTACGAAATTCTTCAAGACGCTTCTATGACTATATGTTACAAGCATAATTTTTACTCACTCGGTGGTTCTGAACCCAGTTAAAATTGGTTTTAGTTTAGGTTATTGGTTTGGTTTAAAAAGCTGTCCCATCACAGCACAGCTTTCTAGATTAGTATGGTGATCAGTGGCCGGACGTCCTAGGACCTAGATCATTGGTATGTTAGACGAATTAATTACAATTCAATCGGAAACGAGGCTTTATTTGTTCAGAATCATCAAAATTAGCACACAATCAGAGTAATTTCAATGCTTATCTTACTGACAATTCACACACAAATCAAGGTGCCTTTCAAAAATACTAAAATTCTTTTCCTGTGATTTTTTCAACCAAATCGCAACAAATACTACCGACCTTCATTCAAAACAACAAGTAGTGCAGAATGAACAACAAAAGTTTTTCACATTATTTTGCATTTATCTATTTCACTCAACAATGTTATACACAAATAAGGCCATTTTATCTTGGATATTATTGCTTTTCAACTCTGATGCCCGCATCAGCTTATTACAGTTCACCAAGAAATATTAAACAGAGATCACCAAGAAATATTTTATCAGAATTCACCAAGAAGTATTAGAAATCACCAAGAAATATTTTATCAGAATTCACCAAGAAGTATTAGAAATCACCAAGAAATATTATCAGAATTCACCAAAACACTTGAAATTGGGTCGACATGGTAAATACAGAAGGCCATATGGTAAATTCCCCTTCAGCACGAATCTCATTCAATCGACTACATTTTATTTTAAGAAACAGTTCAAAATTGAGGGAAATTCCATTTTTAATTTGCGTTTGACTCAATTGTTATGGAAATTATTTTTTTTTCAGATCAATTCATCACTATTAGTTGTAATTTGATAATTTATATTATAATCTAATATCAAAACTGACACTCTATTTTTCCTTAAATTATGATTTTTTCACTTATACTGGAGGGATGCATTTCGCTCCCTGGGGTGGCTGTATAAGTGAGTAAAAATCATAAATTTTTATTTAATTTATTCTTCTGACATTAGTAGGTAACTGTCAGACTGTTATGATACTTCAAAGAATGATACATTTAATTGAATTGCAAGTTGAAAAATGTAAATTTGACATTATGGCTAAGTGCAGGGTTTTTAGTCATATATATTTTAAATTTCCTGTATTGGATTTTAATAAGAGCTGACCGTAGCCAAGCCTGCTAGCCGATCGTTCTTGTTTTTTATATATATATATATTTTTTTTTTTTGTTATGTAGAGGAAATAACATTTGATTTTGAATGTAAAACATGTAGATGAAGTTAAAAAAGGTAAACGTATGGCCCAATCCGTAAAATACATCAATAAAATTTTCCAAAATATATTCGAAAATACTAATGAAATGTAATAATATATACCGGTTATAAAACATTACCGTAGTAAATTTGTGGGAGAAATACATTTTTCAAGCAAAGTTGTCAACCAAATTCAAATAAATTGGAAAACAATTTCAAGATTTGATGGTGATAGGACATTAATATGAAGAAATACATTTTTCAAGTAGAATTTTCAACCAAATTCAAATAAATTGGAAAACATTCAACAACTGCTATAAGATATGATGGTGATAAGACATTAATATGAAGAGGTACATTTTTCAACGAAAATTGCCAACCAAATTCATATACATTTCAAAAACTGTAATAAAATAAGCCGGTGATGAAATATTATTAAATTTGTAGAAGAAATACATTTCACAAGATAAACAGGTGACCAAATTCGTATAAATTATAATAGAAAATAATTGTTGAACATGAATAAATTTTTAGAAAGAAAAATAAAATTTTCAATTGAGATTGTTAACTAAATTCATAAAAAGGTATTTAATTGATACAACTCTAATACAAAAATCGAACAAATAATTTTTTTAAATTTAAATTGTTAACTAAATTCATACAAATTGCGATACTAAACAACTGTACTAAGATAAGCTGGTCATGAAACATCATTAAAATTGTAGAAGGAATTTATGATATAAATTGTTTTCAAAATAAAATATTATGATTCAGGTTGTTTTGAACAATTTTTGGGGGGAATTTATTGGTTGGGGTGATACCAATCTGCCTACACCCTCCCACACAGCGTGTAAGGGTTGGCTTCAGGAAGGACATAACAACCATGAAGGTATAAGAAAGTGGAGGGAGCATAACGTATAACGCCCATGTTGAAAAAGTGTAACCGGAAAGGAAGCAAGCGGAAGCGGAATGGAATCGTATCTGACGCCATAGGCGGCTATTTCACCGCCAATTTCAAACTAAGTAGATCACTTTTACAAGATTCCACTTTCATGTTAGTGTTCAAATGTTTCTACTACGTTTATCATCTTTTGAAAACACTTACCAAAATAATTTTTTTAAAAAATAAAGCTTTAGCAGTCGTGTGGATCACTTTAACGTTGATTTATGGCTTTAACCTACAAGAAAATGTAGAGGGGCGGCCATCTTTAAAGATAGTGTTTACAGATATATAAATTCTAACTAATATTATTCTTCCTTATCTTTCTCCTACTTTCTTCCATGGTAGGTTTATAGATATACATATATAGATCTAGCAACTACAACAACAATGGTTTATTTCTATAGTGGAGTAGAGCCGTCAGATAGCCACTCAAAATGACGTCGGCTACACTTTTCTGACTTCCCTCCATTTTGAGGGTTAAGAGAGGGCCGGCTGCGCCCTAACTTCACCCTCCCAGTGAAAATAAAGGCATTAAATCACTTTCTTATACCTCCAATGATAAAACCCAGTGCCAATTCCACATGTGATTCACTCCTCTTCTTGTAAAAGAAAAAGTTTGGGGTATATTTATCAATTTTCTAGAGTGATAAATGAATTACAAAGTGAAAACAAAGATTAAATAAGCTGACTGTGAGTTAATCTAGAAATTCGGTTACTTTACAACATACAAAAGAACGACATTCACACACACCTTACTTTCGGAAACATTAAATCAGACTACATTTGTATTCTTCACATCGATCGGTCATTAAAGTTTATTAGACACTAACAAACAATGCTCTGACAAGTATTTATATAAAAAAATGGTATCAAGATCTAAAATATAATGTATTTTTTACAACTGCCTATGTACAAATCAAAGTAGAGAGACTACATATATTTACAATTACTATATAAGTCACTAGGATTCTACTTTAATGAATCTAAATTACTTCGAATGCATTACATTTCAATTTACCTGAATTTGATACACATTTCATGTACAGTACATTATGGATTGTTTAATTGATTTCATAATTACCTTCATGTTGCCCCAGCAAATTGAGGATACCACTTAGCATGCAAAAGCAAAACATAGAACATTTAAAAACATTAATTTCTCATAAAAGGCAAAGGTTTAGTTATTATCTAAATTACACAATTTTTACTCCATCTAAACATCAAAATTCGATTCTTTTGATCTTGATATATTACAAGAATACCATAAATTTATGAGGTTATCACGCCTATTGAACAAAATTTGAAATGAAATAAACAATTGAAATCACTGTAAATATAAAAATATAGAGAATGATATAACAACACAAGAATGCTAGAAATTCATGAGGTTGTCACATCTATTCAATAAATTTCAATTTAAAATAAACAATTTAAATCGCTGTAAACATAAAAATATTGAGAAAAATAACAAAAAAGATTGAAATCTAGTTTTAGCTTATCTTCCCACTACAACATTATTACTGACCACTCTATATATCTGCTTGCTCTATAGATCTGACATTATCAAGCAAATAACGAGCTTATAGCGTAAGTAATACTACAACTCACTAATATTTCAAATCTTTATTCATAAGGCCTATTCAGGGTCTAGTTTACAATACTTTATAAATAGGGGAGCATTATACCATCACGATATCATAGCATAACGTAATACAGATGGACTGACAGACATAATTCTACTAATTTGTGGTTCCACAGAGTTTGCAGCATCTTACTTCATAACAGGATGAAAAACTGTTCCTTATGCGAAATTTTAATTTTTACAATCATGTTGATTAAATAATCAGTTTCTAGTCATAATATCGATTTAATTTAATAAGTTGAATATTGTCAACTAAAATGAAAGAAATTTCCTGATTCACACCAAAGATGACAAAAATCCTAACTGCTATTCATATTATTATAGCTCAAGTGCGATATACTTATCACTTCAGTGCACCTACATTAATGTGTAATACATATCACCATAAATCTGATTAAAAACTGCGACCATTAAAAATATTAACCATATTGTAAATGACATCATGCATATGGTTTATATCAAGGTAATTAGAAGACAAGGTAGTGTTCAACAGCATGATGCGCAGTATCAAGCTACAGTCAGCTGATGCCGTGACGTCATCCGGGTCTTCTTTCACGATGTCTTTTACATGTTAAATTGCATACATTTAATAGTATTTTTCTCAAAATACAAGAATATATTTTCTCGTATATATGATTTTCAAGAAACTTGGACGTCTCCTAGAAATTTTAGTGTATTTAACTGTCAATCTATGGCATTTTTGATACGATCACACAATTATCTAAATCAGAGCATTCGATAATGTTATAGCATGTTATCATGTACATCACATCAAGGATATTACTTTTCAGGCATTTAAGTTATTTTACTCATCTTTAAAATCACTTCAATTAATTTTCAAGTACTGTGGGAGATTGAATATTAAATGTTTAAAGAAAATTAATTGGAGAAATAGATAAGCAATACCAGTAAGCAAATAATGATTATTTGAAGGTCAATTATTTGATCAAGATAATTGAATATCTTTTTCAACAAACAATTCCCTTAAAAATTGAATATTTACCCTTTCACAGTACTTAAAAATTAATTGAATTGAATTCAAAGACGAATAAAATAACTTGAATACTCAAGATATACATTTCTCGATGTGATTAACATGCTATAACATTATCGAGTGTTCTGATTTTAATAATTGTATGATCGTATCAAAAATGTCTTAGATATACCAGTTAGATATATACAGTTAAATGTACCATAAACCATAGAAGTTCAAGTTTCTTGAAAATCATATATATTTTGAGAAAAAGACTTATAAACCTATGCAATTCAACATGTTGGGCGAAATCGTGAAAAAAAACCCGGATGACGTCACTGCATCAGCTTATAGGCTGAGACTTGCGTAACCACTACCTCATCTTCTAATTACCTTTATTTATACTATGAATTATGTATTATTATATCAATGTAATATCACAATATACAACTATCACTAAAAATACTACAATTATTGTTAATGAAATATTCATTACTCGAAACATCAATTATTTGTCCTTAATATTTTAATTTTTTTGTTGCTGTTTATTCTAGCTGGTAAAGAAAATACCGATACGAATATGAATAATGAAAAACACCGAGATATCAATAATTGATTCCCTATTTCAACTCTCTAGTTTATCATAGTTATATTTACACACCTAATTAATATTATTAAGAGTTAATGAATAATTCCACAATAATCGTGGATTATGCTAAAAGTAATTATCCTACTCAATTAACCCGCCTCAACTTTTCCGATATATGTAGAAAAGATATTGACCCCTAACGAACTAACCTAACCTATCAGTGTAGTCGCTATTTACATATTTTCAAGAATATTTACAAAATTCACTATTTACAAGTCTAATATTATTAATCGTTCACAGTGATTTATTATGGTAAAAGAAAGCAAAAGCTTTCAGTGAGCAAACTGAAATTGGGGATACAATGAATAAAGATTGTGTAATATAAATAAATAAATATTGATATAATAAAAAGTTGACTAATAAAATAGATATTAGTTGACTCTATTTCATACAGTTCATAAAATAAATAAGAGATAAACGGCAGCTTTATAAATGTGAGACGTTCGAAAAGTTCAGACACAATCAGAAAAAATATTTTCATCATTGGAAAGATACGTTCCAAAAAAAATTACGACTCAAATGATTTATTTATGTAGGAAAACTATTATAGAAAAGTGCATTCAACTCCCACATACATATTAATTAACGTAATTAATTGGGAATTCGATATTTATTACAATTTAAACAAAACTACTTTGACAATGTTGAGTTCTGGGAAAATTTACCGGTAACCGGTATATGTTAGTGACGGCGTCTCATTGGTCTATTCAAATTGAAACGTTGAAAAACTTGATTAGACCAACCAGACGCCACCGGTTACATTTACCGGTAAATGAGAAGCCTCCCATTAACTTAACCAAAAGATAGCATTTACCGGTAATGAGAAGCCTTCCATGAACTTAACCAAAAGATAGCATTTACCGGTAAATGAGAAGGCTCCCATGAACTCAACCAATAACGCTAATTCAAACCTGGCCACTCTATGTCTCAGGTTGCTCTACAGCGTCTTGCATTCGAAGCAAGTAAGAGGCATAGAGTGATCAGGTTGTGATTATTGTTATCCTTAGTGTAGACTACTAAAAAAATGTTTGTTTTTATCGTTGGGAGTTTCCACTAAAGCTTGAAGCTTGTGCGTGGGTAGAAAGTGAGACAATTTTAGGAATTAACCCGGGATTTAGTTACTACTACATCGAGAAGCTGTAGCATGACAATCTACACACTAGTTTTATTAGTACTTGCAATTGTAGTTACCGTGAAATCTTAAGGAAGGTTTTACTTGTAGATTGTAATAATAATTTGTAATTTGTTTTACAACAGACCTAAGTAGGATGTGAAAAAGGATCTGTTTCACGCTTAATTATAAATCAAAGTACAAATTACAAGCAGAAACTTCCGTAATGTCTTTCAGAGACTACTTAAAGCACAAGTACTAATATTATTAGTTTGTATTTTGTGAAACATTTATAGTGTCAAATCCAAGCTTATTTCGTGATTTAGAATATTTTTTGTAGGCTAAATAACCTGAAAATATAGCATTTTATACTTGTTTACTGTAAAAATCTATTTATAATCAAAATAGCTAAACATGCTATAATGTAATGTACATGCACAGAGAATAATATTAAAATTCACATAAACTGCCATGAGGAAGTATAGGGAAGTGATTGAGAGATTTAAGTGTGTATTATAGTGTTTATATTCGATCAACATTGATGTTTAAGTTCTAAATTATTGTAATAAATGATCAGTGGTTGCGTAAAGACCAGCTGAGTCAATTTCCAATGAGACCAACTCACAAAGGAATGCACAGTCAAAATATCCTACAATAAAATTGAGAATTTTCAATAGAAATGGCAGTGACCTATCAGTCAATTGAAAATATTTACATTTTTAGAGAATCTTAAAACGTTCTCATCACGACTGGCATCAGCTTGAGTTAACAGTTAAAACCCGCCAAGACATCGTAACGTAACACCGCCACGTAACATCACTCCCATCGTCCCGCAACAGCACACCTTAAATACAATGTTAATCGAATGTTCTGAAAATTTGTTACGGAGTGACGTTACGGGACGGAGTAACGTTACGATGCTATGTGACATTATCTGAACGGGCCTTTAGGAAGATATTTCAAAACAGTCTAATAAAAATTGGACTTATCTCTACAAATGTATCGGAGCATGCAGGTTTATTGGCAGTATTAGTTATTATCAATCGAAAGTCCCACGAATTGTATAATTAAATACTATTTGCCTTCAATAATGTACAGTTACAACTAAAATGCAACTTTCTTTTACAAATTTATTATTGTTATAAATATGTACCTCGACTACGTAAATTTAAAACAAGTTTAAGAATGGTTTAAAATAAGATAGAATGTGATTATTTCCTTCAGTGTACTGATTTTTTACAAAAAAATTTGTTGAAATTTGGTGTCTTATGAAGAACTAGTAATTTGACTGCATAGTCATGAAATTACTTTTAAAATATTACTAGTAAAACATGTGATGTTCAGGCTATTTATTACAATTTTTTTTTTTTGAGGGGGTTAGGTATATTAAAATGTTTTACTAATGAGTATTATTTATGAAAGTGGGACAAAAATTAAATTAACATTTGAGAAAATATATTTGGAATGAGTGATGCAAAATTTCTAAACTAAATAAAAGTGAAAAAATCTAAATTATAAATGATTATTGTAGAGAAAAATACTAAGAAAATGAAACTGAAAATTGAAAATTAAACAAGACTGGATACACGTTCGAATGCCCTATTTCCAAAAAAATTAACTAACTACAAAAAATCCACAACTACAATATTACAATATTGACAAGTATCAATGAAAATCAAATACACTAAATGAAAGCCAATTACACTAAATGAAAGTCAATTACACTAAATGAAAGTTAATTACACTAAATGAAAGTCAATCACACTAATAAGAAAAACAATGAAAATCGGTTTCACATATGCATATACATTGTATCCTAAGCTAGTGAATTAAAATAAAAATTGGCCAAAAAAAAAACTATAAAATTAATGACAAGTAAGAAACACACAATTGATAATAATGATACATATATATACAACTAATGCATTTCCTTTGAAATGTAGGATAAAAATGAGATCTTTGGGAATCCAAACATGATAAAACAAATGAAATGATGTTCAAACTAAATAAAAGTGACCAAAACATAACGAACACAATAATTTCTAAAACAATCAGCCAAAAGTTTTTTCGAACGAATTTTCATTCTCGTTTTAAAAAACATACAGAAAAAATTAATGGTAATTTTTACGTTGCATTCAAGCAATCATCATGCAATTACCTATTTTCAATGCGATTTCTAATGAAATAGAATCCAAATTTGAGTGCAAATAAACCTACAAAACCGGCAGCTAGCTGGTAGGCCTAGGGTAATAATATTGACAAAACATTTACAAGTGTAAACTACATGAGAAGCCCCGACTATTCAAGGCACGTGATGGAAATAATGAGTATGAAGTATTGACATACATTTTTTTTAAAAAAGGTTACGAATTAGTAATATTTGTATCTTTAAAATAATAATTGAACTCAATTTTAAATCTTCAGAAATTTTTAAAGTTATAGACGACAGAAATATAAGAGAATTTAATTTGCCTATTCTTACATCAAGTATTAATACAGTATTACAATTTTAAGCATTATTGCAGAGTAGGGTTACAAGATATAATATATTGTTCATTTCATTGACAAATTTTTATTTCATTAAATTTGAAGCGGTTTAATTCACAGGTAACCTAATTGCCGTTTGATTCAATTTTATTTATTGACTTATTTATTCATTACTGACAAAAATACAATAAAGCTAAGATAGCTTACGCCCACAACTGCTTTTTCACATATTTTCAACACTGAAGAATCCAAATGTTAAGTGTAATATTTCACTATTATTGTTATTTTAATAATAATCTCCTGTACATTCTTCATGGTTTTTTATCGTTGTTATAATTTCATTGAAAATTTGATTCACCCAATTCTGTTAAGAAACCTTTCTATTTACCAAGATTTATTCCAATTCAAATGGGGTTTATTCAAATTTGAGTTATTTTCATTCCAATTTGAATTATTTTAATTCATCTTTCGGTTATTTACTGTTTCAATTTCAATCTATTAAATTTTTCTATCAACAAAGATAATTCAATTTTATGCGGATTTTATTTAGATTCTAGTGGGTTTTATTAAAAATCATATTTTTTACAGGTTCAATTAATTATATTATTACACAATATTAAAAAATTATCTTGGAAATCGTTTACTGAAGAATCTATTATACAAACTTCTAGAATTTAAGGTAGATTACTCAAATAATTTATATGAGGAAATTAAACGAGAATATCCTACTTCGATGTGGGGAAATATTCATGAATTTGAAAGTACCCTACAGAAATTTAACTCAGACTTTTCAGATAATCCAGCAACAATTAGTACATCATGATGACAAATTATGATCAAGCATATATACATTTTTTCAACATAGAGTAGTTCATAAACATCCATATTAATAATTTCCACATAAATTGCTAGTTCTATGACATAATCTATGTGCACCTAATCAAGTGGAAAACATTTATTAAAGTTCGAATTGAACAGTACAACTTGTACAGATACTTTTTCAAAAGACTACACGAATAACCTCAATAATTGAGAAGACACTGAAAATCACTAATTTAATTATTACGAATTTACAAGAACTTGTTTAATTGGAGTAGAGAAACCGATATTTTATTTTCATTCCACTTCAATTACTAGAACAATAAACATGACTTGTTTTTTTCTGCAAACACACAAAGCAACAATTAATTATTTACAAGTGATTATTTTTCGTTTGAATGGTTTTGTGTTTCATAATTTACAAGTTCGAGTTTCAAGATAAAAATTGTGTACATATTTTATAGAATTTTGAAAAAAACTTGTGTAAGTTACATATTTTATAGAATTTTGAAAAAAATGTGTAAATATTTCATTGAATTATGGGGGGAAAATTGTGTACATATTTCAAAGAATTTTGAAAAAATATTAGCAAACATTAAACAAGGAAAATTATCACACAATTGTGAAACAAAAATATGTAGGGTTGAGCGTAGAGAGGACACAGAGTTCTAACTCCGCCCTTAATTGAGGAAATTAATCAATCAAAAATGAAGAATTCTACTCATGCTTCCCAATTTCTACCATCAACCATTACCACCCGTTTTACATTCTCAGAGCATAGATATTGAAAATAATCCAAACAAAAATGAACTATATTCCCGAAAATTGGAAATAAAATCCAGGAAAGTTATCACAGTAAACAATGAAAATATTAGTACAGAATATTTTCAAAAATCGGATTATCTTTCTTGTGACTTGTAATCCACATTATCATTGAAGTTTTGATACTTTTATTTTTTTAATTACTTGTAATTGAATATTCATGTAATTGAAAATTCATTAAATCAACGGCGATAAAACCATAAACAAATTACAAGAACAAATATACACATTTTTGAACACAGGAAAACGTATATTTGTTCCTAAATTCGTGTACCTATAGAGTAGGTAGCTAAATATGTAATATTTCTCAATATTTATTTATAACATTTATGGTGCGACCTGATAACTCTGACACCAGACCTGAGCCAGCCAGGTCACACGATATTATTATTATTATTATTATGGTGTTAGCTTTGTAATTTATTTTCTTCAACCCTCGAAATAAATTCTGGTGCCAAAACATCATGCTCCTTATAGTAAAAAACCAACAAAACATGCAGATACAATACAAAACTTATAATTTACCTTTTTACAAATACACTGGTCTGAAATAAACATGTCTGAACAAGCCCAGACAACCTAACCTAAAATCCCACAAAAGTAATTACAGAAATAAACCCTAAATCTATAATAATCGTACGGTACTGCTGAAGCAATACGAACAAATTTTATGGAGCATCGCCTCAATTTAGCAGTCAAATTCAATCAGCCTTTTTTGTTGAAAAAATTTCGTTTACAGTCAATTTTTCTACATCCTCATTCAAAGTTACGCCCACTAAATTATAATATTAAACTAAATGAGTAGTTCAATAAGAAAAACTAATTTTATTCGCATAACTCAATCGAATTAAAGTTTTTTGAGAGTTATAATATTATACTAAACGAGTAGTTCAATAAGGAAAACTAGTTTTATTCGCACATAACTCCAAGTTTCAGTTTTTTTGAGAGTTTAGGTTAGAAAACTAATCTCAAACGATTCCACAACTAAAACTGAGCAAAAGTTTCTCAAATTCGTTAAAAAATGTCACAAAACATTAAAGTATGACCGAAAAATGTCATAAAATATGAATGCATGACCGAAAATGTCATAAAACATCAAAGTATGACCAAAAAATGTCATAAAACAAAAAGAACTTGAGGTGCAACTCCAATCGCAGCGCGACAACCAAGATGTCGTCTTCATTTTGTCGTCGAAAGTCTATATTTTCGTTGGGTTTTTTTGTTTTCTATTTTCAGCCAATCAACTGTCGAAACAATATCCTAGGCTGTAGGAAATGTCACTCCCATTGGTGAGGAGACGGCGGTAGTTCGGATGGGTGGGCCACCGTCGAACTGTTAACACACAACATTAAACACTTTGAATAACATCTGCAAGATTAATTTCAATAAAACTATTAAATAACAAAGAAAACAACACAAAAGCACACACAAACTTATAACAAAATAATTAATTTGATAAAAAATCGTGCTACGGAAAGTTACGTCAAGACTCACCCCATTAGATTAAATCTAACATCTGAAATTGGCCTTGGATTAATTTTTTTTAAATTGCAACTTGAGGGACTTAGATGAGTCCTGAACTTGTTTATTGATATTATTCGTGAAACAAGCGTCTAGATCACTCTAGGAGAGTAATGCCTTCGAGATTTGGATAGTTACGCGATCACACGCGCCGTTATATTAATCAAACATTTTAAATTGCCTTATAATAATGTAGTTATCATTTTTTTAAATTACAACTTGAGGGATTAAAATAAACTATAAACTTGTTTATTGATATTATTCGTGGAACAAGTGTCTAGATCGCTCTAGGAGAGCAATGCCTTCGAGATTTGGACAGTTACAAAAGTTTTTTCTATATACGCCACTGAATCACAGACATTCAATGAAGGTCAGCCTATCAGAGGAACTTTCTCCCTCAGCCAATAGTATCATTCTGTTCTGTATTTAGTATATATTCAGCTACTATGTACTTTAGTTTTTGTTTGTTTGAGATTGATAATGGTGTAACAACCGAAACTAGTATCTCACTAGTATCTCCCACCTAAAACTGTAGGTCCAGCTCATCAATCACAATCATCCAACTAATTACCCACGCACAGGTCTCAGACCTATGTGGGCTTCATCCTAAAAAAAAACAAACGAATTTTAATAAATGTGGTTGTGACAAATTCAAGTCCTATTATTCATTAATTTATCGTTGAAATCACTAGTAAAGATCAATTCCAATATTCATGTTTGAGCATAATTGGTTTCTGATTTCTTTTTTTAATGATATGAGGTATGTTGAAGACCTACTGTGAACGTTGAGCTTTTCGCCCAGGCTTCTTTCGCCTAGAAACTTATAAGCCCAGGTAAAAATTTGAATTTTTCCTGGTAAGTTTTGAATTTTTTTAATTTTGAAAAGGTTAGCAGGTAGATTAACAATTAGCGCCGTTAAACACTTCTAAATATCGATAACATCAAATCAAATAAAACTTTACTGTCAATAAAGTACAGTGATACAAATAATAATAATAATAATAATAATAATAATAATAATTTCTGGAATCATAAAAACATAACATAAATTATTTTCCAAAATAGAACACAAAACATTTTGATGTGAAAGAAATGAAAAAAGAAGATTAATAACCTACTTATTTATTAAATTACTAGCAGGTTTCCCGATTCAATTGAATCTGGACTTCTCGAATGTGTCATAATCTACATGCTTAATTTGATAGTTCCCCGCACTCATTGAATACTTTTGTGTAGCAGCATTCATAGATTTTCATAAGCTATTTTAAATCAAAATGGCGGAGATCTTCGGCAAAAGTTATATAACATTAAAAAAGAAATTCTAATTAATTCTAATATCAAAACTGACACTGTATTTATATAAGAGAAGCTTCATCAGCCTGCCGCCAGGGGTCATGTTTTGTTGAGGTTAGGATGAGCGGCCATTATTTAATTGAAAATTGCGTTGGATTTCAATTGTGTTTTGTCATTGAGGCTGATGAAGCCTATTGAGTTCTCTTTAGAAGTGAAATGCATCCCTCCAGTATCACCAGTATAAGTGAGTGAAATTCATATAATTATTAAATAGAAGTACAGTGTCAGTTTTGGTATTAGATTGTTCATAAAGTATTTTGTCATGAAAAACATCTCAGATTCAAATTAATTATTAAACAATTTTATAATTGTTACATCTTTTAAAATAATAATTTTAAGCTTACTGTTGGAAGAACTTCTAAATTCAACCATCCAAAAACACAACCCCTGGTGGTAGTCTGATGAAGTCTCTCTTTAGAAGTAAATTCATTCCTCCAGTATAATTGAGTAAAAATCTCAATTTAAATAGAAATACAGTGTCAATTATGATATTAGATTGTTCATCCAATCACCTTACACAAAAATACATATATTGATTTGATACAGGGTTAAAAACGGAAACTCCAATTTTTTGTAACAAAGTCTGCAAGCGTACAGTATACATGCAATCATAGAAAAATTGGGATTTATAAAATTATAATAACCAACAGGAGGGATCTAGAAGTGATACTACAGAATTCTACAGAGATTTCTACGGTGGGATTCAGAGTGCGAATATAGGGATAATGGAAATTAATAGAATAAATAGTCTGATCACTTCAATAAATTTCTTCGCCTTGCTCAACCAGCCGCCGCGATTTGACTAGAAATCTAGAGCTTTCTTCAGGTTAATTAATTTATCAAGTAATTTTTGAGAATATTCAATATAACGCTTGATTTTTAATCAAACCAGGAATTATACCTTTGTGTTTATTGACTAGGATGCCTCACTTCAAATTATTCATTACTATTTCATACAACTTTTATAACAACCGTTATTATTATTATTATTATTTCACAAGTTGGTTTTGAAGGAACTGAAAATATTTATCAAACTGACAAATTTATAGAACACAATTTATTAATTTGGAATTCCTCAAAGCGCACTTTTTTAGTGTAGACTAAAGACTGAAGACTTTATAATAGTGTTCATCGATTTCCATCAGCTATTCAATGCTGTTGTCAATATCCGTCATTGCGGAAGTCTTCAGTATAAATTAATAGCACTTCGAGGAATTCGAAATTAATAAATAATCAACTTTTTATGTGAAATTTAACGACTTTCAGTCAAATATTTGTTAAGAATAAGTATAATAACTCACTTAATCTGGCCGAGTACTTTCGAATCTATGAGATCCATCTTGAGTTATTATACTTATTCTTAACAAATATTTGACTGCAAGTCGTTAAATTTCACATGAAAAGTTAATATTAACAACGCAGTTCGTCATGGAACAAGAAATCCAGGAATTTAATAAATTATATCTTATTTCACATACTATTCAGTATTAATAACATAACTACTATTTATATCATCATAATTTATTATTGTTATTACTATTATTAATATTGTTACTATTCTTATTATTATTATATTATTATTATTATTATTATTAAACTCATGAAGGCATTACCCGTATTAAAACAAAAATTAAAGGAGCTTGTTTGTGCAACTGAGGATCACACTCATGTGTGCTTCATCAGAAATAGTTTTAATAAAAAAAAACGTAAACATCTATGCTTGTAAAAATTTAGTAATAGAGAAACAGTTTTGGCTAAAAGCCTGTTCTTTCTTTACAATAAGTTGTATTTTGATTGCATCAATAAATAAATAGAAAATAATGATCAAGTATCCAGTTATCTTATTTTTACCCGTAAGGGTCTCCCCACCACGAAAAGCCATACGTGTTTACTTTACTTTACCTAATTTTCCTATACAGCTAATTCTCACTATAGCTCCCTATTTTCATTTCATTATTTAAATTAATTTCAATTTTTTTGTAACAAAAAAAAACACCGAACAAAAATATAATAAAAATCAGAGAGTTATTGATTACAAAACGTGAAAATGATAATAAATATTTAGTTAATCGAAAATCTTTCAGTCGGCCCCAACACAGCAGAAGGTTGTAACCCTGTTCGCTGGTGGCATCATACAGTAAATATCAATTTCTTACAAACAGAAAAAATGCACAATAAAAATATATAGTAATTCAAAAAGAGCACCGGTTTTGATAACATTTAAATAAGATAACATAAAATGGAATTTAGAACTGTATTTTTTTTAAATCACAAAAAATGTTCACTTAATCGTTCGTTTTTGT
Source organism: Conomelus anceps (assembly GCA_948455865.1). Lineage (NCBI taxonomy): Eukaryota > Metazoa > Arthropoda > Insecta > Hemiptera > Delphacidae > Conomelus > Conomelus anceps. Next base: position 64,692,419 of record OX418221.1, read on the forward strand.
TTTTGAAAATAATTTTTAAATAATTAAATACATTATTTATATTGCACAACTCATTTCCTCTAACCTAACCTAACATATATGATTCCACATCCCTTTTGCAGACAATATCGTCAAGTTCCCCAATAAACATATTGTTTTTGTTAGCATTCACCAATATTATCAAAAGTTGATCAATTTGTTTTTAAACATCTATTATACAAAAGAGGAAACTTGAAACTGCGGAATGGAAGGTTGAACTTTTCTTGCAGTCGCAATGTCATAATTTTTTTTTTTTTTTGAGGATGAAGCCCACATAGGTCAGAGAGACCTGTGCGTGGGTAATGAGTTACAAGATGAATTGTATGATGGTGATTGATGAATTGGACCTACAGTTTTAGGTGGGTTCCGAACCACCGGGAAGTGATTTTACAGCAGAGAACAGTGCTTTTTTGCTGGCCAATCTAATCGGTCACCGTTACGAACAGGACCTACGAGAACGCAGCTTATCTCTCTCTGATTGAACAGATACCTGCTACGGCTCGCGGCTATCACTTCCCACCTAATGTATCACCTGAATGGACTTAGTTATTTGGATACAGTCCTTACCGTATTTTATTTATGGTAGCGGACTAGAGAAGATTTGCCCAAAATTATTTTTCATATTTTTGGATTTCTTGTTCCATAGCGATCTGCGTTGTTAATATTAACTTTTGATGGTAAATTCAACCATTTTATGTATTTTCCATACATAAAATTGGAAGATTGGAATCGTAGTTGCGATTTTTGTAAAAATACAGTTCTTAAGTTGAAATTTCAAAACCGGAACTCATTTTGAATCACCCTACAGAATTTATCAAAAACGAATTACTATAATAAATGTTCTAAGAACCAGACACTACATAACTTTAGTATTCCATTTATCCCAGATTATCTATTTTAAAGAAGAAATTACTTTGAAGGCCTTTGAAGAAGAGTCTCCATGACTCGAAAACGTTTGGCCAAAAAGTGAGTGAAACTATTATTTATTCTCAATTGAAATTGACCAAGTCGTTGAATTTACCATAAAAAGTTAAGAAATTACTCTTTGTACAAAGCCTTTGTTCCCCATTCAGGCAATACTTTCTATTATAGGGTATTTTTTTAGAGGTATAGCACTTAAAGTTGGCAGCACTGCTTCCAGTGGCAAACATTTTGTCAACTAACAGCTGATTTGTGTTCAGTATTGTTTGCCATTTTATCATGAATAGAGTGACACCTGAACAACGCTTGCAAATTGTGCAGATTTACTTTGAAAATCATGGTTCCATTCATGAAGCATATCACGCACTATGTCCATTTTATGGTCAACATAATTGTTCATCAGAGCAGTCAATTCAATTTACAATAGAACGATTTGCATCAGACCGGATCCGTATTATCATTTTTTTCTTTGAGGATGAAGCCCACATAGGACTGAGACCTGTGCGTGGGTAATGAGTTGGATGATGGAGATTGATGAGCTGAACCTACAGTTTTAGGTGGGTTCCGAACCACCAGCAAGTGATTTTACAGCAGAGACCAGTGTCGTTTTTGCTGGCCAATCTACTAATCGGTTACCTTTACAAAGAGTGCCCAAGAGAACGCACCTTATCTCTAACTGATTGAACAGATACCTGCTACGGCTACCGGCTATCACTTCCCTGTACCCTGCCCATTTTAAGTACACATGATGCAAATCGTTCCATTGTTAATCGAATTGATTGCACTGATGGACAATTATGTTGGCCATAAAATTGACATAGTGCGTGATATGTTTCATGAATGGAACCATGAACTTCAAAGTAAATCTGCACAATTGCAGTGGGAAGTGATAGCTGAGGGCCGTAGCATGTATCTGTTCAATCAGAGACAAGCTACGAAACTCATGGGCGCTCTTAGGCAATGTTCTCTGCTGAAAATCACTTCCCGGTGGTTCGGAACCCACCAAAAACTGTAGGTCCAACTCATCAATCACCATCATCCAACTCTTTACCCACGCACAGGTCTCAGACCCATGTGGGCTTCATCCTCAAAAAAAAAAAAAAAAAAAATCTCTTTGTAAGGGTGACCGATTGGATTGGCCAGCAAAAAGACCCTGTTCTCTGCTGAAATATCACTTTCCGGTGGTTCGGAACCCACCTAGAACTGAAGGTCCAACTCATCAATCACTATCACCCAATTCACCTACGCACAGGTCTCAACCTATGTGGCTTCATCGTCCGGGAAAAAATTTGCTAGCGTTGATCAGGTGTCGCTTTATTCGTGATAAAATGGCAAACAATACTGAACACAAATCAGCTGTTAGTTGACAAAATGTTTGCCACTGGAAGCAGTACTGCCAACTTGACCAATGCTGAACACAAATCAGCAGTTATTTGACAAATTGTTTGCCACTTGTTGGCAGTGCTGCTAACATAAAGTTCTATACCTTTAAAAAAACACCTTTTATTTAGATCTCGCTAAAATTCAGAGGGCATAAAGTTGATTGATTTAGATTGTGTGAAGCGAAACATAGAGTAGATAGATAGAGTAATAAATAAATGAATGAAAATAAGAGAAATAAACAGAAAAATAGAGAAAAAAGAGATAATGGAGTACCAGGATTGTTGATGAGTTGGAGGGAGCATTGCCTTACCTGGCAAAACTCTTAAAGGCAGCCGACTGAGGGTTGATGCACAGCGGTACTCGTCTCGTGTTCAGCTGCTCCACTATGAACTTGTACATCTCCTCTGCAAATAAAAAACACACAACAATATTACTAAAAACAATTACAAAATATATAGGGAAGTGATAGCCGCGAGCCGTAGCAGGTATCTGTTCAATCAGATAGATAAGCTGCGTTCTCGTAGGTCCTGTTCGTAACGGTGACCGATTAGATTGGCCAGCAAAAAAGACATTGTTCTCTGCTGTAAAATCACTTGCGGGTGGTTCGGAACCCACCTAAAACTGTAGGTCCAACTCATCAATCACCATCATCCAACTCATTACCCACGCACAGGTCTCAGACCTATGTGGGCTTCATCCTCAAAAAAAAGTTATTATTTGACTAAAAAATAATCTACCCCATAATTTGATATTAATATATTTTATTCATTCATTTAGTATGGCAATAACAAATAAAATTATTATTTGAAAAATAATTCCCTCGTAAATTGATATTAATATCGGGTATTCATGGTAGGAATCTATTCTTTTTTCATTTTTTACATTTTTTGCATTTGATTTAATTCTGAGGTGATCCGCAAAAACAATTTGAATGTGTGAAACTGAATGAAAGAAGTCTGATATTTGGGTTCAAGGTCAAGTAGATTGAATTGAGAATGGAATTCAAGGTATTGCCGACAATGTCTGGAATAATCTGCCGAAGAAGAAGAAAAAGAAGGTGAACAAAGAAAGAACGGAAAAGGTGATAGGTTGTGAAGTTGTGCTTTGTAGTCTACCAAACAGCAGTCAGAAAAAGTGAATAAAGAAGATAAGAAGAGTTGAAAAAACAGGTACAAGTGATGGGTGTGGGAGGAGGATAAAGTTAGCATTATGAATAACAGCACAGGCAACATGAGCTCTAGTTGTTGTCATCATTACAACATTTTCTATGCATTGCTTTTGAAGCGACTAGGGGTATATGCTGAAGAAATAATAGATCATCAACTAGGTTATCCCGGGTCTTTAGACTTTATTAAACTTTGTAAAATACATTCCAAATGTAGATTTTCTACATACTGAACGACAGCATGGAACGACTGAACGACTTTTTCTTCTTCCTCTTCTTTTTCTCCTTTTTCTTCTTCATCTTCTTTTCCTACTTCTTAATCTTCTTTTTCTTCTGCTCCTTCCACTTATTTTCCTTTTTCTTCTTCTCCTTCTTCTCTTACCTCTTCTTTATATTCTTATTCTTTTTCTTCCTCTTCTTTTTCTTCCTCTAGAGATAATCTAGTTTTTTTTTGTGTGTGAAAGAGTACGAGTGTGTGTGTGTGTGAATGTGTGTGTATGAGGATTCAGTAAGCTATTATGATTTAGTATGTATTGAAGTGTTCCCACACAGGTTTTCCTATAGGGAAACACATATTTGAAGATAAGTTGATTTTGTTTCATTTTGTAATTGATTGATTGATTTTTTAATAAATTTGAATTTGAATTCTTCTTCTTTTTGTTTTTCTTCTTCTTTTTCTCCTTCTTCTTCCTCTTCTTTTTTCTTCTTATTCTTTTTCTCCATCTTCTTTTTCTTCTTCCTTATCTTTTTCTTTTTCTTTTTTTCTCTTTTTTTTCTTCTTCTTTTCTTCCTCTTCTTCTACTTTTTCTTCTTCTACTTTTTCTTCTTCTTCTTTTCTTCCTCTTCTTTCTCTTCCTCTTCTTTTTCTTCTTCTTCTTCTTTTCTTCTTTTTCTTCTTCTTCTTTTTCTCCTTCTTCTTTTTCTCCTTCTTCTCTTTCCTCTTCTTTATATTCTTATTCTTTTTCTTCTTTTCTTCCTCTTCTTCTTCTTTTCCTTCTTCTTCCTCTTCTTTTTCTTCTTCTTCCTCTTCTTTTTCTTCTTTTTCCTCCTCTTTTTCCTTTTCTTCTTCTTTTTCTCCTTCTTTTTCTTCTTTTTCTTCTTCTTCTTCTTCTTCTTTTTCTTCTTTTTCTCCTTTTTCTTCTTCTTCCTCTACTTCTTCTTATTATTTTTCTTCTACTACTCCTTCTCCTTCTTCTCCTCTTTCTTCTTCTCCTTCGTCTTCTTCATCTTCTCCTCTTTCTTCTTCCCCTTCTTCTTCTTTTCTCTCTCTTTCCTCTCTCTCTCTTCCTCTTTATCCTATCCTCCCACCCTCTCTCTCTGAATGAACAATGAAAAATAAACTTTTTATTTCAAAACAGCTGATCATCAAATCATCATAAGTTGAAATGTGAAAATGTTCAGCTCACCGATCCCTATGTTAAAGAAGCAATGGCAAAAATTGAAACTTTGATCGTTCATTGCTCATGATGCCTTCTTTCAAGACCTTATCAAACATCTACTCGATGAGATCTTTCAAATGAGACGAACAAACGAACAAAATCGGAAGCAGAAACCACGGACGAGTTGTCATCACAAAAAAACATGTTCGCCTATTTTATATAAAGGATGTGGTTTTAGACGCTGGTATCTGTTCCTTGATGATAATTATTTATTTCGGAATTTATTATATTACCTTTTATAATTTTTCTATGATACATTTTTTATTTTTATTCTATCTCCCCTTGTGTGAGAAAGATTAAATTTTAAACGAAAAATTATTTTTTAAAACAATATACCCCAATCTCTTGAATGAAAAATAAATCTCCCACCCTCTAATCCAGAAGTACAATAATTTATAGCTAATTTGTAATTCAACACTACGTTGTTCTGTTAAATTTTTACTTTTCCTGTTCAATGTATTTATCAAATATTATAAAATCTATTTTATGCAATCAATCCACCTGGAATAAATAGGCGATTATAGCCTATAAATTGGATCAATAGACCTATATTGGCTTCTCAGAACTCACCCCACACATAGTCGTGTAATATTTTTTTTAATGTAACGTGTATCTTTTTTGGAATAAAGAATATTTGATTTGAGACAATGGAAAACTATCATCGATCAAGTGTTTGTTTGCAATGAGGCAGATTCTGGAAAAATGTTTCGAATATGACATAGATCTGCATATGCTTTTTGTAGATTTCAGGCAGGCATTTGACAGCATCAAGAGAGAGAAAATGATGAGAATACTACATGAAAATTGGATCCCAAAGACGCTAATCAACCTCATAAACCTTACTTTGGCTGGTACCTCTGCATACAATGGATGTAATCTTCACTGCAAATAGCCAAGGTCAAAACAAAAAAAAATCTATCAAATTTTAGAGATTTTTGGACCTTGGTGACAATGATCCAAATAATTTAGACTTATTTCAGAAGCATGCAGAGATTTAGTACTGTATATCATATTACTTGATTAAACTACTTTATCTGTGGAAATTTCTCGTAAATTATACAAACCTTTGTTGATAGAACTGCGAGTAGAAAAGTATATATTTTTACTTGAATAACATGCAGAACTGTTCAATAATTAATAAGAAATAGGAATATATCTTTATCTACGACCATGTCATAATGTATACATTACAGTTTCACAATTGATGTCAAAACAGCTGTCTTTTCGAAATGCTTTTTGAAACCCGTTGCATAATGAGCTCATTATAGTACAGGTTTTACATTATAACACGGGTTCTGGACCAATCAGAAGCATTTTTGATGGAATCAATATCGTAATTCAATATTGTGAAACTATCAGCTGATTTGATCAAACTGCTACACCAGTTGCTTTAACCTAACAATCTACTATAACTTCTCGTATTTGAGATGAGAGGTTAGGTATCTCTGACAGTCACAGGTAAAATGAAATTGTTTTAATTAAATGTATACTAGTGTTCGTAGATAAAATAGTGTATGCAACGATTTTGTTTGGCCATTAAAGCACTCGTGAGATATTTATAACACTCGCATTTGCTCGTGTTATAACTTACATCTAACTCGTGCCTTAATAAGGGGCAAAATAAAATCGTTGCATAAACTACTATCACCTGAGACAGAGTATGTTTTTGGACAGGATGCCCATCCTCATCAAATAACATGCGCATCAAACCCGAAAACAAGTTCTGCCTCAAATAAGAAATAAATATTCCGATTTCTTATTTATTTTAAAAAGTTCTGCATGTCGCCCAAGTGAAAATAAACCATATTAATAGCGTTTATGTATATTTATCAAGATTACAATTGTGTTAATTGTGTACTTTACAATTGTGTAATTCTTATAGTTTGATTCAATTTGTTCAAATGCTACATGTTAATATTATGCTACAATTATTGTATTGAATTCAATCCTTTTAATATCACAAAGTGTGCAATTAAAATATGTATAATAAAAGTATGCATCAAGATATATGTGTAATAAAGAAAAAAATTTAGTTGAAAATTTGAAAGAGTAAACACCTAGTTCGTATAGATACCTACATAAGACATAAGAAAATATAAAAAGTTTTGTTTTAATTCTTATAGAGCATATAAATAATGTTAAAAGGACACTGATGCTTGACAAGCACCTTCTTTCTTTCCCTGTGAATTTAATTAGGATATGGTAACCTCCAATACAGATTTTGCTTTAGGAGGTACCTAATTCCACAAAAGAATGAGAAACTTCTCAAATTTCATATAATTATTTTATTTAGTAATTAATTTTTTGTAAAGTTTTCTAGTTATATTCAGATATAAAGTTAATTTTTTATAAGTTATTGTGGAATAAAGATGATTAGTTTTAATATGAAAACGAGTATTTGATCTGCAGAGAGGTGTAGCAGGTATTTGTTCAACCAGATAAGATAAGCTACGCTCTCCTGGGCGCTCTTTGTAAGGGTGACCGATTGGATTGTCCAGAAAAAAAGGCGCTCTTCTCTGCTGTAAAATCACTACCCAGTAGTTCGGAACCCACCTAAAACTGTAGGTCCAACGCATCAATTACCATCATCCAATTCATTACCCACACACAGGTGTCAGACCTATGTGGGCTTCATCCTCAAAAAAAATCTAGTACGTCATATTACTTTATCTGTGGACATTTTTCGTAAATCATACAAACCTTAGTTGATCAATGACAAACTGCGAGTAGAATATAGTAAATATTCTCACTTAGACAGCTATTTAATAATAAATAGGAATATGTCGTTCTTACTTGAGGCAGAACATGTTTTTGGACAGGATGCCCATCCTCAGTGCTTGCACATGAAACCGGAAAACATGTCCTGCCTCAAGTAAGAAATAGTTAGTTATTTATGTATTAAGAGCATTAAGCGCGACTTTATTGCTCGAGCCAAAACAGTTACTGCGCGACACATAGCGGAGCGATAAAGAAGCTTTATGCGCGAATTACATACAACATTTATCTACAACTGCAGCTCTGGATTCCAATAAAAGCTTGTAATTTGTAACATCACAGACCGTGCGAGAATTTGGTTAGCGTGCGCCATTTTTATGAGAATGTGGTTTTGAGAATTTCGAGGATTTTGTGATCCACCAATGAGAAGACATCAAAAACAGCTGGCGAGCGGTAAAGTACTTTTTTCGCTCGCCAGCAGTTTTTACAGCTTGCCGAGCAGTGGAGAGGTATTTTACAATCAGTTTTTAGTACGTAAAGAATTACTTTACTAGCAGTTGTAGGAAAATAGATATTTCAATATAGTACTTTTAGTACTATATAGTAGTACTTTTATAGTACTTTTAGTACTAAAAATAAGTACTATATAGTATTTTTAGTACTTTTATAGTACTATTTAGTACTAAAAGTAAGTACTATATAGTACTTATATTTCGGTGAAGTACTTTTTTCGCTCGCCAGCTGTTTTTACTGCTTGCCGAGCAGTGGAGAGGTATTTTACAATCCGTTTTCAGTACGCAAAGAGCTACTTTACTAGCAGTTGTAGGAAAATAGATATTTCTATTTCTTTAAAATGTTCTGCATGTCGCCCAAGTGAAAATAAACCATATTAAAATTGCTTCCGTAAATCACAATTAAAAATGTGTTTACATTGTATTTCTTTAAATTTTGAGGCGAAAACAATCAATCAATCAAATCAAATTTATTCAGTTAGTTGCACATAATATAAGCAAGGCTTAGCAACATTGAATCGTCAATAACAAATAAAAAGTATTCTAGAGAGGAGACGTTAAACAACACAGACAGACCCTAGAAGCACCCTGTGGATAAATTGATCATACCTTATGATGAGAATTTAATCAAATAATAAAGAAAAAGCAATAAAACTAGTTCTCTTCCCACAAAAACTCCACACATTCATCCATTGTGTATGGGGCTTTTTTTAATAGGACTTCCTTTATCATTCTTATCATTTTTGGGAAGTTGGAGATCTTTAAAATTTGGGGTGAGTCTGTTGATGATTCTCATTCCACAATAGTGTGGACCCTTTTCCAAAAGAGTCAGTCTATGCACCGGGTAACCAAGGATCGAGCCACCATTCCTCGTATTGTAGGGGTGATCAAGCACAGCAGATGAGAATACCCTCCAATTTTTACCTACATATGTGATGACCTCCAGGAAGTACATGGCTGGTAGTCAGTATTTTCTCTCTCACAAAATAAGGCTTGCAGGATGTTCGGGCTCCCAGGTTGAACATTATTCTCAGAGCCCTTTTCTGCCTCCTGAATACCACACCAAGGTGAGTGTCATAGCCACCCCAGAATATCAAACTGTAACGGATGACAGACATGAGATAGCCATGATAGATTGCACGCAGGGATTTGTACCCTACAGCTCCCCTAACACACCTCAGTGATAACAGAATAGCAGATACCCTGCGTAAGAGATGCTTCACCTGATCCCCCCACCACAAGTCATTCTGTAGCTCGACCCCGAGAAACCCCGTAGCATTTGACTGACTGTCACCTAATAAGTGTTGCTTATTGTTATTTAAATTTCGACAAGATGCTGTAAATTGAAGAATTTTTGTTTTCTTGGAGTCAAGTTTAAGGTGATTTTTATTGAGCCAGAAATTTAAGTCTAAAACTGCCTTTTGAGTCTTGATTAGAGTTTCTCCTTTTGAGCCCTCCACTAGAATTGTGGTGTCATCTGCAAATAAAATGACCTTGGAATCAAGATTATTAGGGAGATCATTCATATAAATATTGAAGAGTATTGGACACAGTATTGTTCCCTGAGGAATTCCATAGGGTTGCAATGACCAATTCGAATCCATGATGAACCCTTTTTTGTTAATAACTCTTACAGCCTGGTACCTCCCTGTCTAAAAAGTCTAATGCTTTGGCTGTGACACCATAATAGGAAAGTTTCTTCAAGAGAAGTTTGTGATTAACCCTGTCATAGGCCTTGGACAAATCGCAGAAAATACCAACTACACTCCGCGACCCATCCAATGCTCGAAGGCTGCTGTCAACCACATCAGATATTGCATCCTTTGTTGACCTACCAAACGATTATTTGATCAGTGACTGAGTGCGTACCTTTGACCTGCTGCACAGAGGTGAGCTTCTTCTCCCAGAGATCGTCGAAGGCGTGCGGCGTCTTGGGCTCGAAGTCGGGCGTGAACTGGCGCAGCGAGTTGGAGGAGTTGGTGTAGCAGCACTTGCACATGCACGAGTGATAGCGCAGTCTGCCCTCGTCCAGGTAGGGATGAGCCAGCGCGTCCATCACCGTTATACGCTTGTCCGGGTCAAACACCAACATCTGCACACACAAAAAATCAAAATCAATTTTATTTCCTCTTTATTTTACATTTAAAATAGTTATTTATGTATTAAGAGCGTGAAGCGCGACTTTATCGCTTGAGCCAAAACATTTACTGAGCGACGCTACGCGTCGCGCAGTAGTTTTGCGAGAGCGATAAAGAAGCTTCACGCACGAATTACATACAATATTTTTCCTAAAACTGCAGTTCTGTAGAGGCAGTAAAGAGGTATTTTACAATTAGTTTTCAGTACGTAAAGAACTACTTTACGAGCATTTGTAGTACTTTTATAGTACTTATATTTCGGTAAAGTACTTTTTCCTACAACTGCTCGTAAAGTAGTTCTTTACATACTGAAAACTAATTGTAAAATACCTCTTTACTGCTCCGCAAACGGTAAAGTACTTTACGCTCGCCAGCTGTTCTCTTTTTGCTTCTGATTTGATTTTGATGTCTTCTCATTGGTAGATCAAGGAATCCGTGAAATTCACATAACCTCAACAATGGCGCACGCTAACCAAATCCGCGTACGGTCTGTGATGTTACAAACTACAAGCTTTTATTGTTTTGGAATCCAGAACTGCAGTTTTAGGAAAAATATTGTATGCAATTCGCGCGTGAAGCTTCTTTATCGCTCTCGCAAAATTAAAAAAAAAAGTAAATATTTTGGCTTGAGCGATAAAGTCACGCTTCACGCTCTTAATACATAAATAACTATTCCTAAAACTGCAGTTCTGGATTCCAACACAATAAAAGCTTGTAGTTTGAAACATCACAGACCATGCGCGGATTTGGTTAGCGTTCGCCATTGTTGAAGTTATGTGAATTTCACGGATTCAGTGATCCACCAATGAGAAGGCATCAAAAAAAGAAGTTGAAGAAAACAGCTGGCGAGCGTAAAGTACTTTACCGCTTGCGGAGCAGTAAAGAGGTATTTTACAATTCGTTTTCAGTATGTAAAGAACTACTTTACGAGCAGTTGTAGGAAAAAACATTTTACAAAAACAGAAATTAATACCCACAAAAGCAAAGCCTGAGCGTGGGTATGAGTCGAAGCTTGAGAAGGATTAGATTACTTTATTCATGGTAAATTTACATTTTTTTTTTTTATAAATATGTACTTACATACAAATTTTAACATCAAATAGAAAGTAGACCTGGTTGATACTATTTAATTTTGTTGGAGATATTAAAAGTGATCTAATGGGTAGAGCTAATGAAATGAAATTCTAAGTGAAGGAAGGAGAAGGAAGAAGAATGAGGAAGAACTTGGAGAAGAAGGTGAAAGGGAAAGAGGAAAATAAATTCAATTCGATTCTTTATTGCCACAATGACTTTAGTACTTTGAACTGATCAAGAGAATTTTAATGTTAAGGGAATTTCAGCGGTTATTTGCGCAAACTCTCTATTACATACAGCTGCTTTTTTAAATATTCTTGCCTCAATTTAGTTCACCTTCTTGCTCTCTGGGACTTCCTGGGCCTTCTCGCTCATATTTCTTCAACCTCATAGAAAAGAGAGCAATAAGGTAGAGAGAGATAGATAGAGAGAGAGGGAGAGTGTGAGAGAGATTCAGATTCAGATGACTTTATTTGTGTAAATTTACAATGTATATGAATGATAAAAGTATTATTAATATTAGCAACTCTCAGATCCCCTAGTTGAAGTGAAGTACAGTTGATCTTGAAAAGTAAACATAATGGTTGAATAGTTTTAGTAGACTTAAAATCATACGTAAATAAATATACGAGATCTTTTAATAGTGTCAATGGGCAAGTTAACAGCTGTATAGATCACATATTTTTTAAAAGTGGATCAAAAAAGAAAGTGGATGTGCTAGGTGCAATTTTGCAATCAAATATCACTGATCATTACAGTATTGTTTTCCATATCAGACTAAAAGACCATGATGCCAACTCTAAAACTACTCCAAGTAAATCAGTAACTAGAATTAATTTTGATAAACTGAAACTAGAACTTGAAGCTCAGGGTTGGGAGGACGTTTGTTACAATTTTACCGATGATATTGACACCTTAGTAGATAAATTTACCATCAAGATAATTGAAAATATTAATAAATGCACAGAAACTATTAATTATTCACATAAAAACAGACCCTTGAAAAAATGGATTACTCCTAGTTTGATTTCAGCAATTCGTAAAAGGGATAAATTGCATATAAAATTAAATAGGCAACCTTTTAATATTGAACTTAAACAAGAGTACATAAAGTATAGGAATATTTTGAACTCATTAATAAGGAAAGCAAAGAGTGATTATTACAACAACAAATTTACGGAGTATAAAAACAATTCCAAGAAGAGATGGGAGTGTATTTCTGAATTGTTGGGAAAAGAGAGAGTCTATCAAGAACCTAAAATTGATCCAAAAATTTTAAATAGTTATTTTGTAAATGTAGGAGTTGAGCTTGCAAAAGAATTATTGGACTCGGTAAATTATATTGAAGTACCACAATCATTGAATTCACCTCCAGTAGATAGCATGTTTCTGAATCCAACTTGTGTAAATGAAATCTTAGAAGTAATTGGTGAACTAAAAAATAATGCTTCTCCAGGGGTAGATGGTATCAGTACTCATTGTGTCAAATTAATAAGTGAACATATTGTTCTGCCATTAGAACATATCATAAATAGATGTTTTTCAGTGGGTTATTTTCCGAGGGCATTTAAGTCTGCAAAAATTATTGCATTGCACAAGAGTGGTGATAGGACAAATCCAGAAAATTATCGACCCATTAGTATTTTGAATAGTTTCTCTAAAATTATGGAAAAGATTATAAAAAGAAGAATTTTAAATTACCTAGACATCAATAATTTCCTGGAGAAAAATCAATTTGGTTTTCAGCATGGAAAGTCTAAAACTGAAGCAATTATCCTCCTAACTAAATTGATAGATGATAAGTTCAACTCTAAACAAAAAACATTGGCTGTATTCTTAGATCTGGCAAAAGCGTTCGATACAGTCCCTCATGGTATTTTATTGAATAAATGTGGGATAAGAGGCTTATGTAATGAACTTCTGAAAAGCTATCTTCAGGACAGAAAACAAACATTAAACTTGAATGGTACATCAGTTACAGATCATTCATCTGGTTATGGCCTACCACAGGGTACAGTACTGTCCCCGGTATTATTTTTGATCTACTTAAACGATGCTCTAAAATTAACAATACCTCATTGTACCCAAATTTCATTTGCTGATGATACAGCACTAGTTTTTTCGGGTGAATCCTGGCGCCAAGTCTACCAGTTTGCTAATGAGGGTTTAAAAATTATGAAGAATTGGATGGATAATCATATTCTAACTGTTAACTTGAAAAAAACAAAGTATATCACCTTTTCTCCGACACTGGCAGGTCAACCAGATGATTCGTTGCAATTGAGAATGCACACTGATCCTCATTGCTTGAATACTGGGTTGAACTGTTTGTGCCAACAAATTGAAAAAGTTAATTCTATAAAATATTTGGGAGTGTTGGTGGATGGATGTTTAAAATGGGATTCTCATATGAATTACCTGTCTTCTAAACTTAAATATCTTATTTATAGCTTCTACAAAATAAATCAACTGAAAGACCTTGATGTGAAAAGATCAATTTATTTTGCCTATGCCCATTCGCTGTTTCAATATGCGATTGAGGCTTGGGGGGGTGCATATGATTGTCACTTAAATAAAATCTTCACATTACAAAAGCATCTTATAAGGGCAGCACTGGGTAAACCAAGACGATACCCAAGCAAGAAACTTTTTGAAGAATTAAAAGTACCCACACTTAGACAGATGTATGTAACGAGGATTGTTTTGCACTTGAATAAGGATAGAAAAAATCTAGAGGTTAGGGATATTCCGTATCAGACTCGTTCACTAGCATTAAATAATTTCAATATCAACCTAATAAAATTGGTAGTTTGTCGACACCAATTCACCTATCTTTGCAATATATTTTCTAACAAAATTCCGATAAAATTCATTAATTCAAAAATTACTAAAGCACTAATCAGAGAAATAAATTTATGGGTTGAGCAAAATATATATTCTACATTACCTAAATGTTAGTAAGTCTGTTCGTGATTCATTTGAGTTTTGAATGTCTTTCTGTCTTCTATATTATATATATTTTTTAATATGATTAAGCACTGGGATGTGCTCATAACTGAGAATTTCATTTTTTGTATTTTCTTCATTGATTTTCATTAGATGAATAAATTGGGGCTATATGATTTGTTTTGGTTATCACCTGTATTTTGATTTTGCGAAGAATTATTCAAATTTTACCATTGTATTTTTTTTTTTTAAGAAGCATTATTATTGCAATTATCTTCACTTATTTTTGTCTTGTTTCGTTTCGTTGGTCGCATTTCTATTGCTTTGCTCTTTACTGTTTGCTTTATGAACTCACAGCTAGCGCACAAGTTTAACTTTGCTGGCTGTGCCAAATCATTTGGATCTATTTTAATTGACATTTTTATTATGAAATTTGTATGTATTTAATTTTATATGTAATGTAAATGTAAAGTGTATGTAGGTTATCATGCATGTTTTGTAATTTACTACAGTATCTAATTTTTTTTTGGCGAATAAACAATTATTATATTATAGACAGGAATCTAAATACAACAAGTATATATTTTAAGGTATAATACACCTTAGAGAGAGGATAATACACCAGAGAGAGAGAGAGAGAGAGAGAGAGAGAGAGAGAGAGAGAGAGAGAGAGAGAGAAAGAGAGTGAGAGTACCTGACAGAGTAGATGAACGGCCTCGTGTGTGGCCTGTGAGGAGAGGGTGTAGAGGGCGGTCAGCGATGGCGGCTTCACACGTTGGCGGAGCATGTGCGTGCGTGCACCGTCACACGCGTGACGCATGTCGTCCAGCGACGGGGTGCCCAGCAGGTCGGTGATCAGCTCCAACTGAAACACACAACAAAATAAAATTAAATATTAAAAAACAACACACAAAACTAAATTGATAAACGATTAAATTCATTTTCTGTTTTGGAAAAATTGTTTGCAAATTGAAATTCAAAAATCCGTCCAGTCATCATATACAGGCCGCAGCAGCATAATTTCCTTTTTTCAAAACCCATATCACACTGGTCTGTTGCATGTTTCACAGCCTTATAGCATCTCAGGTACACTGCTAACAAATTACTCAAGGTCAATTCACACTGGTGTGTCGCATGTTTCACAGCCTTATAGCATCTCAGGTACACTGCTAACAAATTACTCAAGGTCAATTCACACTGGTGTGTCGCATGTTTCACAGCCTTATAGCAGGTCGGGTACACTGCTAACAAATTACTCAAGGTCAATTCACACTGGTGTGTTGCATGTTTCACAGCCTTATAGCAGCTCGGGTACATTGCCAACAGATTAATCAAGGTCAATTCACACTGGTGTGTTGCATGTTTCACAGCCTTATAGCAGCTCGGGTACACTGCCAACAGATTAATCAAGGTCAATTCACACTGGTGTGTTGCATGTTTCACAGCCTTATAGCAGCGTTGGTACACTGACCTGCTGAACGGGACTCTGCGCCTGAAAGAGGATGCGTCTGCCGAGCAGTTCGCCGAAAATGCAACCGACGCTCCAGACGTCGACGGCGGCGCTGTAGTGACGAGCGCCCATCAGGATCTCGGGCGCCCGATAGTACTGCGTCACCACCTCCTGCGTCATTTTCTTGCACTGATCGGGCTCCTCCACTCTTGCCAGGCCGAAGTCGCAGATCTACACAACACAAAACATAAACCATTAACAGAAGCATAATTAAAACAAATAGTAAAAAAATGCCAATACCTTCAATTCAAAAACAATCATATTTTTTTTTGCTGATGATGCCCACTTGAGTCCGAGACTTGTGCGTGGGTAAATAGGTAAATGATGATATATAGATGAAGCTGAAGTTGCGACGCCCCAACCAACTGCGCTAAGCGGGCCGCTAACAATTCAAATGAAGATAGGGCTATAAACGTGTTTGTAAACGATAATCAACTAGACCAGGAAGAAAACATTGCATTTCAAGGAGTTTTGTTGGATAGACGATTGACCTGGACTCCATACATTGAGAAAATATGTTGTAAAATTTAATCTGGGGGATTTTCCCTGCGACAGCTTGCTAGATTAAATGACAAAAAGTTACTTTTTACAGCTTACCATGGGCTCTTACTGTCACATATATCTTACTTAGTATGGGGTAATTCAACAAAACAAAACCTTGACAGGGTGTTTACGATCCAAAAGAAAAGCTGTTGGGTGTATAAACAATAATAATAATATCGTGTGACCTGGCTGGCTCAGGTCTGGTGTCAGAGTTATCAGGTCGCACCTGAATAAGTTCAGGGCCTCTGACGTGACTTAACGACTGTTTTAAGGCAGCCGGGACCGACAGCTTAACGTGTCCTTGTTGGGTGTATGTGAAGAGTAAATAGATTAGATTCAGAGACGAAAACAATCACAAACTACCTCACTCCTCGTTTGTGTAGTACGCTCTTTGGACTACAACACAACGTTGAGGTCTAAAGAGTCACCTAATCGGCAATGGTACTATACACATAAGATCTTGTTTATGTTTTATCTACAGCTTTTGTTTTACAAATGATTCAATCCATGAATTTATCTATGCATTTTACTTGTTGTTTGTCAACAAATTACATTTGATTTGAAGCTTTGTTGCCCCACTAATTGAATCCTAATGTTAGGAATATTTTCATCAACTTACCTTTAGTACACAATTGCTGTTCACCAACAGATTTCCTGGCTTGATGTCTCTGTGAAGAATTCTGGCGGAATGAAGGTACTTCAGACCTGCACAAAGAATTGGTGTCGCATATAATGAATTATTCAATAAAATTATTATTTCAGTTGAAATATATTTGCATAAAAATAAAATATTACATACAGTTGATAACTGTATTCATTTTTCGGCTTGAAAGATTCCATCAAAATTTGATATTATTTACGGTTTTCAGTGTTTCGTTTTGAGTTAACTTTCAAATTAATTATCTCCAAGGAATAATTTTTCACAAGTTAATTTGAAGTGACTGACAATTGAATAAACTGACAAATATACATAAACAGAATTTATTAATTTCGAATTCCTTTAATTGCTACTACTTTATACTGAAGACTTCCGCAATGGCGGATATTGACAACAGCATTGAACAGCTGATGGGAATCGATGAATGCTACTGTACAAAAATATCAGTCACCACCGGGAATCGAACCACGGACCTCTCAATTGCCGGTTGAGCGCCCTTAACCACTAGACCATGGAGACCTTTCTGCACAGCAGCATTCATTTTCAACTTGGCCATATCGGCTCGTATCTCACAAGTTAGTTTGAAGTGACTGACAATTGAATAAACTGACAAATATACATAAACAGAATTTATTAATTTCGAATTCCTTTAATTGCTATTATTTTATACTGAAGACTTCCGCAATGGCGGATATTGACAACAGCATTGAACAGGTTAGCATTTACAACAGCAGAAAGGTCTCCATGGTCTAGTGGTTAAGGGCGCTCAACCGGCAATTGAGAGGTCCGTGGTTCGATTCCCGGTGGTGACTGATATTTTTGTAGCATTGATCGATTCCCATCAGCTGTTCAATGCTGCTGTCAATATCCGCCATTGCGGAAGTCTTCAGTATAAAATAATAGCAATTAAAGGAATTCGAAATTAATAAATTCTGTTTATGAATAATTTTTCTATTATGCGAGTGGAGTATTTTGATAAATCTGAATTTTTAACATTAAAATTAACCTCAATGTTTTGGACAATATAACATATTCTAAATTTGTGAAAAGAGCAGTTTTGGACTTGAGTACGCCTTCATAGTCATTGTAATTTTGTTACAACAAATAAATAAGTTCCTTACATTTTACTTTGTCTCAGACCCGCATTAATGAGCTTACCTTGAAGCATTCTTAGCCCAAGGGAGACTTCAAAAGTCTTGAAATGAAGGTTTCCTCGAGATAAGGGAGTCTTATACCCGTATTTATGAACGTCCCTTCAGTGCCAAATAATAAAATATGAAAAAGTATTGCATCTGTATATTAGGGTGCTTGGACAGTGGAGCATTGATACTCGATCATCATAGCAAATAAGGGCCATATTTATGAACGTCTCTTCAGTGTCTCTTGACTCGAGGAACCCTTGAAATGCCTCTATGCTAAATGCATTTCAAACGTCCCAAGAGTCAAAGGACACTTAAGCAACGTTCATAAATACGGGTCTAAGACTCCCTTATCTCGAGGAAACCTTCATTTCAAGACTTTTGAAGTCATCCTTGGGTTAAGAAAGCTTCAAGGTAAGATCATTAATAATGATCTGAGACAATGTAAAATGTAAGGAACTTATTTATTTGTTGTGACATAAATAAGACCCCGAAAATAGATTCATCAATGTACACCTAAAACATTGACATCAAACAGATGACATCATTCTCCCGACCGATTGGATTGGCCAGCAAAAAAGACTCTGTTCTCTGCTGTAAAATCACTTCCCGGTGGTTCGGAACCCACCTAAAACTGTAGGTCCAACTCATCAATCACCATCATCCAATTCATTACCCACGCACAGGTCTCAGACCTATGTGGGCTTCATCCTCCGAAAAAAACAAAAAACAAAAAACGTTTTGCCTCTGAATAACTGCATGTACAATAATAAAAAAATTCCCCACTTGTATCCTATCACTCATTTTTCTCAAAAGGAACCTATCAGTAAATACCTTAGAAAAATAAACGAAACAAACTCCCCCCCTCCCACCAACCTTCACAAATATTTTAGATCACCTTGCCAAAGTGTAAGACCATCTTACTCGGGAAAGATTGTAGTCTTTACCACGGGAAAAGCGCATACTGCTACCTATTTGTAGCAAATTGCAAGGAAAATCCGCTTTTCCTCGCCGATGATGGTTTTCCCATTCAATCATCGCTTCGGGACGCGCAGTGAGGAAAGCAGAAGCGATTTTCTTTAGCTGGCTCATTTCCTCACCAATTTTCCTGCTACCCTTTCAAGGAAACCGTTAAGGAAACTGTGAATAACCTTCAACGCCTTCATAATCGGGGTAAATATACTTTAAGAGAAAAGTTAATACTTAAATTGATTTTTGTTTTTAATTTTTTATTCTGCTTAGCATTTTACTGGGTTTATTATTATAGATAAATATAAATTTACCACCTATTACGTCATGTATAAATAAATATATACATAAAAAAATGTGAATTTTCCATCCATTAGGTTATGTAGCTCAGCATTTGTCCAAACCATAAAGATTTTAAAAAATATACAAATTGTTGAGTATTATAAATTGAATTTTGTTGACTGAACCTCAATAATTAAAAATTCACCCCAGACGTTTATTATAATGTTGATTTATGTTTCGCTACCTGTTTAAACTTTGGCTACGCTATAAAGTAGACATAAGAGGTTAGAAAGTGTCAATACAGCTCACTTTAATCCACGCCTTTTTTAAGGATGAAGCCCACATAGGTCTGAGACCTGTGCGTGGGTAATGAAGTGGATGATAGTGATTGATGAGTTGGACCCACAGTTTTAGGTGGGTTCCGAACGCCCGAGAAGTAATTTACCGCTGAGAACAGTCTTTTTGCTAGCCAATCCAATTGGCCACCCTTACAGAGAGGGCCCATCTTATCTAATCTGATTAAACAGATATCTGCTACGGCTCACAGCTATCACTTCCCCAAATAGTTGCATAATGAAGCAATTTTAATACTACTGTCATACTATTCAGTATAGGAGTCTAGACACCAATAGAAACTCAGGATTACTTCAAAACAGTGTCGAAATGAATGAAAATGTTATGCAATAGTCACATCAGCTGATTTAAACATTTCGAAATCAAACTGGGTTTTAAATCGGAACAACAACAGTCACGCATTGAATGTTTTAATATATTTTGGACAAGTTATCGGAGTCATTGGTAAGTTACATTAAACGTACTTTATTGTAGTCGGAGATAAAATAAATGTTGAGTACATGGGAGCTTTACCGGTAACTGGTAAATGTAACCGGTGGCGTCTGATTGATATATTCTAAATTTTCAACGTCTATAAATTTCCAAATAGCTTGGAAGCGATAGCCGTGAACAGTAGCAGTATCTGTTCAATCACATTAGATAAGCAACGCTCTTCTGGGCCCTCTCTGCAAGGGTGACCGATTGGATTGGCCAGAAAAATACTATTTTCTTTGCAGTAAAATCACTTCCCGGTGGTTCGGAACCAACCTAAAATTGTAGGTCCATCATGATAGATAGATAGATATTTAAGCATCCACTGGCCTCCCATCATGGGGGCATCTGGATTTGTCTAATGTTAAATTTAAATTTATTATTTCCATTCAGGCTATATTAATTGTAATTTTGTCACTATTATTATCATGTTTCTAATAGCATGGCTTAAGCGGCGAGGTGGAACTACCTACCCGTAAGGGTCTCCCCACCATTAAAAGACATACTCATTTACTTTTTTTTAGCAAATAGCCGTTAATTAATATAGGATATTAATTTCAAAATTTAAATTTTCGAGGCTGACGAAGCTTCTTTTCATAAGTGAAATGTATTCCTCAAGCATCTCCAATATATGTGAGTAATATAAAAAGCTTGGCCATTATATAAAAGTGAAATACAGTGTTAGTTTTAATATTAGATTATTAATTTCAACTTTGCTACCTCTTTATTATTGGTTTTTCGTACAAGACACAATACAACTAGTTCACTACTGATTTATATCTGAATTTAATTACTAAACAATCATTAACTGAATTTAACGCAATGTTTCGAGTTCACACAAACATCATCATCATCATCATCATATCTCACGGCAGTCATTACCATCATCATAATCACCATCACCACCATATCTCACAGTAGTCATCATCATCATCATCAACATCATCTTACGCCTAATTAATTACTGCCTAATGTAATAATAATGGTCGGTCCCACTACACCTATAGTACACTGGCACGCAAGTATGTAATAACCTCAATAACAGTAATTCATAATTCACTGTTCACACACAATATTTGGGTCAATGAAGCATTTAGTAGCCACTCTATTAGCTCAGCTTCTCCTAACTGAAATGTATAATATAATACATAATATATTGGGCCTATGCCTCAGAACCAATCACAAATATGCCCAATATTGTATGTTCCATATGTACATTGTGCATATTATATGTAAACTGGCCACAGCATATAGAGCTTGAAGGTTCAGAACACCTATATAGGTTCAAAACACATCCTGAGCTACTACTTGGTTTTTTCAGTTTTG